>LNAC01001114.1:272078-345586 GCA_002007465.1 Ailurus styani
GCAAGGGAAGCAAGGGCAAAAATGAACTATTGGGACTTCATCAAGATTAAAAGCTTTTGCACAGCAAAGGAAACAGTCAACAAAACCAAAAGACAACTGACAGAATGGGAGAAGATATTTGCAAATGACATATCAGATAAAGGGCTAGTATCCAAAATCTATAAAGAGCTTCTCAAACTCAACACCCATAAAACAAATAACCCAGTCAAGAAATGGGCAGTAGACATGAACAGACATTTCTCCAAAGAAGACATCCAAATGGCCAACAGACACATGAGAAAGTGCTCAACATCACTCGGCATCAGAGAAATACAAATTAAAACCACAGCGAGATACCACCTTACACCAGTCAGAATGGCTAAAATCAACAAGTCAGGAAACAACAGATGTTGGCGAGGTTGCGGAGAAAGGGGAGCCCTCCTACACTGTTGGTGGGAATGCAAGCTGGTGCAGCCACTCTGGAAAACAGTATGAAGATTCCTCAAAAAATTGAAAATGGAGCTACCCTATGACCCAGCAATTGCACTACTGGGTATTTATCCTAAAGACACAAAGGTAGTGATTGTCACTGTCTCTTATTTACACCTTTCTTACATGCATTTCCTGTCCTCCGCTCCCTACCCAAAATGCTCTTTCTATCCTTTCCCAATACCCAACTCTGGCTCCACCTCTTCCAAGAAGTCCCCCATCCTTTCTTAATTTTCTCCAGAGCACACAATGGCCTCTCTCCGCCAACACTTGTGCTTAATAAATGTCAATTTCCTCTCCCACCCAGCCCCTAAACACTTCTGGTGATGGGAGATAAATTGACTGAATTTCATGTTACCTCTTCTGGAAAGCCTGATAGAGGACCGGTTTCCTTGGATGCAAAGCTGCTATTTTTCACTCAGAGCCTTTCTTTACAGGCTTTAATTCAACTATGCGTGGCAGGTGCCTGCTTTGAAGTGGATAGGAAAGACTTACTTAGGGTCACAAAATGAGGCAGAGATACTTAGAATATAGAACCAGAAACCCCATTTCCTAGGTAGCTTGCAGAAAAGGTCACCTTTGCAGAAAACTCTCAGATGTACCAAGACACAGAAGTACACAGGGATATGAGCCTGCACACAGACACAGATATATCCTGATAAAACCAGCACATGGACATGAGAGAGACACACTCACACCCACCAGGACAGGAATAGACATACATGGGCACACATGGACACCTGATAATAGTCATTACACAGAGGCATAGACATATACTCAGATCGATCCATAGACATACATGCCATGGACATGCAAAGACCCAGACATAAACCCCTACATCCAAAAATGCCAGAGATGTAGAGACCTCCATGGATTCTTCCTCACAGCAGGAGTTAACCCACAAACACCAACAACTTCCTCCTTCCTCTCACTCTTGCCAAAGTTCTCCATTTGCCTTATCAGAGTGGGGCATAGGCAGGGCAAACAAGAGAAACCCTCATTCTCAGTCCTGGGAGCTTCTTTCTTTCCTAATCATGACCAGAACCAGTATAAAGAATCGGACACCTAACCAACTCAGCCACTCAGGTGCCCCTCAGTCCTGGGAATTTCTACCCAACTCCTTGACTCCAGTCTCTTGCTGGTCAGCTCAGATTCTTCTCTCAGTGACATCCTGAATAGCCTTCTTGTCAACCAGTTTTAACCCAAGAGGAGTCCTTCCCACACCAAGGGCTTCTTTCCTCTGCTTCCCTCTGCCAGTTTCTCATTCATTTCTATTTAAAAATTTACACAGCAATCTTACCTGCTTTATCTACTCTATGCCAAACAGGTACTTGAACACCAGGCAGGGAGGGCATTCAGAGCTTTATGAAAAAGACACAATCAAAGAGTTCACCTTGCTATCTTGGTATCAACAACTGGCAATGATTTTTAAGATCATTTAACCCAGAAGTCATGTCACAAATGCGAAACAAGGCCCAGAGAACACTGTGCCTAAAGTCATTCAGCAATTTGGGGACAGAGCCAGGAATTGAATCCAGGGCTCTGAACCCTACCTATGGTTGTGTGCAATACCTCATCCTCTCTGCCATGTGTTGGCANAAATTTAAACAAAGAGTTCACCTTGCTATCTTGGTATCAACAACTGGCAATGATTTTTAAGATCATTTAACCCAGAAGTCATGTCACAAATGCGAAACAAGGCCCAGAGAACACTGTGCCTAAAGTCATTCAGCAATTTGGGGACAGAGCCAGGAATTGAATCCAGGGCTCTGAACCCTACCTATGGTTGTGTGCAATACCTCATCCTCTCTGCCATGTGTTGGCAGGTACATCTCATTTTTCTCTCTCCCTTACCCTCTCTCCCTTGCTTTAGCCCCTTGCCTTTCTGCCATTGATTATTCTGCTCTGTACCAGCAAGTGTCCTGCCTGACTACTACCTGTGAGTGCAATGGGCTCTGCTCTCCACACCAGATACCAGAGGCTGATTTGCTATCAGGAGGGGGAGAGTTAAGACAGAAGATTTAGGGCGCCTGGGTGGCTCAGTGGGTTAATGCCTCTGCTTTCGGCTCAGGTCATGATCTCAGCGTCCTGGGATCAAGGCCCGCATCGGGCTCTCTGCTCAGCAGGGAGCCTGCTTCCTCCTCTCCCTGTCTCTCTGCCTGCCTCTCTGCCTACTTGTAATCTCTCTCTCTGTGTCAAATAAATAAATAAAATCTTTAAAAAAAAAAAAAAAGACAGAAGATTTACCTCAACAGCCAAAGATGAGAAGCGTGGCATGCTGGCTGGGAGCACAGGGGATCACTCACTAATTAATTAACCAGGCCACTTCATGGAGAATGGCCTCTGCACCTGCTGCCTCCATGAGGACCCCTCAGGCCTTATCCAGCGTGGCTTCTCTCCTACCCTTCTAGAGAGACTGAGTAAGAGAGGGGGAACTAAAGAGCCTAGGAATCCAGAATTGGGAAAAACATCCCTCAGTGTGGTGACAACCTGTGCCAGCCCACTGTGCTCAGAAGATACTCTCACCACTCTGCCTCTTTCTAAGAGGGTGCTAATGGCCTGAGCAGGACAGGACTTGTTGGCAATCACAGAGCCAGGGTCCCTGGTCTCTTCTCCCTGGCTATGCATATACTGAGCTGCAATCATCACCCCTAAAGCTGTGACCTCACTGTGATTCGTCTGTTAGGAAAGAGCTCTCTCTTCTGACCCTGCTGTGAGGAAAGCAGCGAGGTGGAGTTAGGAACCTAGATGCCCAGTTTCCAAGCCTGGGCTCCCAAAGCCCTTTCCCAAGCCCCAGGCCCACCTCAGCCCAAGAGGTCCCACCTGACCTAGAAGTCGAGGGAGGGAGGAAGGGCTGGAGTTGCTGGCAGATTCCCCCCCAGGAAGCAGGCTCAGGGGGTGCCTGTGGAGTTGTCCTTGACAGGCTTCAGGAGTGCTGCCTTCTGTTGCCCCACAGTCCCTGTCAGAGAAGCTAGGATCTCAGCCCTGCCCAGCTAGAGCCGGGGCAAGAGGATTTCTGCTCCTTGTTCCAAAGCCTCTAACTCTTCTGTCCTCTTTGGCCTGACATAGCAGCCCTCCCGCACCTGAGGGGCAACCTAATTCCCGGGCTGATAAATTCCTTGTGAGGCAGTAAGCTTGTGGAACTAACTGGTAGCAACGTCCCAGGGGATGAACCTCTCCAGCTCGACTACTGAAAACATTGTTCACCATCCATGGGGTGCTGGCCCCACTGGGCTCTGAGGAGTGTCAGAGTAGTCTTGGAATGAGTGAGGTATTCAAGTCCTGACCAACTGTGGGACTCTGGGCAAGGGTCCTCTCCTCTCCAGGCCTCTGTTTCCTCATCGGTAAATTGAGAAGGAGGTGCTGACAGAGTCTGATGATCCCTTCATGTTAGAGAATGGAACATATGGATGGGCCCTGAATAGTTAACATTCAGATCTGGGAGGGGAGGCTTGGGAAGAGGAAGTAAAATGCTGGGCACTGTGTTCCTGCAAGGCTTAGAGTTGAAGTTATGCTTGTGTCTTCAGGGAGAATTTCTGGGAGGAAGTGGGGTTTAAATGGCAGAAGAATCGGAGGGAGTGGGTTTGTGGGAGGGCAGCATGGGCAAATCCAGGGATGTGGGGAGTACAGTTTATGCAGAGGGGCAATGGGAAAAACAGTGGAAGGGAAAGGCTGTCTGCACAAGTTTCCAGTAGGGGAGAAGGTCCCTGCATCCACCTCCCAGGTTCTCTGGCATCGTCTTGCCCTTACTAGCTGTGAGGCCTTGGGGAAGTTACTCAAATTTCCTGTACTTGAGTGTCCCACAAGTAAAATGGGGAAATAATAGAACCCGCTTCATAGGGATGCTGTGAGGAATGTAAAGCCCTTGGAACAGTGCCCAGCACACAGCAACCACAGGTTACATGTTACTGTTATTATCCCACGTGCTACGTGTCTTAGGGTTTGCTCTTGTGCCCTTCGGACATGGATTTTTTTTTTTAAGAAGGCATCTTGGCTCTTTCCATTCCCCTGGTAAACATGAAATGACTGTTGTTCAATGATAAAGAGGCACTATCTTCATATTAACTTTGTCAAATAGATCTGGGGATACTGTCTAATGTCCTAAGAATATCATTGTTGTTACAACATGTGATATGTTCTATTTACTGTGTTCCTATTGTTTAACAATGCTAAGTTCTACTGAACAATGGAAACATGTTTGCCATGGAAGAACAGCAATAACTAAATCAAAGGGATTCTTCAGAGACTTGCTAGCTACAAATTCCTAAAGCATGATTTCTTTTCTCTTTTCTTTCAAAAAGAAGTTTTATTGTGGTAAAATACATATTAAATTTACCATCTTAACCATTTTTAATAATTTTTATAAACTTCAAATATAATTAACACAATGTTAGTTTCAGGTGTACAATATAATGATTCAACAATTTTATACATTTCTCAATGCTCATCAGGATAAATGTACTCTTAATCCCATTTCATCTATTTCACCCATTCCTCCTTCTGCCTCTTCTCTGGCAACCACCAGTTTGTCCTCTGTATTTAATAGTCTGGTTTTTGCTTGTCTCTTTTTTTCCCTTTGTTCATTCCTTTTGTTTCTTAAATTCCACATATGAATGAAATCATATGGTATTTTTCTTTCTCTGACTTATTTCACTTAGGTTTATATCCTCTAGGTCCATCCATGTTGTTGCAAATGGCAAGATTTCATTCATTTTTATGGCTGCATAATATTCCATTGTCCATTGTACATACATACCACATCTTATTTTTTTTTTAATTTTATTTTTATTCTTTGCCCAAAGGGTACAGGTCTGTGAATCATCAGGCTTACATCTTTCACAGCATTCACCAAAGCACAAACCCTCCCCAATGTCCATAACCCATCCACCCTATCCCTACCCTCCCACCCCCCAGTAACCCTCAGTTTGTTTTGTGAGATCAGGAGTCTCTTATGGTTTGTGTCCTTCCCCATCCCATCTTGTTTCATTATTTTTCCCTCCCTACCCCCCACGACCCCTCAAGTTCCTCATATCAGAGAGATCATATGATAATTGTCTTTCTCTGATTGACTTATTTCGCTCAGCATAATACCCTCCAGTTCCATCCATGTCGTTGCAAACGGCAAGATTTCATTTCTTTTGATAGCTGCATAGTATTCCATTGTATATATATACCACATCTTCTTTATCCATTCATCTGTTGATGGACATCTAGGTTCTTTCCATAGTTTGGTTATTGTGGACATTGCTGCTATAAACATTCGGGTGCACGTGCCCCTGAGAATCACTACCTTTGTGTCTTTAGGATAAATACCCAGTAATGCGATTGCTGGGTCCTACAGACTTAGTTTGATGGTCATGAAGTCCTTTAGTTTTTGTCTGGAAAACTCTCTCTCTCTCTCTCTCTTTCTATCCTGAATGAGAGCCCTGCAGGGTAGAGTATTCTTGGCTGCATATTTTTCCCATTCAGTACTTTGAATACATCATGTCACTTTCTTCTGGCTTACAAAGTTTCTGTTGAAAAATCTCCTGCTAGCCTAATGGACTTTCCCTTCTAAGTCAATAATTTCTTTTGTCTTCTATTTTTAAGACTTTTTCTTTATTACTCTATTTTGTGAATTTTATTACAATATGTTTTGGTGTTCCCCTGCTTTTGTTGATTTTGACGGGAATTTTCTGTGCCCTCTGGATCTAGATATCTGTGTCTTTCCCTAATTCCTTCTAGATTAGGGAAGTTTTCAGCTATTATTATTTCAAATAAATTTTATGTCTCCTTTTCTCTCTTTTCTTCTTCTGGGATTCCTAGAATATGAATGTTTTTATGTTTGATGGAGTCACTGATTTCCCTAAATCTATTCTAGTTTTATGTAAATCTTTTTTCTGTCTTTTGCTCAACTTGATTATTTTCCATTCCGCTGTCTTCTAGGTCACTAATTCTTTCCTCTCCTTCTTCCATCCTGCTATTCATTGCATCAGATGTGTTTCTCATTTCATTTATTGATCCCTTTATCTCTGCTACATTATTCCTTATCTCTGTGTTGAGAGTCTCACTCAGGTCTTCCACTCTTTTCTCAAGTCCAGTGAGTATCCTTATGATCATTGTTTTAAGTTCTCTACCAGGCATGTTACTTATATCTGTTTTGCTTAGATCTCTGGGTGTGGCCTTGTCCTATTCTTTCATTTGGGATAAATTTCTCTGTATCTTCATTTTGTCTGCCACTCTGTGTCTGTTTCTGTGTATCGGGAAGAAAGTAAACTATGTGTTCTGCTTTTGAAAATAGTGACTTTACAAAGAGGAGTTCCTGGAGTATCCTGCAGTGCAGTGTCCCCTGTTCATCAGAACCTGGTCCTTCAGGAGAGTGTCATATATATGTTGCTTATACCCTGCTGTTGTCTCTGAGTCACTTTTTCTTTCAATGTAGTTCACCTGCACTAACTTTCTGCCTATTGTGGGCTGTACTTACTCTTTGTGGTACTAGTGGGACCCAGGCAGGCCACCCGTGAGCCTGCCAGGGTTGCAGTATTAGAAAAATTTGAGTTGGAGCAGTAGTCCTATGTTGGATTCCCCAAAGTGCTGTAGCAGCTGAAGGCTGCCTACTGGAGGGCCAGAGGCCTACTGCTAGATGCCGCTGGAAGGCAAGGGTTGGGCATGGCCAGGTGGGGTACATGATGGCAGTTGGGGTACAGTCGCATCTCTGCATCCTGTGGCTGAGTGTCACATGCACAGAGCTTTAACAAAATTTTCCCTGAGCCATGGACTGAGGCTCTAAGTGTCCATGCAGCCCTTCCTCCTGCAGGTGGTTATGCTGGTGGACAGTGGGATGAAAATGGCACCTGCCACCTCCCTTATTTTTGGAGAAGTCCCCCAACTCATTCTGCAATCAGTATGAATATATATGTCTCCTGTTTGCCCCAGCATTAGGTAAACTGCCATTTTTATGTTGTCTCTCCATGCAGGCTGCTATCTCTTTTGGGGCCATAACCCAGCAATCACCCACCCTCCCAGTTTGCCCAGTGCTAAGTCAGCTGACTTTAAAGCTCCAGGCTCCAAGTCCCACTGCTTATACAAAGTTTTGGAATTCAGCCCCTTGGTTGAAACCAAATGTTATGGGGATTAGTCTTCCCCTGTGAGCTCGCTGATATGAGGGCCTGTTTCTCTGCCCTCTCCCTGTGCACAGCTCCCTCCCACTGCCAGCAGCCTCCCTTCACCTTTCTGACCTTCCTAACATTTAAGATGCATCTTCTTCTCTATATTCAGTTGTTCTTCCAGTCTTCATATCACTGTCTAGTTTATTGACTTGGATGTGGATAATATCTAGTTGTAAATGTGGGACTCTTACTCTCCTACTCCTACTCTGCCATCTTCCCAAGCTCCTCTCTTTTCAGAATCAATACTGTTTAAAAAGCTATGGTCCTAAAATAACTGTAGCAGAAGAAACAGATAACTTTACATATTTTTTTAAAAAACTTGCCACTCTGCATGACATGTCACTTTTAATGTAAAATAAATAAACGATTAAAATAAATGTTGTGTTGAAATTCCTTTATTATACCTAAAGAATACATTTTTTTTACATTAGTAGCAAAAATGACAACTAAGAAAGTATCTAGTCAAGCCCAGACCATACCCTGAGCTGATGAGACTCTCCATAATCCATGTCATGGAGACAAGTGCTACTTTGACCACAACAAACTCCAGATGGTGTCACTACAGTTCATCAGGTCATTGAAAAACAGTGTTATGACTCCTTGAAAAATCAGGGAAACAGCTATTCATTCCATAAATATTTATTTTTCCATGCTCTATACAAAGTATGCTGTGATGCCACAGAAGATAAGATGGATATAATACCTTACTACACAAAGTTTATCACATGAGCAAACATAAAACTCAGGTGTAATCTGAAAAACCAATATTGGATCTGATGGCTCCTTTCCAGAAGAAGCAATAATTTTTGGGGGGGAAGAGAAGGAAATTGAGACAAAGACAAATTTTTTTGTGTGTGAATGTGTGTCAGAAATCACAGCACTGAAATTGTCACATTTTGTTCCCACCAATTTGTGTTCTATTTTTGTAAGGATGAGGTTGGCTATGCTGAGGTAATAATTACCTTCAAAATCTCAGGGATTAACACAACAAAATTTATTTCTCAATCATGCTTTATGTCCATATGGCATGAGAGCTCTGCTCCACATATTCAAGGACCAAGTTGACAGAGGCTTTACCATCTTGAACTGAGAACCCTACACTTGAGGTCACTAAAGCAGGGAATATTGGAGTAGAGGAAGTACATAGGCCATTAACTTAGTCAGATCAGAAATGACACAACACTTCTGCTCACAGCAGAACCTAAGTGTAGGGTAGACTGAGAAATGTAAGGGAATACATGGTTCCGGCCAAAGATTCTTTAAAAGCAACAGAAATCAATTTACTTACTTATGCAGAGAAAAAAATTATTGGAAAGATATGGGGGAGATCACAGTATCAAAGAGACAATGAAAGAACCATCATTGCATATAGGACTCAGGAAGCCTCAGGGGTTCTCGAAAACAGAAAGTCCTTGAATATCTCTACTAGGCACCACCACTAGAATGAGCGACCCTAGTCTTTCTTCAGTTCTTGCATATTTCCACTCAAGAGTCAAAGTTCCAGGAACTGAGTGGAAGAAAAGTTCTTGTGGAAACATCCTCCAGTGATTCCTTCAATTTAATATAGTGCAAAATCAGGGCCCCTGGGTTTACTGCCCCAAACCAAGATCACATACAATGGAATGAAGGAATTTTCCCAAAAGGAAATCATAGCCCTGTTATAAATGGAGAATGGACATAGGGTAAGCACTGTGCTGACATTCTCACTTTAATGTTTATCTTGGTGATTTCACTTATTTCTACCACTCTAGCTAAGTCCAGAATGTCAGGGACCCTGCTATGAATACTGTTCACTTTGTTTAAAGCAAGAAAGCTGGGCTGGAGAATATCTTTTCTAAGAACTGTTTCAGCTTAGGTGGAACTGGTGATATTTAAATGGGTCAGGCAAAGAAGGAAGAAAAAAAAAAAGAAATATAAGGACTGAAACAACTACTCCACCAAGAGCAAGGGAAGAGACTCATCAAACACTTGTCAGAGAAAAATGCTTTCATCATGGTTCCAGGTCACAAAAATAGTCAGGGATGATGTTGTAGAGCAGAAAATAAAACAGAATATAAGGAAGGTATGGGTCATGGTCATGAGGCACATCATGAGCAGGCACTCCACATCCTTGCCAATATTTGTTTCTTGTATTGTTGATATTAGCCATTTTGACAGGTGTGAGGTAATATCTCATTGTAGTTTTGATTAGTATTCCCGGATGTTAATGAACATCTTTTCATGTGTCTCTTGGTCATCTGGATGTCTTCTTTGGAGAAATGTATGTTCATGTCTTTTGCCATTTTTAATTTGGATTGATTGTTTTTTGGATATTGAGTTTTATAAGTTCTTTATATATTTTAGATACAAACTCTTTATCAGATATGTCATTTGCAAAATTCTTCTCCCATTCCATAGGTTGATTTTAGTTTTGTCAATTGTTTCCTTTGCTGTGCAGAAGCTTTTTATTTTGATGAAGTTCAACCAATTGGACAAACTGGAAGAAATGAATAAATTCCTAGAAACACATAAACTACCAAAACTGGAAGAGGAAGAAATAGAAAATATAGAGCTATTTCACTAGTGAAATGACACTAGTTTACTATTTGCTGATAACATGATACTCTACAGGAAACACAAAAGACTCCATCAAAAAACTGCTAGAACTCATACACAAATTAAGTAAATTCACAGGATACAAAATCAATGTAAAGGAGTCTTGCATTTCTACACACCAATAATGAAGAAGCAGAGAGAGAGAAATTAAGGAGACAGTCGCATTTATGATAGCACCAAAAATAATAAGATACATAGGAATAAACCTAAACCTAGGAATAAAACTTTTACCTCTTGTAGATGTGAAAGACCAGTACTCCAAAAACTATAAAACACTGATGAAAGAAATTGTAGAAGATACCAAAAAAAAATTGAAAGACATTTCATGTTCATGGATTAGAAGAAAAAATACTGTTAAAATGTCTATACTACTCAATGAAATCTACACATTTAATGCAATCCCTTTAAAAATGCCACCAGCATTTTTTCACAGAGCTAGAACAGACCTAAAATCTGTATGAAACTACAAAAGATCCTAAATAGCCAAAACAATCTTGAAAAAGAAAAGCAAAGCTGGAAGCATCATGATTCCAGATGTTAACCTATATTACAAAGCTGTATTACAAAGCTGTATTGACTGAAACAGTATGGTACTGGCACAAAAATAGACACACACTGGAGGGTATTATGCTGAGCGAAATAAGTCAATCAGAGAAAGACAATTATCATATGATCTCTCTGATATGAGGAACTTGAGGGGCAGGGTGGGGGGTTGTGGGGGGTAGGGAGGGAAAAATAATGAAACAAGATGGGATGGGGAAGGAGACAAACCATAAGAGACTTCTAATCTCATAAAACAAACTGAGGGTTACTGGGGGGTGGGAGGGTAGGGATAGGGTGGATGGGTTATGGACATTGGGGAGGGTTTGTGCTTTGGTGAACGCTGTGAAAGATGTAAGCCTGATGATTCACAGACCTGTACCCCTTGGGCAAAGAATAAAAATAAAATTAAAAAAAAAATAGACACACATTTCAAAGGAACAGAATAGAAAACCCAGAAATGAACCCACAACAATATGGTCAATTTATCTTCAACAAAGCAGGAAAGAATATCCAATGGGAAAAAGACAGTCTCTTCCACAAATGGTGCTGGGAGAACTGAACAGCAACATGAAGATGAATGAAACTGGATCATTTTTTACACCACACACAAAAATACACTCAAAACTGTTTTAAGATCTAAATGTGACACCTTAAACCATAAGCATTCTAGAAGAGAACACAGGTAGTAACCTCTTTGACATGGCTGTAGCAACTTTCTTCTATATATGTCTCTGGAGGCAAAGGAAGTAAAATAAAAAACTACAGGGACTACATCAAAGTAAAAGCCTTCTGCCCAGTGAAGGAAACAATCAAAAAAACTAAAAGGCAACCTATGGAATGGGAGAAGATAACTGCAAGTGATAAATCCATCAAAGGGTTAGTATTCAAAACCCAAAAAACAAATAATCCAATTAAAAATGGTTAGAGGATATGAACAGACATTTCTCCAAAGAAGATATTCAGATAGCCAGCAGGCACATGAAATGATCTTTATCATCACTTAACATTAGGGAAATGCAAATCAAAACTATAATGAGATATCACTTCATGCCTGTCAGAATGGCTAAAATTAACAACACAAGAAACAAGTGTTGATGACTATGTGGAGAAAAAGGAACCCTTCTGCCCTGTTGGTGGAAATGCAAACTACTGCAGTCACTATGGAAAACAGTATGGAGATTCCTCAAGAAGTTAAAATAAAGCTATCTTAAAATCCAGCAATTGCACTACTAGGTATTTCCTCCAAAGAATACCAAAACACTAATTTCAAAAGGATACATGCACTTCTGTTTACTGCAGCATTATTTACAATAGCCAAGATATGGAAGCAGCCCAAATATCCATCAATAGATAGATGGACAAAGAAACTGTGGCATATATATACAATGGATAATTACTCAGCCATAAAAATGAATGAAATCTTGTCATTTGCAATGACATGGATGGAACTAGAGAGTATAATGTTAAGGAAAATAAGAGAAAGAAAAATATAGTATGATTTCACTCAGATGTGGAATTTAAGAAAACAAATGAGAAAAGGGACAAACCAAGAAGCAGACTCTTAATTATAGAGAAAAAACTGATGGTTACCAGAAGGGAGGTGGGTGGAGGGTTGGGTTAAGTGGGTGATGGGGATTAAGGAGTGCACTTGTTGTAATGAACGCCAGGGGTTGTTTGAAAGTGCTGAATCACTATATTGTACTCCTGACACTAATATAACACTGTAAAATAAATACATGAATGAATAAATAAATAATTTTAAAAGGTAAAAAAATAATTATTGATTCTAACACTTTATGTACTTTGTTGTGTTTTCTACCTACACAATTTTTTTCTTTGCCATCCAATAGATTTAATTTTTTATTCGTATAGCATACATTCCTTAAATATCATTCTCTTTAGAAGCAACCAAGACTAGTTATCTTGAAAAATTACACATGAATTTTAGAAATTACTTCTAGAAAAATCTGAGATCTTTATATTCAGACAACATTTTCACTAAGTAAAATTATTTAAATCATAAACTTATATTCAAAACAAATTTATATATTAATCCTAAAGAAAAAATATGCAGCCACTTCTGTGGCATATTATATACATTTACATTTAATTTCTTTTTTTCAGTTATCAATTCCAATTTTTTATTATGTTATGTTAGTCACCATACAGTACATCATTAGGTTTTGATGTAGTATTCCATGATTCATTGTTTCCATATAACACCTAATGCTCCATGCAATATGTGCCCTCCTTAATACCCATCACTGGGCTCACCCATCCTCCTAACCCCACCAAAACCCTCAATTTGTTTCCTAGAGTCCATAGTTTCTCATGGTTTGTCTTCCCCTCTGATTTCCCTCCTTCATTTTTCCCTTCCTTCTTCTAATGTTCTCCATGCTATCCCTTATGTTCCACAAATAAGTGAAACCATATGATAATTGACTTTCTCTGCTTGACTTATTTCACTTACATAATCTCCTCCATTTCCATCCATGTTGATGCAAAAGTTGGGTATTCATTCTTTCTGATGGCTGAGTAATATTCCATTGTATATAGGGACCACATCTTTATTCATTCGTTTGTTGAAGGGCATCTCCATTCTTTCCACAGTTTGGCTGTTGTGGATATCGCTGCTCTGAACATAAGGGGTTGTGTGCCCCTTCTTTTTACTACAACTGTGTCTTTGAGGTAAATACCTAGAAATGCAATCACTGGGTCATAGAGTAGCTCTATTTTTAATGTCTTGAGGAAACTCCATACTGTTTTTCCAGAGTGGCTGCACCAGTTTGCATTCCCACCAACAGTCCGAGAGGGTTCCCCCTTCTCCACAACCTCACCAACACTTGTTGTTTCCTGTCTTCTTAACTTTGGCCATTCTAGCTGGTGTAAGGTGGAACAATATTGTTTAGATGTACTAACCAAAGTATGGGCCACTCACCAGGAATACTGGCCTTATCTGGAGCTTCTTAGAAATGCAGACTCTTATGCTCCATCTGAGACCTGCTGGTTCAGAATCTGCTTTCTAATAAGAACCCCAACCTGTCTGCACACACATTAAACTAACCCTGCCTGGTCTAGGACACCTCTCATTATACAGGGGACAGGTTTAACTGTCTTTCCTAATGACTTAGTGTTTAGGGGTGATAACTGCATAGCATTCTCTCTTAGAAAATCTAAGAGAATAAGAACTTTAAAAATAAATTTTCCATCTTACATTCTTTTCCAGTACTCTCCCCCTCTTTTTCTTTCAGTACAGATAAAATATTGATTATTAGACAATTTAATTGTACAAAAAATACTCTAAGCTGGGGTTAATATGCTTATTTTGGATAACAAAAAAAAACTATAGGGACTTCATCAAGGTAAAAAAAAAACTCCTGCACAATGAAGGAAACAATCAACAGAACTAAAAGACAACCTTCAGAATGGGAGAAGATATTTGCAAATGACATCCAATAAAGGGTTAGTATACAAAATCTATAAAGGACTTAAAAAACTCAACACCCAAAAAACAAATAATCCAGTTAAAAAATGGGTAGAAGACATGAATAGCCATTTTCCAAAGAAGACATACAAATGCCCAACAAACACATGAAAACACTCTCAGCATCACTCATCATCAGGGAAATACAAATCAAAACTACAATAAGATATCACCTCACATCTGTCAGAATGGTTAAAATTAACACAGGAAACAACAGATGTTGGCAAAGATGCAGAGAAAGGAGAACCCTCTTATACTGCAGATGGGAATGCAAACTGGTACAGCCACCCTGGAAAACGGTTGCAGGTTCCTCAGAAAATTAAAAATAGAACTACTCTATGCCACAGCAATTGGACTACTAGGTATTTATTTACTCAAAGGATACAAAAATATTGATTTGAAGGAATACATGCACCCCAATGTTTATAGCAGCATTATCAACAACAGCCAAATTATGGAAAGAACCCAAATGTCCATTGATAATGAACTGATAAAGAAGTATACACACACACACACACACACACACACACAAGAATATTACTCAGCTATCATAAAGAATGAAATCTTGCCATTTGCAACAACATGAGTGGAGCTAGAGAGTATTAAGCTAAGTGAAAGAAGTCATTCAGAGAAAGACAAATACCAAATATTTAAGAACAAAACAGATGAACAGTGTGGGGGAAAGAGGCAAACCATAAAACAGACTCTTTTTTTTTTATTCTTTGCCCAAGGGGTACAGGTCTGTGAATCATCAGGCTTACATCTTTCACAGCATTCACCAAAGCACAAACCCTCCCCACTGTTCATAACCCATCCACCCTATCCCTACCCTCCCACCCCCCAGTAACCCTCAGTTTGTTTTGTGAGATTAGGAGTCTCTTATGGTTTGTCTCCTTCCCCATCCCATCTTGTTTCATTATTTTTCCCTCCCTACCCCCCACAACCCCCCACCCTGCCCCTCAAGTTCCTCATATCAGAGAGATCATATGATAATTGTCTTTCTCTGATTGACTTATTTCGCTCAGCATAATACCCTCCAGTTCCATCCATGTCGTTGCGAATGGCAAGATTTCGTTTCTTTTGATAGCTGCATAATATTCATATATATATATATACCACTTCTTCTTTATCCATTCATCTCTGGATGGACATCTAGGTTCTTTCCATAGTTTGGCTATTGTGGACATTGCTGCTATAAACATTCGGGTGCACGTGCCCCTGAGGATCACTACCTTTGTGTCTTTAGGATAAATACCCAGTAGTGCGATTGCTGGGTCGTAGGGTAGCTCCATTTTCAACTTTTTGAGGAATCTCCATACTGTTTTCCAGAGTGGCTGCACCAGTTTGCATTCCCACCAACAGTGTAGGAGGGTTCCCCTTTCTCCGCAACCTCGCCAACATCTGTCATTTCCTGACTTGTTGATTTTAGCCATTCTGACTGGTGTAAGGTGGTATCTCGCTGTGGTTTTAATTTGTATTTCTCTGATGCCGAGTGATGTTGAGCACTTTCTCATGTGTCTGTTGGCCATTTGGATGTCTTCTTTGGAGAAATGTCTGTTCATGTCTTCTGCCCATTTCTTGACTGGGTTATTTGTTTTATGGGTGTTGAGTTTGAGAAGCTCTTTATAGATTTTGGATACTAGCCCTTTATCTGATATGTCATTTGCAAATATCTTCTCCCATTCTGTCAGTTGTCTTTTGGTTTTGTTGACTGTTTCCTTTGCTGTGCAAAAGCTTTTAATCTTGATGAAGTCCCAATAGTTCATTTTTGCCCTTGCTTCCCTTGCCTTTGGTGATGTTCCTAGGAAGAAGTTGCTGCGGTTGAGGTCGAAGAGGTTGCTGCCTGTGTTCTCCTCGAGGATTTTGATGGATTCCTTTCTCACATTGAGGTCTTTTATCCATTTTGAGTCTGTTTTTGTATGTGGTGTAAGGAAATGATCCAGTTTCATTTTTCTGCATGTGGCTGACCAGTTTTCCCAACACCATTTCATAAAACAGACTCTTAACCACTGAGAACTAACTGAGGGTTGCTGCAAGGGAAGTGGGTGTGCAGATAGGCTAAATAGGGGACGGGTATTAAGGAGGGCACCTGTGATGACCACTGGGTGTTACATGTAAGTGATGAATGTCTAAATTCTATTCCTGAAACTAAATTATACTACATGGTAACTAACTGGAATTTAAATAAAAACTTAAAACAACAACAAAAACAGAAATTACAGAACAGAAACTGTGCCACATGACCTCAGGCCTTTCTGGGCAGAACACGTTTTCAAAACAATCAAAACAGATCTGGAGCTATGTCAGTGAAATTTGTTTTCAGGCCCACTCTATGGAGGGGGAATGCCAGGGAGTACTTCACAACTGAAAAATAAGCAGCCATGCGTATTAGTCAAGATTCCGCAGAGAACTAGAACCATATCTCTCTATCATGTACATATTTATCTATGTATCTATGTATGGAGCTCCAGTTGCCTCAGTTCAGTTCCTCTGGAGAAACACATATATGTATATACACATATACACAGATATATACATACAAATATGTATATATACACATATTAAAAGAAGATATATAAATAAAAGATTAAATATTATAAGAGTTTACCGAGACTGAGAAATTCCATTATCTTCCATCTGCAATCTGGAGACCTAGGAAAGCCAGTAGTTCAGTCTGATTCCAAAGACCTAAGAACCAAGGGAACCAGTGGTATAAATTCCAGTCCAAAAGCAGAAGAGATGAGATGTCCCAGCTCCACCAGTGAAGTTAAAAAAGGAGTGACTTCCTCCTTGCTCTGTCCTGTGCTCCCTTCAGGCCCGCTCACACAGGGGAGGACTGTCTGCTTTCCTCATCAAGGGATTCAAATGCCAATCTCATCCAGAAACACTCCCCCAGACTCATCTACAGTAATGTTTAATCTAGAACACTGTGACCAGTCACGATGACACTTAAAATGGACCATAATGGTATGAAAGTTATAACAGAGTTACAGGCTAATTTACTGGAGTCGGGAGCTCTAGTTTCTCTAGAGAGAAGCAAGAAATTAAGAGAATCCTATCACCAGGGGGGCTGAGCAGGAGGATAGAGGCTGGACACAGCTATTCACTAATAATCCCTGTTGGCTGTTACATACTGATAGCAAGACTTGTGATTTGTCATATTAGCTAAATGACAAAGTAAGTCCAGTAATAAGTAAAAATAACCATGTGAGGGCTTTACCATGTGCAAGGCACTTTTATACCTGGTTTGCAAAGTCACTCCTGTGGCCAGCTCAGAAATCTTCCTCACCCCAACTTTGGTCTTTGCTGAGGACCCCGTTAGTAAGGGGTTCCCATCCTGCAAGCCATTATGGGATGTCTTCCAGTTTCACGGGCTCCTGCTCCTGTGTTCATCAGAAGGAAGGTCCTTCTTGTTCCCAACCAGGATGATGGCACAGCAGGGAGGAAATGATCTCTGGGGTCCCTTTTACTGGGATGTTCTGAAAACTGTAAGGGCAACCACGGAGGAAAAGATCAGTGTAACGTCAACTTTCGGGTAGGAGAGAGGCCTTGCGAGGCCAGTCCCCCCACCCAGCTGTGTCTCCCAGAGCCTTCTCCACCTCAGGTGGTCCAAGGAGCACTCAAACACCCTGGCATGTGACTGAGAACTGGTCTTTGACTAAGAAGTTCCTGCCACATCCGCCGTCACCCATGGGCACGAGCTTCCCGTGGAGGGTGGCCCACGCCCACTCCCAAGAAGGGACCTGTTGACCAGGTCCCAAGGTGCTCCTTGACCTCCTGGGAGGAGTCTCCCGGCTTTCCCTGAGCTGAGGCTGCCACCTGGCGGCAGGGACGCAGGTAGCGCCTGGCCCAGACTCTAGTATGAGAAAGAAGGGGATCCTGCTCCAGGGGCTGGCCAGTGACCTCTGGTCCCTCCCTGGCGTCCCTGGAGTAGGCCAGCCTGCGTGGGAGGCTTTGTGGAATGCCTTCCTGAGTGTGCGCCTCCCTGATTACTGGAAGCTGTGCTTTCATAAGTTGATTGACCACTTGGATGTCTTCTTGTGTGATACCAAGCCCACTTTGTTGAATTAATTTGTACAGATTCCTTAGTCAGTTACTTAGTTGGTTAGTTAGTTGTGTTGGGATTGAATTAACCATATAGATCAATCTTGGGAGAATTTACTTCTTCATGTATTGTATTTTTCAGTTCATTGAACATGAATAGCCCTTCATCTATTTTAGTGTTTTAAAATTTGTCTCCATTATGTTTTATAATTTCCTACTCAGGTTTACACATCTTTTGTCAATTATATTTTGGGGTATTTGGTATTTTTGGTACTGTTGTAAGTGCTATCTTTTTATCTTTATGTTTTAACTGTAAGTTGCTGGTATATAGAAATGCAACTGAGTTGGTATCCAGCAATCCTACTAATCTCAATTATTAATCTTAATGGCTTATCATGTAATTTTTAGATTTTCTAAACACACAAATATATAATCTATGAATGTAATAATTATAGTTCTCCTCTTCCAGTTCTCATTATTTTAATTATTATTACTGTTTGCCTTATCAAACTGGTAAGAACTTCCAGGACAATGTTGAGTAGAAGTGGTGATAGCACTTGCTTTTGATCTCAGAAGGAAAGCTTGCTATATTCTTAGTTTGGGCTGCTATAACAGAATACCATAGATTGGGTGGTTTGTGAACAACAGGAGTTTATTTCTCACAGTTCTAGAGTCTAGGAAGTACGCGAATAAAGCCCTGGCAGAATTCATGTCTGGTGGGAACCTGCCTCTTGGCTCATAGGCAGCCATCTTCTCTCTGTGTCCTTATATGACAGAAGGTGTGGGAGAGCTTTCTGGGATCTTTTACAAGAGCGCTAAATCCCATTCGTGAGGGCTCCATCCTCATGACCACCTCCCAAAGGCCTTACTTCCAAATACCACCACACTGAGGATTAAGTTTCAACATATGAATTTTGGAGGGACACAAGCATTCAGTCTACGGCAAGCATAATGTTTGTTGTAGGTTTTGGTGATACTCTTCATTAGATTACAGAAGTTCCCTCCTATTCATACTTTTTCCATGTTATTATCATGCATGGATATTTAATATTACTTTGTTTCTGCACTTAATGACAAGATCAATGGATTTTTTTTCCTCCTTTATTCTGTTAATTTGGTGAATTGCCCTGGTCTTTGAATGGCATGTCAACTCCTCATATCTGGAATAAACCCATCTTATTGTATTGAAGCCTCTATGTTACAAATGGCTGACTTATTTTACCTTACTTTATTTAAGATTTTTCTGTAATGTTTATGATGACATTTGCCTGAATTTTTCTTTGTTTTAATGTTCTTGATAGGTTTTGTTATCAAAGGTATTCAAGTTTTATAAAACAGTTGGAGAATGAATTCTGTTTTTCTATTTTCTAGAGGAGATTGTGTAAAATTGGCATTATTTATTCCTTAAATATCTGGTAGAAAGTCACCTGATGCTTTTTTGTGTGTTAAATGTTTTTTCATTAAAGATTTAATTTCTTTAATAATTACATACTGTTCAGATTTCATATTTCTTCTCTTAAAAATTTTAACTTTTTGGAATAAAGTTTTTCATAAGCTCTCATAATCTTTTTAATGTTGGAGCATCTGTGGTGATATTCTCCTTTTCATTCTCTACATTGATTATTTTGTGCCCCTTCTGTTTTTTTCTTGATAAGTCTTGCCAGGGTTTATCAATTTTATTAGTCGGTCTTTCCAAAGAACCAGCTGGTGGCTTTGTTGATCTTCTCTGTGATGATTTTTTTTTTCTATTTTATTGATTTCAGCTCACATCTTCATTATTTCCTTCACTTTTTGAATTTAACTTGCTCTTTTTCGTTTTAAACTTCTTAAGGTGGGTGTTTGGTTCATTGATATTGAAAATTTTTGTCTTCCTGAATATGCCCCGAAGTGCTTTTGACACTCTTCAAGGTCCTAGAGAAAAAGGATTAGAGTTTAGGATGTAATGAAACTCCTTTGTTTGGGTTGGGATTCAGAAAGGCTACATTTTAATAACAAAGGGTGACCAAAACATACACAGGCCCTTCCAGACACTACCACACAGCCTCAGGTTATCTCAGTCCCTGAAGTCAAGTTGGGTGATCCTGAACTTGTAGCCCGCCCACTCTGAAAACAGTGAAGGGCTCCAGGGAAAACGCCCAGATGGGCTCCTTTCGGTGGAACTTCACCTCCCTCTGGGTTCTGTCCTAACAATTCTTCACTTTTTTTTTTTATTAGCTCTGTGATACCTTTAAGAATATATTTAAAAATATTTTGTCCAGCTTTTATAATTGGATAGGGAAGCTTAGTCCAAGTTACCAGCCACTGTAAGAAGTAGAAGTGTATCTAAAACCTTATTCTTCACATGTGAACTGATAATTCCCTTCTCTCCCACCCCCACTTTGAAAGCTTGTGGACTCTTCTCTGAAATCCCAGTGACTTGAAATTTCAAAACTATTGCCTTGGGGTAGATCTATTTTCATCCATTGTGCTTTGAACCTAGGCATTTTTTTTAAAACATGGAATTAAAAAAAAATTGCTTCCCCCACCCCCACCCCATTTTCTTTGCTCTCTCTCTAGGCCACTTTTATTATTCTGGTCCTCTTTTAAAGTATCTTTGGTTTTACTGCTCCTGCTTCTGGCTTTTCATAAGTAAGGTTCTTCTTGTTCCCAACCAGGATGATGGGCACAGCAGGGTAGAAATGATTGATCTCCAGGGTCCATTTTACTGGCATGTTTTGGAAACTGTTAGACCAAAGCACAGAGAAACAGGTCAGTATCACGCTGACATCTGACCACTGGCCTCAGGCGGCCACCTGCTAGCTCTGTCCACAGAGCCAGCTCACCTCCAAATTGGCCAGGTAGTTCTCAAACACCTGGGTGTGTAACTGAAAACTGGTCCTCTTGCCACATCTGTCGTCACCCATGGCCAAAAGTAAATGAAAGCATGAAGGAGCATATGAAAATCTTAGCAATCTCCAAAGTGAATTACTGGGTAAGGTAGACTGAGCCTATTTTGGTCAGTAAGTCAAATTCTTACTGTCTTCACATTAGGTTTCATATGATGAAGTGTGTACTTTGCTTTCTGGAAGCGAACTATTCAGTTTGGATTTGAGATAGAAAGAAGAATGAAGTTAGACACATATCAGAACGCAAGTTTGCAGTTTAACCCAAGAACATAATCAAAAGGGAGGAGTAACCACTGTTTCTGAGGAGGCGAGTTAGGGATTAGGCTAGGAATGAGGAGACATGCAGTATCTGTTCATTCAGAGACTATTTACTGATGGCTACCGTGTATACCTGGTTCTGGAGAAATTTCAAGAAATAATACACAAATTCTTGATCTTTCGGAGAATGCTGTCCAGCCTAGGAGGGGGAAGAGTTAAGAAGACATCTCCAGTGTGAGCACAGCTAAACAGGTGTTTGGGCTCTCAGACAGTGTAATACTTGGATATATTTTCAAATTAATATTTTTATGCATTTCCTCAAATTTTATTTATTGTGGAGTGTAGCATGGATTCTTAATTAATAAAAATTGCATGTCTCTTTCCCTTGGGTACCATTAATGGATTTAGTACTTGCTTGAACATACCTTGACTCAATAAAATAAAAGACTCTCTTTTTTTAAGCTTATTTGTTTTCTATTATGCAATCAATGTTTATCCTAAGATTGTAGAAACGGATAAAGAAAACATAAAGGTCATTCAAGATTCTACAAGTCAGATAATAAAATTCTCTTTTATTTTATGTTTCTTCCACTATTTATAGCTGAACACCACTAGTTACATTCCTTAAAAACAGAGGACATTTATATGAATATGATTTTAAAGTTTTGTCAAAATGTGTATGGAAATTATACTTTTCTGATATGTCCACAAATTCTTTGATGCCCTTGCCCCCAAGAAGGAGGACTTAATTTCTGTCCCCAGGAGAGTGGGCTGGACTTGATGACTCACTTCTAACAAACAGAATATCACAGAAGTGATGGGCTGTCCCTCCCAAGATTCAGTTCTATGGTTTCCATCTTCAGTGTTCTCCCTCTGTCCCTTTCACTCTCTCTCCTCTCATCACTCACCCTGCCAAGAGCATCCTTATGGAAAGGCCCACATAGTGATGAATGGAAGCTTCTGGTTCCAGTCAAGTCTTCAGAGTCTATAGCACTGCCAACAGGGTTTGACTACAATCTCATGAAAGACCCTGAGCCAGAACCACCCAGTTAACCTACTCCCAGATACCTGACAATCTGAAGCATGTGAAATAATATAAGTTATTTTAACCTGCTTTAAAAAAAAGTATTATTTTCCTGACTTGCACATCCCTTCTGAAATGTTTAAAATTAAGATAATCAAAAAAAAGGAAAAAGTCATTTATCCTCACTAAAAACTGCTATGCGGTGTGACTTATCCAGTTTTAGAATTTTAGCCCACTTCACCTACTATATTCAGCTGACCAATACCTGGCTGATGTCAAGGCTGTTTACATGTCTTTATTTCCATATGCATGTCACAAAATATCAATCAAAGGTAGGTCAGCATTGGCAAGGAGAGTTTTAAAATTTTCCACTGGAAATACACTGGAGGGTTTTGCATATTTCAGCCGGATGGTCAGTGAGTTTGCTTCTTGCCAGTAGTGAAAGAAGTTGCATCATAGGGCACCTAGGTGGCTGAATCAGTTAAGCGTCTGCCTTCATCTCAGGTCATGATCCCTGGGTCCTGGGATCAGAGCCCCAAATCAGGCTCCCTGCTCAGTGGGAAGCTTACTTCTCCCTTTCCCTTTGCCTCTCCCCTGGCTTGTGCTCTCCCTTGCTTGCTCTGTACCTCAAATAAATAAACAAGATTTTTTTTTTAAGATTTTATTTTTATTTACTTGACAGAAAGAGACACAGTGAGAGAGGAGCACAAGCAGGGGGAGTGGGAGAGAGAGAAGCAGGCTCCCCGCTGAGCAGGGAGGCCAATGGGGGACTCCATCCCAGGACCCTAGGATCATGATCTGAGCCGAAGGCAGGTGCTTAACGACTGAGCCACCCAAGTGCCCCTCAAATAAATAAACAAGATTTAAAAAAAAAAAAACACTGAAAGAAGATATAAAAGAACATTCTAATAGATATCATGACATTAAAATCAAGAAGCATTTTTAAGCCTCCAAATTATTAACAAAAACAATTGATGTGGAAAAAACTCTGAAATGTATACACATAAAAGAAGTGACATTTCTACTATAAAAATTTCTTTTTAGGATCTGGTGAGTTAGTCATAAAAATTATCTTGAGTATGGGGGGAGCCTGGGTGGCTGAGTCAGTTGAGTGTCCAAGTCTTGGTTTCAGCTCTGGTCATGATCTGAGGGTCCTGAGATGGAGCCCCACATCAGGCCCTGCACTCAGTGGGAAGTCAGCTTGGGATTTCTTTCTTTCCCTCTCCCTCTGCTCCTCCCCTGACTAGACTCTCTCCATCAAATTCAATCAATCAATCAATCTTTTTTTAAAAAATTGTCTTTAGGGTGAAAAAAATGCAGTGATCTTTATTTAGAAATAGACAATTGTAAGACCTGTACCCCTGGGGCAAATAATAAAAAAGAAAGAAAGAAAGAAAGAAAGAAAGAAAGAAAGAAGAAATAGACAATAGTACAATGGAAGACATATACCATAAAAGTTTTTTGGCTTTATAATAATTGAATATGTACATAAATTAAATATACAAGTAGCTGGAACAGGGAATAGAATATTCAATAAATAGTGTTGAGGCAATTGATTGTTCACTTGAAAAATCAAGATATCTTGAAAAAAAGAAATAAAGATATCTTGGATGCATATATTATACAATGTGGCAAAGCAAATGCAGGATGGGTTTAAGAGTTAAATACAAAATTCAAAATTGAAAAAGTACAAGGGAACATATAAGTAAATATTTATCAACTGTCAATGATGCAGACATGCTAGGAACACACAGAATAGGAGAAGGCTCAAAGGAAAAGATCAAAAGATTTGACTACATGGACATTTTTTAAAAACTTACGTAAAAAGTTACCCAAATCAAAAGACAAACAACAAACTTGTTGAAAATATGAAAAGGTGAATATATTTCCCCTTTAAAGATTTACTAGAAATGCATACAAAACAAATAAAAAAAAAATGGAAAACTGAAGTGAAAACACTGAGGTCTCCTTAGATAAATAGGCCAAGGACATAAAAGGCCATTTACAAAAGAGAAAAATGCAAACATGTGAACAGACAGAAGAAAATGCTCTGCTTTCTAGTAAGCAGAAAAAGCAAAGTAATATTATAATCAATTTTTGCCTCTCAATTTGGAAATGATAAAAAAATCAGTATTTGCAATAGTCTCATGAAATGGACATGGATCATTTCTAAATGGAGACTATCACTTTCCTGTTGGTAGTTTAACAGTATGTATTAAAATTCCTAAAATATGGGCGCCTGGGTGGCTCAGTGGGTTAAAGCCTCTGCCTTCAGCTCAGGTCATGATCTCAGGGTCCTGGGATCAAGTCCTGCATCTGGCTCTCTGCTGAGCAGGGAGCCTGCTTCCTCCTCTCTTTCTGCCTGCCTCTCTCTGCCTACTTGTAATGTCTCTCTCTGTCAAATAAATTTTTAAAAATCTTAAAAAATAAACTCTTTAAAAAAATAAAATTCCTAATCAACAAGTCAGGAAACGACAGATGTTGGCGAGGTTGTGGAGAAAGGGGAAACCTCCTACACTGTTGGTGGGAATGCAAGCTGGTGCAGCCACTCTGGAAAATAGTATGGAGATTCCTCAAACAGTTGAAAATGGAGCTACCCTATGACCCAGCAATCGCATTACTGGGTATTCACCCTAAAGATACAAAGGTAGTGATCCTCAGGGGCACGTGCACCTGAATGTTTATAGCAGCAATGTCCACAATAGCCAAACTATAGAAAGAACCTAGATGTCCATCAACAGATGAATGGATAAAGAAGAAGTGGTATATATATACACAATGGAATACTATGCAGCTATCGAAAGAAACGAAATCTTGGCGTTTGCAACAACATGGATGGAACTGGAGGGTATTATGCTGAGCGAAATAAGTCAATCAGAGAAAGACAATTATCATATGATCTCTCTGATATGAGGAACTTGAGAGTCAGGGTGGGGGGTTTTGGGNGATGGGATGGGGAAGGAGACAAACCATAAGAGACTCCTAATCTCACAAAACAAACTGAGGGTTACTGGGGGGTGGGAGGGTAGGGATAGGGTGGATGGGTTATGGACATTGGGGAGGGTTTGTGCTTTGGTGAATGCTGTGAAAGATGTAAGCCTGATGATTCACAGACCTGTACCCCTTGGGCAAAGAATAAAAATAAAATTAAAAAAAAAAAGCCTTCGAAACTCTTCTTTAGAAATAATACTTGAATAAATCAATAGATCATACCATGTCCCTACCTGGAAAGATATAATATTGTAAAGCTGACAATTCCCCCAAAATCATCTATAAATTTTGCATATTCTAATTAAAATTCCAAAGGTAGAAGATTCTAATCAGAAACATGATTCTATAGTTAAACATATGAGACTAATCAAGTCCACTTGGGAGGAAAGACATCAATGAGAATGTGACCTGAATATGTGATTTCTAAAACAAGATGTAAATGACTATGAATTCTAAAGCTACAGTGATTGAAACATTATGGCACTAACAGAATGACTTAACAAAATAGGAAGTCCAGAAGCAGGCACAAGTGTACAAAAGCATTTAATGTTTGACAAAAGGAGGTACTTCAAATTATTGGGAACAGTCTTGGGACCTAAGCTATAGAATTAAAAAATAAAGCTGTATCATTCTGTCACATCATGTATGAAAATAAATTTGCGATGTAAAAATGTAAAACATAAAATATAAAAAATAAAATCATAGAATAAATAGCAGAAAACAGAGATGAATATTTACATAAACTTGAGATAGGGGAAATAATATCAAGTGTGACAGCAAAGATAGAAGTCATAGAGCAAAATATACACTTGACTACAACGATAAGAGACTCCTAATCTCACAAAACAAACTGAGGGTTCCTGGGGGGTGGGAGGGTAGGGATAGGGTGGATGGGTTATGGACATTGGGGAGGGTTTGTGCTTTGGTGAATGCTGTGAAAGATGTAAGCCTGATGATTCACAGACCTGTACCCCTTGGGCAAAGAATAAAAATAAAATTAAAAAAAAAAAGCCTTCGAAACTCTTCTTTAGAAATAATACTTGAATAAATCAATAGATCATACCATGTCCCTACCTGGAAAGATATAATATTGTAAAGCTGACAATTCCCCCAAAATCATCTATAAATTTTGCATATTCTAATTAAAATTCCAAAGGTAGAAGATTCTAATCAGAAACATGATTCTATAGTTAAACATATGAGACTAATCAAGTCCACTTGGGAGGAAAGAGATCAATGAGAATGTGACCTGAATATGTGATTTCTAAAACAAGATGTAAATGACTATGAATTCTAAAGCTACAGTGATTGAAACATTATGGCACTAACAGAATGACTTAACAAAATAGGAAGTCCAGAAGCAGGCACAAGTGTACAAAAGCATTTAATGTTTGACAAAAGGAGGTACTTCAAATTATTGGGAACAGTCTTGGGACCTAAGCTATAGAATTAAAAAATAAAGCTGTATCATTCTGTCACATCATGTATGAAAATAAATTTGCGATGTAAAAATGTAAAACATAAAATATAAAAAATAAAATCATAGAATAAATAGCAGAAAACAGAGATGAATATTTACATAAACTTGAGATAGGGGAAATAATATCAAGTGTGACAGCAAAGATAGAAGTCATAGAGCAAAATATACACTTGACTACAACGATAAGAGACTCCTAATCTCACAAAACAAACTGAGGGTTCCTGGGGGGTGGGAGGGTAGGGATAGGGTGGATGGGTTGTGGACATTGGGGAGGGTTTGTGCTTTGGTGAGTGCTGTAAAAGGTATAAGCCTGATGATTCACAGACCTGTACCCCAGGGCAAATAATAATAATAATAATAAATAATAATATGAAAAAAATTTAAGTCTGTATATCAAAAACATCAGTAAATTAATGAGACACAAATATAAATAAGGAAAATATTTGAGGCATATATGAGAAAGACTTACTATTTGCATTAATATAAGAAGGAAAGCTCAGCCTCTCTCACAAAGAAACAAAAACTAAAACAGTAATAAAAAATAGTGATTCAGGGCACCTGGGTGGCTCAGTGGGTTAAAGCCTCTGCTTTTGGCTCAGGTCATGATCTCAGCGTCCTGGGATGGAGGCCCGCATTGGGCTCTCTGCTCAGCAGGGAGCCTGCTTCCTCCTCTCCCTGTCTCTCTGCCTGCCTCTCTCCCTACTTGTAATCTGTCTCTCTGTGTCAAATAAATAAATAAAATCTTTAAAAAAAAAGTGATTCACCCATCACATTGTAAAGACTTTTAAGAATGGTAATACCTAGGGTCGGTCAGGACTAGGAAAGTAACTTGACTGCACTGAGTTGGTAGAAAAGCTAATTGGTACAATATGTCCATTGATAATTTGTAAATATTCATTAAAATGTTGAAAATATGTACATGCATATGGTCCACTCAAGGAAATAGTTGTGCAAAGATGTATCAAGGCCTTGCCTTTAAGAGTGAAAAACGGGAAACAACCTAAAGGGTCAAGACAGGAGTTTGATTAAGGAAATCCTGGTGCAGTTATAAAATGACACACCTTTACCACGAAGCAGGTGCATTTATTAATATGGGATTGAAAACAACTAGGCTGTGATGGGAGGAGAGGGAGAACAGGAGAGTTCTGGGTGTGAGGAAGGTGGCAGAACAAAATGCTGAAAATCAGATAGAAAGTGAAGAAATGAGAGGCCGGTGTTTACAGAGAAGCTGTGACTCAAGGCCAGGCATTCTCAGTTTGAACACATCTTCCCTCTACTCACAACTTTGCAAATGAGCCTTGCTAATGATGCTGTTGCAACCACACATCACTAATTGGCCTCCTCCACTATCCTCCCCAAGGTCTATTTTCTTTCTAACTTAAGGACCAAAAAGAAAGAAAATTTTCTCTGGGAATCCCTTCCCTCTGGCCTTATTAGCAGAGATGCAGAAGGCAATCAGCAAATCCCACTTTCCCTTAGCCCCTAGGCTGCGTTATCCTGAACTCTCATTTGGGAGCTCATTAGAAGATTCTGTTTGTGGAACTCGGAAGGACTACTTTCCCCATTCCTGACCCTGGCTATCTCCATGGGAAAGTTCATTAGACCAGTTGCTGGGTAGGTGAGACTCCAGAGGTCCTGCAGAGCTGGAGAAGTTAGCAAAGTTTATCAATTAGTTGCCTCTTGTGAATAGAGCAAAAGATACTGAGGTGTTTTCGGGGCCCAGGAGATTAATCATGCTCCCTCCCAATCTCCATGGTGTGGGGGGAGGTGGTATGGGCAGCAGGTTTTACATGACTGAGTTCTTCATCAGCACATTCAAGGGAAGTGAGGGCCAGTGTGATAAAAAGGACAGTAGCAGCTGGGAAAGCTGGAGTTTTAGGGGGAAATCCCTGCTCTGGTTCATAGAAGAGGAAAAGCACAAATTCTAGAAATATGGCAAAGGCCTTCTACTGGAAACCCAGTGGAATTTTAACATCACCTTCACATTGCACTTGTCAGCTCAATAATTCTGTATTTCAGTTCACTTTATCTTCAGAATAGTCATTTGAAGTACATGTTAGGATTCCCATTTCGTTGATGAGAAAATTAGGCCCCACAGAGAGGAACTGGTCTACCCAGTGTTGCACAGCTAGCTGGCAGCTATCTTAACCCAAAAGCCAAGTCTCTTGACTTCTCAGTCCAGCCCTCTCTCCACTTGACCACAGCGGATTCAATTCAACTAGGAGCACAGGCTTCTCAGGTTGCTGCCTGGCACAGCGAAGACACTTGCTTCGTGTTTGTTTTCCTCCTATCTTGGCCTGGACCTGTCAGTACTCAATAAAACTCTGAAGTCTTTTAGGCCCTGATACCATTATCTCCCCAGGTCCTGCAAACATAAACTTAGAAAATGAGGTTAAATATTTTCTGGCTGATGTCCCAAGATTCCTTCCCAAGCTCTCTTCTTTCTGTTTTAATGATTGTTAACACTCAGGCCTTCATGTCTCTGCCTGGCCCACTGCTGCACCTCCAGTCTGGGCTTCTCTCCAGTTGCTGAATGACAAGAACCGACTTTTACCCATTACAGGTCCACTGTGCATGAATTAAATGTTCCTGGGTTTGTATACCTGTTTTTAACCTTATCCCCTGTCCATTTAATTGCCCATGGTCCCTTATTTTCCCTCAGCCTTTGGCATCCTATGGGAGACTGAGTATTTATCACGTAGTATGTGAGTGAAAAAAGTCCAAGATATCTGGAAGGGACCAATTTTACAGATAAAAGGAACTCTTGCTTAGAAAGTTCATCTAGCCTAAAATGGAAGTGTCTGGATTAGAACCCAGGTGTCCAGATGTCCTGTCTAAGGCTCTCTTCACTCAGTTATGCTGCCTTTTCTCATCTCTGAGACTCACTGCTGCTAGAGTCAGTATCACTGTTTAGTTTTGAGTTCTTTGGTGATTTACTAGAAGCGGATGGGGAGGGAAGCAAAGATGCTGGGCCAGGAGTCAGCACTTGGAGGTTGCCCTACCTACTAAACCTATTGCTTCTGGAAAATCACTTGGCCTGTTTGTATCTGTGCTTTTTTTTTTTTTTTATCTGCAAAGTGAGGATAATAGAAACTGGCCTTCTTACTCTGCGATCCTGTCCCTGGTTGTGGGTGACTTTCAACTGTGCAGTTGCAACATTCAAATGAGAACTGATTTCAAAGTGCTTTGTAAATACTGTTAAGTGTTAATAGAATAATAAGAGAAAATGAACTACTGTTGTAAATCTCTTGAGTCCTAAGAGTAACTCTCTCTGTGCTGGACAAATGAATAAGCCTCTGGAAGGTAGGATAGATGTGGGGAAGGAGGCAACATGGGATGTGTATGAAAGCATCTCCAAGTATTCAAATGTAGATGCCCAGTGTGTATAAAATGACATCTGCTGTGCTTGACAGATGGATCCTGGATGTCCTCAAAAGTTCACAAAGTGATAACATCTGGGACATGTCAGCTCACCTTGCTCTCCCAACTCCATTGTCACCATTGGGACTTTAAAAAAAATTTTTTTTATGATTGTGTTTCTCTGATTGACACACAATTATCATATGGTTTCACTCATATATGGAATATAAGAAGCAGAACAGAGAGCAATAGGGGAAGGGAAGGAAAACTGAATGCGAAGAAATCAGAGAGGGAGACAAACCATATGTGACTCTTGACTCCAAGAAAAAAAACTGAGGGTTGGGGGAAAGGGAGGTCGGTGGGGGGATGGGGTAACTGGGTGATGAGCATTAAAGACGGCATGTGACATGATGAGCACTTGGTATTATACTCAACTAATGAATCATTATATTAAAAACTAATGATGTACTATAACTTGGCTAATTGAATTTAAATAAATCAATAAAATGTTTTGATTGTTTTTAATTTTCTTAAAGATTCTATTTATTTATTTGAGAGAGAAAGAGCACGAGAGAGCCCAAGTGAGAGAGAGAGAGAGAGAAGCAGGCTCCCTGCCAGTCAGGGAACCTGATGTCGGATTCCATCCCAGGACCCCGGGATCATGACCTGAGCCAAAGGCAGACACTTACCTGACTGGACCACCCCGGTGTCCCTTGTTTGTTTTTTAAATTACAGAACCCAGTGAAAAACTTCAAATAAAAGTAAATAGAATAAAAGCAAAGTGCTTCTTCACTTCCCATAGCTCTCCCCAGTCCTAGCCTCCTCCACAGAGGGAATAACCATCTACAGCCTGCGGCTTATTGTCCAGGATTTTTTTTTTGCCCCGTACACATACATATATCACATTATCATCACTTTTTAAATTTAGCAATAGCTGCTATACATCTTTTCATGTCAATACGTTCACACTTCTTTTTAAATAAAAATATGCTTTTTGTTCAAATTATTCACATGAAACATGAATTACTCATATTTGCAAAGCAGAGTTAAAAGCTATTCACTTCAGATTTCACTGGGGGAGAATTAGCTTTCTGGGACATGATAAATAAATAACAGTATTCTGGTAAATAACAGTATTCACAGTACCTTGTTTGGAGGACACAATATTTTATTAAAAATGGTTCCTGTCTTCAGGAGCTTATAATGTAGTTGGGGAGAGCAAAAGAGTCTGCAAGGAATCCAGAAAAGCTAATGATAGTGTCTTGCTGCTCGGGACACAGTCTGTCAGGGGAGTCACCTAGCAAGGAGAAGCACACCCTGAGTGAGGGGCTGTGGCTAAGAGGTCAAGACTGAGTGGAGAGGCAGGAAGAGATAATAGAGGGAGGGCCATGCACCCCACGGAGGTCTGGATGTGATATGGTGGTCAGAAAGACATCAGTGGCTTTTCATCAGGGTGGAATGACATGGGACAGACATAGCTCCAGGGGTTAACCAGGCAGGTGTGGGGAGCAGTGAGTGTGGAGGGCGGCTACAGGTTCAGACACCACTGAAAGAGCCCCAGTGGGACTGGATGGCACGGGCCTGAATCAGGAAGCAGTTGTCTGCAGGAGGACAATGGTGTGGGTAGAAGAGAGTGTTAGAGACTGTTTAGTAGGGCCTGGTAGGAGGTTGGACTTGGAGAATGACTGTAGATCCATTTGATTGGGAAATATTCTTCAGGGTTCCATGCTGCCCTCCTCAAGCAGTTAATAAGCATGCCAAGTAAGGTCGCTCTTCTCAGACTTCCAACTTCTGGGCCAGGAAGTGTCTGAAATAGTTCACAGAAAAAATTCTAGAAATGGCCATGTGAAATGGGCTATTATTCTATTCACTATTCTTCTCTGAATTGCCTTAGCTTTGTCCTTCTGGTAAAACCCTGCTTTCCAATACTGTGGAGATAGTGCAAATACTATCTCCCTCTGTTTTCCTTTCCTTCCTCACCTTTACTAAGTATCTACACATAATAAACAGAATGCCCATTATATATCAGTATATATACTGATTATATTTTGTGTATTGAATTTTGCCAATTCAAAAAAAAACAAACTTGCTATTCTGAGTGCTTCTTCTCCTGAAAGATGTGATATCCATCCTCATGGTTTTGGTGGAGGAGTTGTGAGTCAGCTCACACAGAGACATGAAAATGTGGTGTTCCCCCTAATGATTACTCCGAATGGGGACAATGGCTTCGGAAACAGGTATTTGATAATGTTGCTCTGAAGAAGATGCTGGCAGGGTGCTCTGAACAGGTCCTAACACCTTATTCCTAGTCTATGTCAAACTCCAATTTAGTTTCACAGTCCTGGGTTTATTTCCTGAAGAAAAATCTTTTTTTTTTTTTTTGTTTCCACTGCATTTATTACTAATATAAAAAAATGTTAAAAAGAAAAAAAAAATTCATTCTCAGTTCTCCAACAGCTCTCATCCTTCCCTCTTGCCCACACAACTCCTGACCCATTTCCTCAGGGCCAGTTCAAAACCGAACCTGTTCATGGCCGTTTTCACAGAAAACAACCAGTGCCAGGGATGTAGGGAAGAAGGTTAGATGAGGGTGACAGTACTGTCCAGGTTCCACCCAAAGGTAAGCTGGGTGGAGATTCACAGAATTCAGACGAAAGGGCTGGTGGCCTCACAATGACGTACTCTAACTAAAGTGGGCTGGAGAGAAAATAGGCTAGCCTGTCAGAGGCTTCAGAGGACATCTCATGGGCTTGTGTCAAACCCAGAAAAACTGACACCAGGAGAATGGGGAGACCAGGGAGGCAGTCTTGTGGAAAGTTTCACAATTCTCCCATGTTGGGAGGTACGGAAAGTCTAGAGGGCACCAAGAGCCTCACTCATTTTGGCAGAAAAACTTACTCTAGTGTTGGGAAGTCACAAAGATGCCACGGACACTGAGAAAGGCTACGTATGAGGGGATGCACAGTTTCACAAAGCACAGTGATCACAGACCAGAGCGGTGGGGATCATGCTACTGACGTAGAAACTACAAAATCCAAAAGCAGGGAGAGTGGCCTTTCAGGGAGTAACTCTGCACCAGTCATCCATACTTGACCCCAGGTCAACTTGGTGAGTTTCACAGAGCAACTGGCAACTTTGCGGGTAGGGGCTGTCACATAAAAAGGACTTAAAACAAGCAGCTAGAAGAAGGGAATGGTAGGAAACTGCTCCAGGGCTCTCAGGAATTGAGGGCAGTACCAGGGGCTGGGTGGACAGATGCACAAGAAACAGCACCAAAGAGGTTTCCTGTTCAGCAGTCAGTTGGCAAGGGGGAAGAGGATCCAGGAGGCAGTTGAAGGGAGCAAAGATGGGGTCCTGAAGGCGAGTCTCTGGAGGCTGGATCAGAAGAAAGCCCACACACTGGGCACCAGTGATGAAACACAGCTCTGGATCCCAAACTGGGGAGGTGGCAGACGGGGGTGGGTGTCACTGACTGAGGGTGGTGGGTGGAACAGCCTCACAGCAGCCATCACAGGGCCACAGGGAAATATATGGCCGCTAGGTCAGAGGGCTCCTTCCAGCCTGGATAGGAAGGCACAGTCTCACAGAGGAGGTCCATTGACGCCTGGGTGGTAGAAGGCACAGAGGTCTTCGTATCGACAGTGGCCCTTTTTGGCAAAGTGTCGGCAGACAGGACGGTTGGATTTGTCTATAAACAAATAAAAATTGTGTAGTTTAAAATATAAGAAAGGGAACAAATGTAACAAAAAGCAGAGATAGAGAGGGCAGTGAGATTTTCTACTCCCTACCATTTCCAGACATTTTAGAATGGTAGTCATTTTCTTGGGAGAAAAACACATTCAGGGCTACTCTTACTTCAAAAGGACAAACAACCCAAACGAGAAGAGTCACAGGCATTTGGGGAGTGATGGGTATTAAATATTATAGGCATAAACAAAATGGACCTCACCTTCCATAACTTGAGGGCCATCCTTGGGTGGGCAGGTATTTTTGATAAGAGACCAACTTTTGAGCCTTCGAGGATTTCTTTGCTCTTTGTGAAAGCCTCCCCTGGGAGGACCCCCATGGCCTGGTCCAGGAAAAGGAGGTTCAGTATTAGCCCCCCACCAACCGCGACCATAAGGGCCACACCTGGGGCCTAGGCCTCCCCGAATTGGGCCTCTGCCCCGGGGAGGAGGTGGGAGACTCAGCAGTGGTGGAATCATTGGTCCCCTCGATCCTGGAGGACCTCTGTGAAGAGAGTCTGCATTCTTTTCTGTCTGGCTCCTTTTGCTCAACATCGTGTTTGTGAGATTCATCCAGGTTGCCTGTAGCAGGAGTTCGTTCATTTTCATTGCAGTGTAGTATCCCATTGCATGCACACACAACAACTTATTTATCCATTCTACTGATGGTGGACATGTGGGTGGATTCCAGTTTGGGGCTGATTTGGGGTCACCAGGCTTTCCATTGGCCATGGGGGGAGGGCCCAAAAGGCTGGGTGGTCCGATGGGACTCCCATCTTCCTCGTCTCCAGTCTCTTCCCGCTCTGGCAGCGGGGGCTGATGCAGTGGCGGCGGCTGCTGCTGATTCTGCTTCTTTCGTTTGGGCTTCGTGGTTGCGGCAATGGCTGCAGCGGGATTTGGAGGGCCTGAAGAAAAATCTTTTAAAAACCATACCCCATAATCCGGTACAAATATATTTTATCTTAAAAGGCTGGTGGAGGGTGAGAACATTTTGCTTTTATTAGCATTTTAAACATATTTCAATGGAACACTCATAAATTTTAAAAAAAATAGCCAATTTGTGTCCCATTTCCTGACCCACATTATGATTTTCTCCCACCTCTCTTTAATCCATCTTTTACCAGCTTTAGCTTTTCTCCCCAGTCCAAGGTAAACCATATTCTACTCTGGTCCATACTATCTACTTTCCTCCTATTCTTCAAGTCACCCCTGCAGATCCCCACTGCCACATCCACAACTTCAGCACGAGAAAGTCAGGGGGTGCTCTAGGAGGGAAAGCATGCTGATATCCTGTCTTCTCATTCGGGTGGCCGCTTCCCCATCAACACCCTTTTCAGGGCACCCTGCACATCTGGGTTCCGGAGGCTATAGATGACTGGGTTCAGCATGGGGCTAAGGATAGTGTTGAGGATCCCAATCCCCTTGTCCTTATCTGAGGCCAATACAGAGCCCAGACGCATGTAACTGAAGAAGCCAGTTCCATAAAAGATACAGACTACAGTGAGGTGGGAGCCACATGTGGAGAAGGCCTTCTTCCTCCCCTCCGCTGAATGGATTCGTAGCACTGCAGCAGTGACATGGGCGTAGGACGCTGAGATGAGGATCATGGGGAAAACCCCCATGAAAGTGGCTCCCACAAAAAGCAGCTGCCTGTTGATGTGAGTGCTGGAGCAGGAGAGCTGGAAAAGGGGTGGGAGGTCACAATAGAAGTGGTTGACCACATTAGGGCCACAGAAGTCAAGCACAGATATAGCCACTGTGTGAGTCAGAGCATTGATAAAGGAGATGGTGCAGCAAATGCCCACCAGGGCTCCCTGGACTTCACGGCTCATGCGGTTGCTATAGATGAGGGGCTGACAGATGGCCAGGTAGCGGTCATAGGCCATGGCTGTCAGGAGGTGACAGTCCACACCAGCCAGGAGATGGAAAAAGAAGAGCTGCGAAATGCAGGCAGCATAGGGAACTCTGCACTGGTGGGCCAGGAGACATGCTAGCATTGGAGGGACAGTGACAGTGATGCATCCAATGTCCAGCAGAGACAGATTCCCCAGGAAGTAGTACATGGGCATGTGGAGTTTGGGTTCCACAAAAATGGCAGCCAGGATGCTGAGGTTGCCTCCAACGGTGACTACATAGGCAAAGAGGAAGAAGACAAAAAGGATGGGTTGCAGTCTTATGTTTTCTGTCAGGCCAAGAAGGATGAACTCAGTGACAGTTGTCCTGTTCCCCCAGGCACCTGGCTCCATAGGCTGCTTCTGAGCTCTGTAGTGGGAGAAGACCTGAACCTGCCAAAGGGGGAGAGAGATACACAGTAGACACCTAATCTGAGACTATTGGATGTTGGGGATTATGGCATGAGCACCTACCAGCCTAGAGCTTGAGTAGTCTCCTGGAGGCTGCCATGATGCCAGACATGAACCCTTTAATTGGTTTTTCATGCCAAGGTCCAGGGGATGCCAGGGAAGGGGCTGGGGCAGAAGAAACTAGTCTGGGGTACAGAACATGGCTATTTCACAACATTTTTAATAGCTATTAAAGTTGTATCGGTATATAGTGACTGAATAGTAGTTCTGACTAGCTCAATGAATAAATGAATGTATGAAATTCTAGAAAGCACAATATAGGAGAGTGGCAACAGCATAAAGAACAGTAGGAGGATGAGAACCCATGAAATCAAAGAGATGCAAGACAGTAAGCAAAGAAAGAAGCAAGGAGCAGACCAAAGTACAGAAATACTCAGAGACTAAATATGGAAGACACGAAGGCAATTTAAGAAAACACTGACAACATTTTTAAAGTGTAAAGTATGAATATTGTGCTAAGAACGTCATATTAGGTTTCTTATTTAATTTTCACAGGACTCTATGGGGTAACTGCTATTATATCTATATAATCAGGACACTGAGGTTTTTTAAAGGTTAAATAAGTAAACTGGTCCTCAACCAAGACTGTCTGACTCCCCAAAACCACACTTTAACATTTACAGCCTCTTATAGAATTTGGACATGATGCATTATAAATGACATTGTGTGTGACAAAGAGATGAAAGATATTCCTAAGTCTTCAGGTCTTGGCATCACCACAACTATTCAAAAAGGTCAAAATCCCATCCACCCATCCAGCCATCCAGCCATCCATCCAGGGCCAATACTAACCCTCAGTGGAAGAAAGAAGATTGCTAGCCTCTCACAGGTTATGTCTTCCTTTCCAGAATCTACCTCCCACCTGGGACCAACACTGAATCCCCACAGTGGGAAGCCAGCCACCAACATCTCAGACACTGTACACTTGGGTCATGTTTTCTATCACAACTTCAGTCTTGGGCAAACTTTAGCTCTACCAAGGGCTTCTATTCAATAATTGTCTATTTGTTAAATGTAGTAAGATTCTGCATATATTTAGGTGGTGGAAATAACAGATTGGGCATGAGGTATGAGAGAAAGAGAAGGTACATGGATGATTCCAAGATTCTTGGCCTGAGCAACTGGAGCTGCTATTAAGTGATATGGGTAAGACTGATGATTTTGTAGGGGTTGGGGTCAGAGATCGGGAGCTCTTCCAAGGGAAGAGAGGAGAGTTGAAGTCCCAGGAACATTTAGCTAGTTTCCACTCAACTGCACATGGTAGCAGTTTGGTTTTCCCAACAAGTGCCTGGACAGCTGAGGAGCAAACTCATGATGTCAAAAGTTCTTTGATGTGACTGCATCAATAGCTTTGGAAAGGTAACTTTGGGGTCCTTTCTGCTGGACTCTTGCTCTGCTAGGCCACCCTTTGTCCATGATTGTGGTAGTGCTCCTTTTTAACTAGAAAACTCTTCCCTTCCACACATCAAAACTCCATCCTTTGAGACTCAGTCCTGGGTCATTGTCCCATCATCTCAAGGAAGTCCTACTTATGCACCCCAGTTTTTAATTAATCTTCCACTCCTCTGATGAGACAATTAATAACCTGGATCATTCTAGCACTTGCATATGGAGAAAGGGGTAGGGAGCTGAACCATTACCAGGAGTAGCTTGCCCAAAGTCACACTGGAAGGCCACTCAAAATCAACAGCACAAAACAAAGAATGTAGATTATGCAGTAGGCTACCACAGGAGACTCTACACTACCCCTGGCACCTTCATTGTGTCCTTTCCTGAGAAAACTGTTGGCAATCTGTTGGGCTTAAACTCTGTTTGGGCCAATACTAACCCTCAGTGGAAGAAAGAAGATTGCTAGCCTCTCACAGGTTATGTCTTCCTTTCCAGAATCTACCTCCCACCTGGGACCAACACTGAATCCCCACAGTGGGAAGCCAGCCACCAACATCTCAGACACTGTACACTTGGGTCATGTTTTCTATCACAACTTCAGTCTTGGGCAAACTTTAGCTCTACCAAGGGCTATCCTCAAACACAGAGCACAGTGACAATGCCTCCTTTGCTCTAAGCAGGAGATACATGTCTCCTGGATATGCCCTTCCAGAACATTGGGGGTAGGTCAGGGATCATGTTTTCTCCACCAAACACAGCTTTCCTGGCCAGGATGATGTAAAAGCCATAATGTAAAGAGAAAAGGTGTTCTTGTCTTCAAGGAAATCACAGTGTAGTTGGGGAGAAAGACTCTTGAATGTGAAATTCTAAGAGAGGTTTACAGGCTGCCTACATGGATCAGAAGGACCTGTGAATAAGAGAGCTTTCAACTGAACTGGTGGGAGGAGACAGGGGAACTTGGAGGACTGAGCTCCCTGGGCTTCAAGAAACAGAAGACCTGGACAGGAGGCATCCCAGAACAATGAAGGAAACAAGACATGCAGCAACGGTTAAGAAAGGCAAGTTAAATTTCCTTTCAATAAGGGAATATCTCCATTTACTGAAATATGTGAGAGAGAAAAAAAACCAAAACAGAATCTCTGCTACTCTGTTTTGAAAAAGCATAGGAAAAAGACCTCCAAGCATAGCAGAATTCTTCTCCACACATACTACCCATCTCATTTCCCTCTGAGTTCAGGTGTTGGTTTTCTTGGGGCTGGGGACAACTTGTTTAGCCACCAAGGAGGTCTGCTGTACAGAGATCTGAAGGCAGCAAATTCTGCTGGATGAAGGAGCCAAAAGATTGCTCTGAACACTTCTTGCCTTCATTCCACAAAAAGCAAATGGGCAATAATCCCTTCCTCATGGTTCATCTCTTCCTGCTCCATGACTAGAGAAAATAAATTTCTTCCCTTCTGAGTTTGTCCCATGCACAGAGTCTCTCACCCAGTGCTGGGGAGACCCAGCAAAATGTAGTATATGAAGTTAGCTGGCAAGTAACAAGAGAGTGTTTCCTGGAAGTGCTGGGATTGGGGTGACAGCCAGTGACAGGTAACATTAATCAAGCACTTTCTTTTTTTTTAATTTTATTTTAAGTCAATCAGAGAAAGACAATTATCATATGCTCTCTGATATGAGGAACTTGAAGGGCAGGGTGGGGGGTTGTGGGGGGAGGGAGGGAAAAATAATGAATCAAGCACTTTCTACCCAAGTTATTTTATGTTTTACCTCATTCAATCCACACAAAAATCTATAAGGGAAATAATAATAACAACTGCAATTTAATTAGATCTTACTATATGTCAAACACCATTCTAAGTATCTTACACATATTACCTCATTTAATTTCAAATAATTCTATGAAATAGATACTATTATAATCCCCACTTCACAGGCAGGAAACTAGGCACAAAGAGATAAGGTAACTTATCCATGTTTAGGCAAATAGTGAGGGGCAGAGCTGGGAATCGGATCAAAGGTGGCAGGGGAATTCCTCAAGAATACCCCAACAGAATGCAAACTGGTACAGCGACATGGAGGGAAACAATATGGAGGTTCCTCAAAAAGTTAAAAATAGCTTTACCGTATGACCCAGCAATTGCACTACTAGGTGTTTTTCCAAAGGATGAAAACATAGTGATTTGAAGGGGGACATGCACCCCAATGTTCATAGCAGCAATGCCCACAATAGCCAAACTGTGAAAAGAGTCCAGATGTCCTTCAAAAGATGAATGGATAAAGAAGTTGTGGTCCATATATATAATAGAATATTACTCAGCTACCAGAAAGAATGAATACCTACCATTTGCATGAACATGAATGGAACTGGAGGGGATTATGCTAGGTGAAATAAGACAAGCAGAGAAAGACAATTATCATATGACTTCACTCATATGTGGAACATAAGGAATAGCATGGAGAATTATAGGGGAAGGGAAAGAACTCTGAATGGGAAGAAATCAGAGAGAGAAACAAACCATGAGAGACTCTGGACACTGGGAACCAAATTGAGGATTATGAAAGGGAGAGGGGTGGGGGAAGGGGTAACCAGGTAATAGATATTAAGGAGGGCACATGTTGTGATGAGCACTGGGTGATATATGCAACTAATAAATCATTGAATACTACAACAAAAACTTATGATGGCTATATGCTGGCTAACTGAACATAATAATAAAAAAGAGTCCACAATAACCAAACTATGGAAAGAACCTGGATGCCCATTAACAGACAAATGGATAAAGAAGATGTGGTATATATATACAAAGGAATACTATGCAGCCATCAAAAAACCTGAAATCTTGCCAGTTGCAATGACATAAATGGAACTAGAGGGTATTATGTATTATTAAGTCTATCAGAGAAAGACAAATACCATATGATTTTACTCATGTGTGGAATTTAAGAAACAAAACAGATGAACATATGAGAAGGGAAGGAAAAATAAAATAAAATAAGATGAAAATTGAGAGGAAGACAAACCATAAGAGACACTGAACTCTAGGAAACAAACTGAGGGTTGCTGGTGGGGAGGTGGGTGGGGAGATGGGATAACTGGGTGATGGGCATTAAGGAGGGCACTTGATGTAATGAACATCAACTGATGAATCACTAAATTCTACCTCTGAAACTAAAAGACACCTCTACCCCAACACCTGCCACCTCTGGGACCGGCAATCTGTGGATGGAGGTTATTTGATGAGAAGAGAGAGGATATTTGCAAGGATCCCTTGTGTCACCATAGGAAATGTCCTCACAGATGGATTTTTTTAGCTTAATATTAAGCCCAATCTGGGTTTGAAATCATAGAAGTGACACAGCTCAGTGTCACACAGCACAGGGGCAAGAGTTCATTCTTGCTCTGAGCAACAGCAATGTCTCTTCATCCTGGATGCATTTGTCCACTCCCCACTTCTCCAATCATCTCCCACCCTGCCTGTTCATATGAAGGTCAGTTCCCCTCAAGTTCTCTGTTCCAGTATGCTATATGTAGTTCTTTCTCTCCACAAAGCCATGCACAATCTCTCTCTCTCTCTCTCTCTCTCTCTCTCTCTCTCTCTCTCTCATTCTTCTGGTTTACAAGTATGACAACTCAGCATAGTCAAAAGAGCTGTGGAATTGGAGTCCAGGTGTTTATGTTATTTGTGTTATAAACAAGTTTCTACTAGCATTGGGACCTTGGAGAAAGAAAAAAGGGGGGAAAAGAAGGGAGGGATGGAGGGAGAAAAGGAATTAAAAGAAAAAACAGAAAGCTAATGTTTCCATAAATATATACACTCCATATATGTCAATACATTATGTGTTACATTTAAACTTTACAAATATTCTTTTTTTTATAAAGATTTTATTTATTTATTTCATTCACAGAGGGAGAGAGAGCTCAAGTAGGCAGAGAGCAGGCAGAGAGAGTGGAGAAAGCAGGCTCCCTGCTGAACATGGAGCCCGATGTGGGCCTCGATCCCAGGACCCTGAGATCATGACCTGAGCCAAAGGCAGAGGCTTTAACCCACTGAGCCACCCAGGCGCCCTAAACTTTACAAATATTCTTGAAGATAGGTAATCATTTTATAAATGAGAAAGGTGAGGCTCAAAAAAATTTAACTTGCCAAAGATCACACAAGCAAGAGTTTGTTCTGAATAAAGAACTTGTTCTTTTTCTGCCAGCCCCTGCTGCTTTCCAAGACCCTTGTCATTAACCATCTATCTCTCTGTCTGTCCATCTGTCCATGCATGCATGCATCCATCCATCCATCCCTTTTTTCCTTCTGTAATATGAAAGGGGATACTGCATTTTCTCTAGGTTTACTTAAAGGTGTGAGATTCTATAAATACAGGCTACTCTGCCCTAACCAACCTAAATAGCCTTCTTGGCTCTCCCAGACTCTTCTTTCCCCTACTCTTTACCCCAGTCAGTTCCCTCTGACATCCCTCTATTTGCCAGCTCTGACATTCCATCTTTCAGTCACTCAGTGGAAAAACCTCACCATGATATTTCACTACCTTTCCTGAATCTAAGCATCACTCAACTCTTTGTTCTATCAACAAGGAAAAAGGCATATGAAGATCATGAATGATGTCCATTCCCTCCATGTTCAAGACAGAAGGAAACTAGGAGCTCTGGAGCAGTGGAAAGTCTCATGGTGGGACTTACCTTTCTGTGAATTCTCTGGGTGCTACTCCTGGCTGGGGCCTTGTAGAGATGGGGGTGAGTGCTAAGGTGACCCTAGGTGGCCTGTCTCCACAGGCTTATAAAGGATGTGAGGCAGGAGCCCAGAGAGTCTATCCTGGTGCTCTCTCTATTTGGCTGCTAACAAGCTCCTAGAGGCCCTAAAAATTCATCCCTCAGGGATTGCACAGGAAGCCAGAGGCAGACAAGCAACCTCAGTTCTTAAGGATTTCTCTCATCTGCCTCATATTTTAGATTTTATTAAAGAAATACTAGATTTATGACATCATTCCAGGCTCCTAACATCTCCAAGAAATGAGGAAATGTAATAGTCACATGTTACAGATGGAAATAGATCCAGAGGGCTTAGATGATTTGGCAAGGCCAGAGAGAGGGTTGTGGTGGTGCTCAGGCAGGGCCACAGCTGAGCTGATTCTGGTACTTTTTCTCTCATTTATTTTTCATACTGGGTTTTTTAAGGTATAACTTAATATATATAATTATATATTATATATAATATATAATTTCAATTGTAAATTTTGATGAATTTTGATAAAAGTGTACAATCATGTATCTACCATTTCCATCAATATATAAAACATTTCAACCACTCCAAAAAGTTCCCTTCTACCCCCTTGCAGACAGTCCCCTTTCTACACCATAGCCCAGGGCAACCTCTGATCTGATTTCTGTCCCTATGTTTTTGCCTTTTTCAGATTGTCATAAGTCATACAGTGTGTAGACTTTTTATAACTGGATTCATTAAATTAGCATAATCCTTTTGAGATTACGCATGTTGGCTTTTCTAGTAGTCCAGCCCTTTTTTGACTAAATAGTATGCCACTGTATGGATATACAGCAATTTGTTTACCTAATCACTAGTTAATGAACATTTGGGTTGTTTCCAGATTTTAGTCATTGCAAATAAATCTACAATAAATATGTGCATACGGTTCTTTGAATGGATATATGTCTTCATTTCTCCTTGAAAAAATACCAAGAGTATAAACGCTGGACTCTATATGGGTGGATATTATTTCTTCTAAGAAACAAACTGTCTTCCAAAGTAGCTAGACCATTTGCATTCCTACCAGCAAAATATGAGATTCCATTTCTCATCAAAACTTAATATCAGAATTTTTAACATTAACTATTAGGTATGCAGTAGTATCTCATTGTGGTTTAACTTTGTATTTCCTCAGTGATATTGAGCATCTATTCATGGTTTATTCACCATCATATGTCTTAGATGAAGTGTTAGGTTAAATAATTTGCCCCCATCCAAATTGGATGGTTTTCCTACTTTTTATTAAATTGTAAGAATTCTTTATATTTCTGGATACTAACCTTTTATCAGATAACTGTTTTGCAAATACTTTCTCAGTCATGTATTTTTAATTTCTTAACAGTTTCCTTTGAATAAATGACATTTTAAATTTTGATGATGTACGATTTACCAGTTTTTTGATTCATGCTTTTTGTGTCTTATCTAAGAAATCTTTGTCTAATCTAAAGTCACAAAGGTGTTTCTCTTATTTTTCTTCCAGAAATTTTATAGTTTTAGTGTTTATACTTAGATCTAAGATCCATTTTGAGGTTTTAGGGATTTTTTTGTTTTTTGAGTTGTTTTGTTTTGTTTTTTAATATGGTTTTAGCAAAGTTGGTTGATGATTTTTTTTTCATATGGATGTACATTGTTTCAGCACCATGTTACTAAGACTATTTTTTGGCAACTTTGACAAAAATCAATTGCCCATATGTGTGTGGGTGCACTTCCACACTCTCTATTTTATTCCACTGATCAATGTGTTTTCTTTACACCAATATACATGGTCTTGATTACTGTAGTTTAATAGTAAGTCCTGAAATCAAGTGGTTTATGTCCCCCGATTTGCTATTATTTTTCTAAGTTATTTTGACTACTCTAGGTTTTGTTTTTTCATATGAAATGTAGAATCAGACTGTCAATTTCTATAAAACACATGCCAAGATCTATAGATCAATTTGGGAAGAATTGATATTAACAATATTAAGTTTTCTGGTCCATATCTCTCCATTCATTTAAGTCTTTCTATATTTCTTTCAACAACATTTTGTAGTTTTCAGTGTATAAATCTTACACATATTTTGTTTAATTTATTCCTTTAAAATGTTTTTATTATGCTATGTTATTCACCATACAGTACTTCATTAGTTTTTATATAGTGTTCCATGATTCATTGTTTGCATATAACACCCAGTGTTCATTGCAATACATGCCCTCCTTAATACTCATCACCAGGCCAACCCATCCCCCCGCCCCCCTCCCCTCTGAAACCCTCAGTCTATTTCCCTGGAGTCTCTCATGGTTCATCTCCACCTCTGATTCCCCACCACCCTTCATTTTTCCCCTCCTTCTCTTAAGGTCCTCCATGCTATTCCTTATGTTCCACATATAAGTGAAACTATATGATAATTGTCTTTCTCTGCTTAACTTACTAAACTTAGTGTCACCCCCTCCAGTTCCATCCATGTTGATGCAAATGATGGATATTCATTCTTTCTGATGGCTGAGTGATATTCCATTGTATATAGGGACCACATCGGCTTTATCCATTCATCTGTTGAAGGGAATCTCATTTGCTTCCACAGTTTGGCTATTGTGGACATTGCTGCTATGAACATTTGGTATGTATGTGCCCCTTCTTTTCACCACACCTGTATATTTGGGGTAAATACCCAGTAGTGCAATTGCTGGGTCATAGGGTATCTCTATTTTTAACTATTTTAGGAACCTCCATACTGTTTTCCAAAGTGGCTGTACCAACTTGCATTCCCACCAACAGTGTAAGAGGGTTCTCCTTTCTCCACATCCTCTCCAACATTTGTTGTTTCCTGCCTTGTTAATTATTGCCATTCTATCATTCTCAATGGGGAAAAGCTGAGAGATTTTTCCCTTAAGATCTGGAACAATACAAGAATGCCCACTCTCACCACTATTGTTCATCATAGTACTAGAAGTCCTAGCATCAGCAGTCAGACAACAAAAAGAAATAAAAGCTATTCAAATTGGCAAAGAAGAAGTCAAATGCTCTCTCTTCCCAGATGAAATGATACTTTATGTGGAAAACCCAAAAGACTCCACCCCAAAATTACTAGAACTCATATAGCAATTCAATAATGTGGCAGGATACAAAATCAATGCACAGAAATCAGTTGCTTTTCTATAAACTAACAATGTAGAAAGAGAAATTAGGGAACTGTGTCTATTTGCAATAGCACCAAAAACCATAAGATACCTTGGAATAAACCTAATCAAAGAGGTAAAAGATCAATATGCTAGAAACTACAAAACACTTATAAAAGAAATTGAAGAAGACACAAAAAGATGGAAAAACATTCCACACTCATGGATTGAAAGAGTAAACATTATTAAAATGTCTGTGCTGCCCAGAGCAATTGATACTTTCAATGCCTTCCCTATCAAAATACCAATGACATTTTTCAAAGAGCTGGAACAAATAATTCTAAAATTTGTATGGAACCAGAAAAGACCCCAAATTGCCAAGGAAATGTTAAAAAAGAAAAACAAAGCAGGGGCATCAGGTTCCTGATTTCAAGCTATATTACAAAGCTGTGATCACCAGGACAGTGTGGTACAGTCACAAAAACAGACATCTAGATCAATGGAACAGAATAGAGACCCCAGATATAGACCCTCATCTCTATGGTCAACTAATCTTTGACAAGGCAGAAAAAATATCCAATGGAAAAAAGACAGACTCTTTAGCAAGTGGTGCTGGGAAAATTGGACAGCCACATGCAGAAGAATGAAACTCAACCATTTGCTTACGCCATACACAAAGATAAACTCTAAATGGATGAAAGGCCTCAGTGTGAGATAGGAATCCATCAAAATCCTAGAGGAGAACATAGACAGTAACCACTTAGACATTGGCCACAGCAACTTCTTTCAAGACAGGTCTCCAAAGGCAAGGGAAACAAAAGCAAAAATGAAATTTTGGGATTTCATCAAGATAAGAAGCTTCTGCATAGCAAAGGAAACAGTCAGCAAAGAAAATACTCCCAAATGGCACTACAGATAAAGGGCTGGTATCCAAGATCTATAAAGAACTTCTCAAACTCAACATCCATAAAAACAATTAATCAAGGCAAAAAATGGGTAGAAGACATGAACAAACACTTCTCCAAAGACGACATGCAAATGGCTAATTTATTCCTATTTCATGTTTTTAATGATACTGTAAGTGGTATTGTTTTAATATCAATTTTTAAAATTTTTGCTAATATATCTGAAACACAACTAATTTTTACATACTCTGTGTTGTATATTCTCTTGACCTTCATACTTTTACCTCACCAAACTCATTTATTAGTTCTAGGAGATTTTGGTAGATTAGAATTTTCAATAAAAATACCTTCATTGTCTTTCCAATCTATAGGACTTTTATTTTTGTCTTGCCTTGTTGTACTAGCTAGAAGTTCCAAAATAGTGCTAAATAGCAGTTGTGAGTGTCAACTTCCTTCCCTTGTCCCTGATCTTAGGGGGGAACACATTCAGCCCTTCTCCATTAATTCTGATATGATCTCTAAGTCCTTTGCAGATATCCTTGAACAAGCTGATAAAGCTATCTTCTATTCCTAGTTTCATGTGAGTTTCCACTATGAATGAATGTTGAGTTTGGCACATGATCTTTCTGACTATAATGAGAGAGTCATATGGTTTTTCATGTTTAGTCAGCTGACATGGTGAATAAAGCTGATTGATGTGAGAGTGATGGATGAATTTACATTCCTGAATACCTGAATCTGGTATCATACTCCTGCCTCAAGAATGTTAACATTCCTTATGGTGTAAATCTGATGGTGATAAATTCTTTTTTGCTTAATTTTCTCTCTGAGGAAATCCTTTTTTCACCTTCATTTTTGAAAGATACTTCTGGTGGATAAAGTCTCTGAATTGAAAGCTTTTTTCCTTTCAATACTTTATAGCTCCTGCTCTGTTTTCTTCCAGTCTGCATACCCTCTAAGAAGAAGTCTGTTCTCATTCTTACCTTTGGTCTTCCATATGTGATATTTCTGTTTTCTCTGACGGTTTTCAAGACTATCTTTGGTGTTCAGCAGTTTGATCACAGTGTGTCTAGATGAATTTTTCTTTACACTCATCCTGTTTGGGTGATAACTAAAGTTATCATATCAGGATCACAGACCTTACATGATACTCTTACAGTGTAAGAAAGTCTCCTGCCTCCTATTTGGACATTTCCTATAGGTGATTTACCTGGATATGAGTTTCAAGCAGGATGAACATATGCCAAGAAGGCAAGTAAAATGAAAGCTACATGGATTTATTAATAGACATGGTGGCTATAAAAGAAAGAAAGAGAGAAAGAAAGAAAGAAGAAAGAAAGAGAGAGAGAAAGAAAGAGAGAAAGAAAGAAAGAAAGAAAGAAAGAAAGAAAGAAAGAAAGAAAGAAAGAAAGAAAGAAATGGTGGCTATGCTAATAAGTGACTATAGGGTTTGGCTGCTCTGAGAGATGATAAGCTAATAGGTTTCCAGTTAGAAGATATCAGGGACTACTGGGGTGAAGTTTCCTATATGCTGATTAGGGGGAAGATGGTAGCTAAATATATTTCTTACACACACAATGCTGTCTTTTGCCAGATTCATAACAGGACATGCTAAACCTAAGCTAAACCTTTTCTCTTTTCAGGACTGGCGATTCTGGTCAGTTTGTGGTAACTTGAGATCCCTGACTCATGTAGAACCATGTAGTTCTCACAGCCCGGTGTAAGGACTACAAAATGTACACTACAAAACAACGAAAAATTCTGTGTGGTCCTCCTGCAGAAAGGCCTGGACAGCAAGAAGAAGCAAGAGGCTAAAGCTGTGCATCTTAAGGCCTGACCTAGAACAGAGAGGGGTCAGAGCATAGAAAGTTACAGAGGAAAACTGAGGTTCTAACACTAGAGACCAAGGCTAGGCACCAGTTTCAGGCACTAGAGGCAGGAGAAAGGCCAATTTCAGAGTAAGAAAATTTAGAGCTATTTAGAAAGGTAATCTCAGAGAAAAAAGGGAATGAAAACAAGTGGGTGTCAGAACTCCAATTATATGTGAGTGTGTTCTACCTCATTTTTACTGGCTCACAGATGCATGCTGAATGGGATGGTCAAAGATGCTAAAAGGAAAGAACCAAGGAAAGAATTGATAAGTTCTAATTCTTAGGAGACCAGATGATGGTATACAAATGAGGTAATATTAAAAGAATAGCAAGGCTGGCAAGAAGATGAGCTTAACCACTTATATGTTTGGTTTGCAGTGCATGTGGAAAGGTCCCTTAGACTGATGATTATGTGCATCTGAAGCTTGGAAACAAGGGGTCATCAAAGCAGATAAAATAATTCAAACAAATAAGATAATTTGGGGTGCCTTATTAAATTAGCAAAAGTTTCCAAACTACTGACATCACAATTTAGTTATGTAAATTTCTATCACTATAATGGGCACATATACTTTGGCCTTGAGTTCGGAGGACATACTTCTAGAGTTTTGCTATTAAGTATACTGTTTGGTTCTAGGTTTGAAATAGATGCTTCTTATTTTTTTTTGACGCTTCTTATTTTATTAAAGGAGAGCGTGATACTATATTTTAGTAGAATGTGTTGCAAATAGTTGTAATGTCTCTTTGCAACTTCAATCAAAATTGTTTAAAATAATCTACTCATCCTAGGAAACATCTTCCAGATTACAAGTTCTAGGATTTGTTCTAACACTGTGATCTTTAATGAGCAACGAGTCCTATTGTACTTCAAGTTTTTCATCTGTAAAATGAAATATAGTAATGTTGCCTATACTATAGGCCAGACAGGGATGTCTTGAAAATCAAATTAAGATGCTGGGCATGAAAAAAAAAGATGCTGGGCATGGAAGTGTTTGTGTGAATTGGGAAGTACTACTTGCATGTAGGGAATTATCATTACTATTTTAGTGGTATTTGTCTATGCTTAACCCCCTAGCATTCTTGCAGTTCTCATGCCAGTAGCTTCAAGTGAGAAATGAATGCCTCTGACAATAATGTTGTCAGAGATCTCAAATGAAAATAGTGATTGTATATTAGTAACTAACATCATTCTAGCACTTTGCACAACAGACTGGGTTCTTCTTTCTGTCTGTACCCTACTGTCCAGCATATACATTTAGTAGGATGTTTAGTAGGACTTCAATAAACATCTGTTAAGTGAAGGAATAAATGAAAAAATTTTTATATACATTCATTAATTTAAACCTTACATAATAAGTATTACAAGATAATCAGGCCCGGTCTTTTTTTTTTTTAATTTTTTTATTATTTGCCCCGGGGGTACAGGTCTGTGAAACATCAGGCTTACACCTTTCACAGCATTCATCAAAGCACAAACCCTCCTGAATGTCCATAACCCATCCACCCTATCCCTACCCTCCCACCCCCCAGTAACCCTCAGTTTGTTTTATGAGATTAGAAGTCTCTTATGGTTTGTCTCCTTCCTGATCCCATCTTGTTTCATTATTTTTCCCTCCCCACACCCCACAACCCCCCATACTGCCCCTCAAGTTCCCCATATCAGAGAGATCATATGATAATTGTCTTTCTCTGATTGACTTATTTCACTCAGCATAATAGCCTCTAGTTCCATCCGCATCATTGCAAACGGCAAGATTTCATCTCTTTTGATAGCTGCATAGTATTCCATTGTGTATATATCTATACCACATCTTCTTTATCCATTCATCTGTGGATGGATATCTAGGTTCTTTCCATAGTTTGGCTATTGTGGACATTGCTGCTATAAACATTCGGGTGCATGTGCCCCTGAATCAGGCTAGGTCTTCAACTCTTGAAGGTTCTGTAGGTAAGTGATTATTCAATTTCTGGGTTTTATTATTTTTTTTAAGTTCCAAGTTTTTATATTTCACAATTTATATTTTATTAGAGTCCACATTCTGCTAAATAAAAGCAGTAACAAGATATTTCACAAACTGTTGTACAATTTAAATTATATGAATTTAATTTCATAAAAAATTAGGTGCATATTCATAGTGGCTAACTTAAAAAAAGCTGTTTCATCTATGTTCTAAAATACTTTATAAGATATTTAGTTCCAGCACTAAAAATAATCCCATTGATAAATATATTTTTTACATGTTTTACAACATAAAGTTTGTGCTCTTAATCAAAAAGATCCACAGTCTAATTCAGTATGTAAAAAATAATTTTACAAAACATCAAGTCAACCTTTCAAATCCACTTTTATTTTTTTTCCTCCTCACATACAGACCTTCTCCCCACACCACATTTCTCGCAGCTATAGAGTCATTTGATGATGATGTTCAGGTGCCATTTTATCCCTAAAACTTTGCTGGCATCAAAATATGACAGTTAACCAGTGTTAAATCTATAAAATATTTACATAGCACAGCACATTAAGCTTTAGACACTTGGCAATTAAACCACATAAAAATAAGACAAGACCCCCATACTACATGTTCAGAATTGGTGTTCAAGGTTCCTATCTGGTGACTGTACACTGGTTCAAAGGGCAGCAGAGGCAACAGGCAGTTATGTGAGGACACTGAACACTATGATCTGGGAGCACATTATGATGTTACCCCAGTGTCATGTACCACCCCATCTTTCTCCAAGGTGGTCTCATAATTCTAGAATGGCAGGTCCAGCTGATACAAAATGAAGAGAGACAACACAATATTTACTCTGTGGAGACAGCCTAACTTCTACTAAGCACGTGCTGTGACTTTGAACACAACTGGTTCTAAAAACTTGTCACAATCATCCTGGTTTTTTAGGTTGGGTGATCCATCAATCTTGCACTCGACTGTTACTTCATTTACGGTACTGCTGGTAGCATTAAAGGAGACCTGGACAGCAACTAATGGCTGCAGATAACTCACATGCAGTTTTTTCCCATAATATGGAAAATATTTTCAATCTATAGTTCCTTTGGGAGGATAAGTTGATAGAGCTGCTGTGTGTGTACTCTTTGAAGTACATTCTACCCTTGGTTCTCCTTGAGGTTTTAATCCAATTATTCTGTTCATTTTCACAAGAACACAGGGATTTCCTCTGGAGTAACCACACTCTGGATCACCCACACCACTGCACGCCTGAAGTAAGGCAAGAGGAAACTGACACGCTCTATAAACTGGACCCTTCTGTTCAGAAAGTGCTCCATCAGGACAGGCTGTGAAGTTCTTCTGTTCTTCTCAATCATATGGTTTTAGAAACTTCCTGAGGTCTTCAGTGTGCCCTTGATGGGACTCTGGATCAGACACGGTGAATGAATATTCCAGTGCAGTTAGTGGTTTTGGAAAAGCTGTAAGTCCTGGACTAGGAATCTGGTCACGATATTTTGGAACTTCGTCGTTCAGAGTCTGAAGCATAGCCCACATCGTGAATTAGAAGAGTGCAGCCAGGAACCCATAAAAGACTAGGTAGAAGAGCAAGATCAAACTCGCACCTTTGCGACCGGGGTGGCGACATGGAGGAGTCACAAGATAGCGGCGAGAGTGGAAATTTCCTCTCCCCGGGCGTGGAAATCTCCCCAGGGTCTGGCTTCCCCGAACCGCTGGGCGCCACTGGCCGCCTGCGCCAGGGCCTGTCCCGGACGGTGCACTCGGTACACAGGGAGGCCCGGGCACTCGGCCCCCGCACGCTCCGGGCTCGGCTCCGGGCAGGGGTCCCGGCCTCTTGCACCACTCAGGGCGGGAGGCTGGAGCAAATCTCTGGGTTTTATAATAAGCTGTGTAGAAACTAATACATTTTATTATAATTTTCTGTGTATTATCAGTTCCTTGGGACAGTTGCTAAAGCAGTACAGTGAGTAGACGTTGTCAACAATTAAATCAATTATTAATGAAATAATTTGTTAGCAAAAGAAATTATTGTTATCAGTACTTTATTATATTCTATTTCTTTCGATGAGTACTTAAATGAGAACATTCTCTTAGTAAATATGTTATTATATAGAAAATCAATCATTTCTGCTATAACTGTTTCATTTTCTCACATTCTTTTGTATCTCACTCCATCAACTATCTCCTTTTTGTGGGCATCCTAACCTTCTTCTTTTTGTTGGTGTTTGCATATCAGCATCTAAAACATGCAGCTCTTCTCATCTTCAAACAAAATTAAAACAAAACCCAAAGCCCCTCTAGTCTTCTGTTTTTCCATTGCCCACCTTAGTACTTCCCTCCTTCCAATAACAGCTGAACTTCCCCAGCTTCATCTGTGATCCCCATTTCCCAACTTCCTGTTCCCTCTGAAAAACCACTGCAACAACCTCCTACTCCCAACTCCTCTCATAGGTCTTGGTAGAGGTCACACTCTGCCTGGAAGGATCTCCTTCCTAGTCACTTTGGCGAATGGTCACTCCTCTTTAAACACAAGGCCAATCTGCATCTCTTCCAGGATGCTCTTTCTCAAACCCTCACTGTCCTGTCTCAAAAGACTTTTCTTTTTATCCTCACTGTGCATGGAAGCCATCTAACACACAGCAACTACAACCCTTCGTGTTTCTGTAACTTTGGCCTTTTGGGTCCCTTTACTATCAAGGATTCATCCTAAGACCAGAGTTTTGTTTTACTCTTCTCTTCATCTCAATACTTAGTATTACTCCTGTTACATTTTAGGTGCTCAATGAATGCTTTTGGAATCAATAATTTAGTAGAATTAGGCTTTTATGAAAATATTCGAGCTTCGGTTTAGCATCAAATCTCACTTAGTGACAGCTCTGTACCTCTTTTCTCTCCCTAGATAATGCCTAACTATTATGACTGTCTTCCTTGAAACAAGACAGATTCATCCTACTGGTATTACTTGAGAACCTTTTATATGTGGATAGAAGTTAACTGTATTCTAAGATTAGGTTTCAGATAGGACCAGGAAATTCTAGGAAACAAACATACATTACAGATAAAATCTTCAATATTGCCAAATGTCTCCAAAACTTGGCCATCAAATATCTAGATCAGAGATACCAAACTCAAATGTCTGCAAGGGCCAGGCAGATAATGAAGTCAGGCAAAAGACTAGCAAACTTCAGAATACTCACTCTCTCCAAAGAGGGCCATGGAAACTGACCCCTAGATGACTGCTGACAAATGAGAATGTGGACCCACTGTTGACAGGTTTCATTTTATAAGAAGAGCTGGAAACCACATGACATACGGTGATTTTTATTTTTAAAATACTGTAAACGACACATCCTGTGGTCTGAAAGAGCTAAGGATCTGTTAGCTGGTGAACTCTATAAAAGACACAAAGATGACTCCTTTACATTGCTTCTTCTAAGTTCATAAGTCCCTAATTCTCAGAATATTCATATAGAATCTCTTGCCAGGGTTCTCAGTGGTGGTTCTCAGTGTAGCAGAAACATTCACTCCCATTATCTGCAGGACTTGCCTTCTTGCCATCCTGAACCACTCTAACTTCCATCTGCCTCCTGGAAAGGGAAATTCAACTTTCTGTTTCACATGATCTTAATTTTTGTCAAAAAAAAAATCTCTAATGAAGTCAAGGCTGGGAAGATGGCAGAGTAGAAGGACCCTGAACTCACACTCCCCCACGTTTACAACTAGATACCATCCACACCCAAGTCCATAAACCAGAGAGTGATCTGAAGACTGGCAGAACAAACTCCACAACTGAATACTGAGAAGAAACTGCATCTGAAAGGCTAGAAAGGTCAGAAACGTGGAAGGAAGCTGCTGGCAGGTGGGAAGGAGCTGCGTGCATGGAGAGAGCAGAGAAATGGGTCCTCATGCCAGGAAGTTCACACCAGGAAGACTAATCCCCATAACATTTGGCTTTTAAAGACCAGAGAGTCCGATTCTGTGAACAGTGGGAGTTGGAGCCTAGAGCTTTAAAAGTCTGCTGACTCAGCACCAGGCAAGCTGGGAGGGCTTGGGCCCATGGAGAGACAACGTAAAAAGTAGCAGTTTACACATTGTTGGGGCAAATGGGAAACAGATCGGTTCATACTGATTTCAGAGCATGTTGAGAACTTCTCCACAAATGAGGCCACTAGCAGGCACCATCCCCCACTCCCAACTCCCCAGCATAAACCTAGGCCCTTCTGTGGGAGGCAGGGCTGCAGGGACACTTGCTACCTAAACTGCCAGCACCATACTAGGCCTGCAGGCTCTCTTGAGGACTCAACCACTCCAAGCCCACTTGCCTCAGCCCAGTGCTTAGGGCAAATTTTGTTAAAGATGCACGCGTGCACACCACCAGGCCACCCAGTGCACAGCCAAGCCCAGCCTCAAGCCCCTGGCCAGACACACACACACACACACACACACACACACACACACACACACACACACCGCCACACATCCCCCAACCCGTGTCAGACTTTGGGGGATCTGGCAAAGGACTAGAGGCTCAGCGTAAATTTTGCTAACACACCAGCCTTGCTCCCAAGTTTCCCAAGGTAGGCACACCCTCTCACTGCTGCCTGCCTGGGTCCCACTAACATGGCAGAGAGAAAGCACAGCCCACAACAGGCGGAGTCGGTGTGGACTGATAATAGGAAAGACATTAGGGTTTGAAGCCAATAGCCAAGAAAGAATTCTTCGATGTCTTTGGTGCAAAAAAGGTAGTTTATTAAAGCATGGGGACAGCACTCATGGGCAGAAAGAGCTGCACCGGGGTCATTAGGAATGGCCCATTATATACTTCCAAGCTGGGAGAGGGTTAGGTTAGCATAAGTCTTGATGGAATTTTGGAAGCAAAGTTTCCAGGACCTTGAGATGGCTAGCTATTGTTGGGAAAAGGTGATTTATTACCGTCTAATAAAATCTTAGTCATGAGACCCTTCAGATGTGTATCAGTGGGCCATATGCTTGGGGGATGATTACCAACATGTAACTTGGGGGGTTGAGATAAAGGAAGTTTCCAAAAGAATTTTTATGTGTTAAAGTAGGCTTACGAGATCCTGGTGGTGGGGGTGGGGGGTGTCCAGATTGTCTTTTGCCCTTAACAAAGTGTCAACATCGAGGCAGCTGAGTTCCTAGAGGACTGTCATTCTGCCTGTTACAAGTATTCGTCAATGGGCTGTCGGTAGTCAGGAAATCTAATTTCTCTTCTGCCTTTTTTCCCACATCATGGAGGACTCCATGAAAGGAAAGTGACTCAAAGGGAACAGCAGGGCATAAGCAACACACGTAGGATCCTCTACTGAAGTGTGATAAAGGACATTTTCAAGTTCTAATGTTTGTGGGCCCTGCTCCTGGGCTTCCAGAGAGGTACACCTTTACTAAGGTCACAATGACATCACCACACCTCAAAGCCCTAAAGCTCCTGCTGCCCTGAGCACATGTTGTACATCTACTTCATTAGCAAATAACGTAAAAGAAACATTTCAGGCTCAAGATAACAGTAAAAATCTCCCTGAACTCTGTTCCCACACCTCCGAAGCCTGCACACTTGCACATACTAAACGCATAAATAAAATCTGTAATTTTCTGAAATTTTCTTTCTCGTGATGATTCATAACTTTTGATGTAACAAATTACAAATTCCTGTATTAAACATTCCTTCTCCAGAGCACTCCCTTCTTTGTGAAGATTGTGTATCCTGGGCTGCTGTCCTCACTTGAGCTTGAATGAAACTCTAGTCCTTTTTTGTAGAAATTGTAAAAAATTTGTACATTTTTCATTGACAGTTACTGGCCCAGTTGGCAGGCTATCAGAGCTGCTCGCCTGAGAACACCCAGAGGTCACCTGGCACTTGGTACCAGCACAGACCCCTGTGCCCCTCTGATTTCTCAGCACTTCACAGGTCTATCTGGTGAGTTCTCCTGATAACTGGACCTCCTCAGGTTGAGTTGATGGTCATGACTTCTTGTGAGCTGTTAAAGTTTCCTGGTAATGTTCTCTGGGTGGGAATAACCTAGAGCGGGGAAGTGGATGGGTTGGTTGTCTTAATTGGGCATTATATTAATTGATGTTATTAATAAAAAGGAATAAATTTTCTGGCTAGAAATTGGAGTGACTGAGTCCCTCGGCTCCAAAGAGAAGGGACTCTTGCTCCTTCTGTCCAAATGGCGCTTTGAGGTGACTGAAAGCCTAACAGAAGTGTCAAAGGATATTCCTCAAGACGTATAGCGGTCCCACAGGAATTTCCCATCTGGTAAGGTAATTAGTGATTGGCTCACTGGGGAACGTACACATAAGGGTTGATCATCCAGTGCTCTGAGCCCCCCCCCCCGGTGGTCGTAGACCCCACTGGGAGAACCCGAGGCACTTAAGAGAGTGTGTCTCAGTGATTAGAAGTGACACTCACAAGCAGCACCCTCTTGACCCACCACACTTAATAAACTTACATCTTATTGAAGCCTTATTCTAAAAATAAAAGTGAAAGTAAAAGAATGCGGAACCATGCTTCAAAGGATGGAACAACCCGGTGGAAACCAACAACCATCCCCAGGAACCTCCAGGAGGCTACATGTAATTTATCTGTCAGAGAGAGAGAGAGCACAAGCAGGGAAAGTGGCAGGCAGAGGGAGGATGGGGCTCCCTGCTCAGCAGGGACTCCCTCATGCGGGACTTGACCCTAGGACCCTGGGANACTGAGCCCCCTAGGCATCCCTTTTTTTTTTTTTTTTTTTTTTTTGCATTTTAACACAACAACACTTTGTTGAACTTTCAACAGCAAATGGTCTCATATCCAAGGGTGTGAACCTTCCCCTGGGGAGGGAGACCTGCTTCTCCTTTAAGGGAACGCTGAAATCACAAGTGGGCATGGAGCTAGTGTCCCCCACCTTGGAGCCTATGCTGACTCCAGGGGGTGGCACGTTTCCTGAGTTTGGGGCCCTTGAAGGGCAAGGTGCTGAGGACAGCGGACCTGAGCTGGAATGCAGCGTTGGGGTTTCTGGACAGGGTCCCAGCAGGTCTGCATGGCCTCAGCCTCTGTCCCATTGCAGCCATGAGACTGCTGGAGACCCAGCCTCTGGAGGTACCTGCCTCCTACTTGGCCAGGGCAGGGGTGTCAGTGAAGGTGGGGCCCACCTGCCTGCCCTCTGCCTGGCCTTAGCAGGGGTAACCTATACGTGTAAGTTTATACATGCAAGTGCTTACTCAAATAGGAGCATTTAAGAATAACCTGAGTCTTGGATGGCCCAAATGAGGTTCTTTCGACATGTCCGAATTGATTTCTTGTAGGAAAATTAGAGAAAGCCAGCTATAAGACTAAGTAACCAGAAACTAGGAAGCCATTCGGTTCAGTCTATGAAACCCCTGGCTTTGGGGGATGAACCAACAATCACAGAGCTACTCTGGCTTCGTTGGGTTTGTCTGCTGCTGCAGATTTAGGTATCTTTACAGGAAACTAGTTGTGTTCTAATTGGAAATGGAAAACAACTAATAAATGGATCTATAAATTATAATGCTGTCTTATAATTAGACTTGTTTTAATAAAAGGGGAATATTTGGAAATTTGGTCTTTAATGTCCTCTCCACAAATATTAATGAAATGCAGACTCAATTTTGTTTGCATTCCGTTTTTGTGTGCACGTCCGTGTGTATTATAAATGTGAGATTTTTTTTCTACTTACAGATGGGTGCTGCTAAAATTAATTTGTAAAAGAGCTCTATTTAATTGGCTTAAAGGCAAGAGTTTGTAAAAATTGAGTGTTCTAAAACTCAAATGGATAAAAACAGCACAAATGTTTTTCAAGTTCACACGATCTGGGATAAAATTCCCTACATTCAGACTTTAATGTTACTCCATAATAAAGATGCATCCCAGGAAGGGACCTGTTTGATGGTTCAAAGAGATAAAGATGAACAAAATTTAAGACATGTGATCCCTTTCCCAACAGTCAGAATAATGAGGAAGAGGAGGAGGAAAATAAGCAGACACTAGAAATCCTAAACCCACACTCCAAGACAAGCACCAGAACTGATGCCCAGCATACTAACTGATCCTCTACCTCTCCTGGAGGGCGGAATGGCAACCAAGAGGAAATGGAGATTTAAGAAAAAAAAAAAAGTTAGTCCAGAACTTTAAATCCTCCTCTGGCCTTGCCAGTGGCACCCTGCTGCCTTTGCCTCTGCCTCTTCCTGTTCCTGTCCCACACCTCCTGGGCTGCTTGCACAGCTCCTACACCCTCTTTGTTGCCTCTAGGGCCATCAGCTCCTGTTCCTCCTACCCTCGCTATAAAGGAGCAAAAAACACCCCATGCAATTGGACCACCTCCTTATGAGGTTCGAATTCAAGCACCTCTCAAATCAACATGCAGGAGACCAAGGGCTTCCCTGGACTTAAACCTCTCACTTCAGATTTCACCACAGGAGCCCCAAATAAAATTGACTAGTGGGGAACAAACTGACGGACGTTTTAGAGGATACCGGTGCAACATATTCAATATTAAAGCTAATTTAAGGTTGTTGGTTTCATTAAAAGAAATATGTCTTTAGAGTTATCAACATGAAATATAATAGAGACAACCAACTTCTATTCTACTTGAATTTATTAGCTAACTTCATGTTATCTCTGTTGTAATTTGTCAGCAGAGAGGACTTAAAATCATGGTTAGTTTTGTCGTTACATGAAGTTTTCATGGGTAATCATTAAGAACAAGTAAGTTAAATAAATAAAAAGATTTATACATAAACTTTTAAATAACTTCCAAAAATCATTAATAACATAAAACTGCAAAGTTTTTATAAGTTAAATCAGAAATTAGGTTAAATTCATGGGGTATCTAAGACTTTCCCAAATGAGATAAAATACTAAAACATTAATTACTGTATGTAGGTTTGTCTGCTTTCAGTTTCTTGTTGCTGAAAGTAAAAATGCATGAATCGGTTAGTATACACGATTTGTGGGTTATTGAAAGATTGTACTATGAAAAAAAGGCATTTGTAGAAATCATGAAATGTACTCATAAATTTGCCATTCTGGTGTAATAATTCACAGTTTGTTACTAGTTTGTTTTCACAGGAGATTGACGTTTCTAACAATTAAAATTCTGAGACATATGATTGGGACTGCTGGAAAATGATTGTTTTTAAAAAAAGCAACTCTGTATGGAGGGAAGTAGGAGCAGTGTAAGAAAGGTATAAGGAATAAAAGTACTTTTCTTTTGATGGAAAGAAAATAATTTTTTCCTGAAATGAGACTGGTTATTTAGAGAGAGAAAATTTAGGACAGAATTTGAATTTTTAAAAAAATTGTAAAACATTTGTGAAGGGTTTTATGTGTGGTCAGGACTAAGATTGGAATAAATGAGTTTTAAAAATACACTGATATAGAATTAAAATTTCACTTTTATCTCTGTTAAGAAAATAAAAAGACTGGGCTCCCTGCTTAGTGAGAAGCCTGCTTCTCCCTCTCCCACTCCCCCTGCTTCTGTTCCTGCTCTTGCTCTCTCTCCCTCTCTCTCTCTCTTTGTCAAATAAATGAATAAAACCTTAAAAAAAAAAAGAAAAGAAAGACAGAAAAAGACTAGAATTTCTTGAGTTATTGGTTTGTTCTCGATAAGAAATTATAAACAAGGTTTCCCCTCATTTGCTCAGAAAAATAAGGTTTCTATATTTGTTTTTAACAAGTCTTTGATTACTTAAAAGAACAAAATCCTTCAATATTAAAGGAACTAAGTTTTGCTAACAATTATACAACCTTCTGTAAAATCTCTTACAGCCAATTTGGTTAAACAGTAATAATATAACAAACTTCTCTCAGAAATTCAAATCCTAAATGAAGTCTTTTTGTCTAATTAGGCTTGTTTATTTGGTATGTTAAGTCACATGGAAGACATTGATAAACAAATGATGATAAACTTTGTTAGGTTATCTTTGTGGGTAAGTGTTACAACTGTTCCAAAACCATATAAAATTCCTAAGGTTTTAATATACCCTGGTATAATGTCATCACTTGAAATTCTAATTATTAAAATATTATGTGTCACAAAAATATCCAAATTTTCTTGTCAATTACATTATAATGAACTCTTATCAGAGTCCCATCCAACCATGTCCATTTTTAAGACTTTTGTCATTTACAATTATTGTTCTGATGATATTGCAAAATATGTTTCAGCTTCAAGGAGACTCATGAAAAGGAATTTTGACAAATACAGGTTTCTGATACCCTTAAGATCATAAAACTAAACTGAGTAAGTATTTCTAAAACTAACAGGAAACTATGTTCAAACAAAACAAATTAATAACATGGGACTAAATGAATTAATGATTATAGTTTTTTATGACTCTTGTTAAAAATATTGCTGGTTCTCTAATGTTTGCTCTTCCAGATTTAAGGAAACTTTTCCTCTTAAGGTATCGATGACTTAAAAAAATTGATAAAATATTCCTTTATGAAAAAATTGAAGCATTTATCTTTTCTCCCTCCCTAAACCCTCCAGAATTCAAAACTCTCAATGACTATTCTTTCTTTCATGGCAATTATAATTATTTATATAAGTTCAATAAAATCTGTTGTCCTTGCAACAGAACACCATTGGAAATATTAGTTATATTACCAAGGCTTTGACTGGAATGTCATATTTGAGAGAAACATGCATAGATTCAGATATGACCAGACAGGTTTAAGGAACTAGGGTTGGGGGCGCCTGGGTGGCTCAGTGGGTTAAAGCCGCTGCCTTCGGCTCAGGTCATGATCCCAGGGTCCTGGGATCGAGGCCCACATCGGGCTCTCTGCTCGGCAGGGAGCCTGCTTCCTCCTCTCTCTCTGCCTGCCTCTCTGCCTAGCTGTGATCTGATCTCTCTCTCTCTGTGTCAAATAAATAAAAATAAAATCTTTAAAAAAAAAAAAAAAAAAAGGAACTAGGGTTGACCTTATGGAGCCAATAAACATGTCAGGCTGATACCTTGCTTATGGAGTTCCCAGCTGCCTTCCCAGCCCTACAGACTGAAGCTAGACAACTTGAGGTAAACTTTGGAAAGATTGCCACATTAGCTCATATATAGATGATCACTGAGCCTGTTACTCTGCAAGCCACTCAAAGGGATTACCAGAGACATTTGAGCTACAAACCGAAAAAATACATCAGATTGCCACTGCCTCCTCCCACTGCATCTGAGGAAGCTTCAAGTGTAACATCTAAAAATCTTCTCACTGGTAGCATTGGGGACTCAGACACTGGATTTATAATTTGCTCTTTTGTTTCCTTAAAACAAAAACAAAAACAATTGATGAGCAAACATAGTATGTGTGCTTGGCTTAGATTGTCTAGTTTTACATTTGATATAATATTTATAACAAAGATATATGGGCAGCAGAAGAATTCTAATAATTACAATTTGTTTTCCTTTTGTTTCCATAAAAATGCCTCCTTGATTACCTGATTGCTTGCTAACTAAGGCAGAATCTATATGATGGCTAACACCACTTGTTAACAGCACTTATTAACTTCTCCTGGGAAATAAAAATCCATATAGATAAAATCGGGTAGCAAGCCTCTTGGCTATAAGAAGCCCCTGACCACATAAGCCCCCCTTTCCCAGGTGGCTGGGACTGGTTTACTGATCTATTCTCTTGGATGCCCATTGATATGAGATCAATTTTAGAGGGGATGATGGGTTTAATTACATTGTTACTTTTCCTAAAAATATATTTGGGGATAAAATTAATGATGTCATGTGGTACCAAACTATGTAGGAAAATATCCATGTTCTCAGATAAGAACTATCTCTGATAGTTCCCCTTCATTAGGGGCCAAAATTTGCATCTACACCATGTCAAATCCTTCCAATCCAAAGCCCCTACTGTGACCTAATTCAGCTTGAAACAGTTACAGAAGATAAATCCATGTTCCATAGACATGGATTGAAGGATTGACAATGGGAAATTACAACAGGAAAAAACTCAGCATGGCTCACTTAGCAACATAGGTTGCTTCTATTTCTCTTCCTGCTATGATCTTTAATTTAAAATTTCTGCTTAGCATGGCACATAGGCACATTACATTGAAGATCTGCAAAAACTGTCTTTTAACCAAAACTGACCACACCTGAGGCAATTAAGAAGTAGCCAAAGTGGAAATCATTTCAATTCTTCAAGACTGAGGAATGATCATAACTCAGGGTAACTGAAACCATGCCCCACATGGTTAATGAAGTTAAAACTAACAAAAAATTTTAAACTAGTTTTTCAGACAACTCTTCCCCTAATCAGCAATTGTGTCTTTTCAGACCCCACTAACAAACTCACTAGCTGTCTTTGCAGAAGCCTGGGCTCAAGGTCAATTAGTATGTTTCCGGTCTATGAACAAGCAAGCCCTGCATTCTTTAGGTGAGTCAACAAGTCTAAGACCCCATCCAAGTTATACCAGCTCTTAGAGCAAGCCTATGTCCCCTTCTCCTTATCATAAGTAAACCTCCTGATGTCAGGAACTGAATTTTGCTTCCTTCTGATATTAAGTCCCCACTCCAAAGAAATATGGAAATATGTTATGTTTGCTCAGTGTACATGCTCCCTCTTTCTTCATAAATAATCATAAATTTCCCTACCCTTTTATCAAGATAGATATAAAGGATTCTTTGGATTTTCTTTTTCTGGGTCTATTGTAATACCACATTGATTCCTTCAAATTGTGATTATTGGAATTCTTTTACTGTCCATATCTTTGTTATAAATATTATATCAAATGTAAAACTGGACAATCTAAACCAAGCACACATACTATGTTTGCTCATCAATTGGGCTTAATAGAAAACATATATCACTTTTAAGATTCCCACCATTTATGGTATAATGAATTCCCCAGTAAGGAGCCCTATGTTCCTATATTTATATATTTATTTATATTTATATTTATGTATATATTCTCATACATAGCAATTGGGGACTTGATGGACCTATGGCAGACAAGCTAGTCACCCTAGCACCAAGGGACATAAAATAAGGTAGATCATCAATGTTTTCTGAGGTAAGATTATTGACCAAAAAGGGGAAATGACAAAGAAATTTTCAAATTTTAATTTTTGTGGGCCCTGCTCCTGGGCTTCTAGGGAAGATATACTTTTACCAAGGTCACAAAGACATCACCAAACTTCAAAGCATGGGCAATATTTCTGCCCTAAGCACACATTGTATATCTGGTTATTAGCAAATAACCTAAAAAAACATTTCATACTAAAGATAAGAGTAAAAATCTTCTGAAGTTCCATTCCCATACCTCTGAAACCTGTAGCCTTGCATGTACTAAAAGCATAAGATAACGTTTGTAGTTTTCTGAAATGCCCTTCATCATGATTTATAACTTTTGATGTAACAAGGCTTTTGTTACTTTTTGATATAACAAAAAACCTATAAGACCCTGTAATAAACATTCCTTCCAGAACACTCTTTGTGAAGATTGTTTATCCCAGGCAGTTGTCCTCACTTGGGCTTGAATAAAACTCTCTTCTTTTTTTAAAGAAATTGTAAACTTATTAATTTTGTGTTAATAGGTGACAGGTTCTGGTGAACAGGGGACATGGTACTCTAGGACCTCTTCTTCATAACGTCACTACTTTAAAGAACAGAAGACACAGCTGACTTTAACACAGAGAAACAGACACAGAGAGGCAGGCAAAATGAGGATACAGAGACATTTATCCCAAATGAGAGAAAAAGACGAGGCCATATCCAGAGATCTAAGTGAAATAGATAAAATTAACATGCCTGATACAAAACTTAAAACAACAATCACCAGACTTGAAAAAGGAGTGGGAGACATGAGTGAGACCCTTAGCACAGAGATAAGGAATAACATGGCAAAGATAAAAGGATCAATAAATGAAATGAGAAATATGCTTGAATGAATGACTAGCAGAATAGAAGCAGAGTCACAAATTAGTGACCTAGAAGACAGAGTAATAGAGTAGTCAAGCTGAAAAAAAGAGAGAAAAAGAAATTATATAAAACTAGAATAGATCTAGGGAACTCAGTGACTCCATCAAACATGATAACATTGGTATTATAGGAGTCCCAGAAGAGGAACAGAGAAATGGGGGACAGAAAATTTGTTTGAAGTAATAATAACTAAAAATTTCCCTAACATGGGGAAAGAAACAGATACCCAGATCCAGGAGGTGCAGAGAACTCCCATCAAAATCAACAAAAGCAGGACAACACCAAGACATATTGTAATTAAATTCACAAAATATGGTAATAAAGAAAAAAAAATCTTGAAAGCAGCAAGACAAAAGAAGTCATTAACTTGGGAAAACCCATAAGTCTAGTAGGAAATTTTTTAATAGAAACTTTGCAAACCAGGGTGCCTGGGTGGCTCAGTGGGTTAAAGCCACTGCCTTCGGCTCAGGTCATGATCCCAGGGTCCTGGGATCAAGGCCCACATCGGGCTCTCTGCTCAGCAGGGAGCCTGCTTCCTCCTCTCTCCTCTCTCTCTGCCTGCCTCTCTGCCTACTTGTAATCTCTCCTCTCTCTGTGTCAAATGAATAAATAAAATCTTTAAAAAATAAATAAATAAATAATAAATAAATAAAGAAAGAAAGAAAGAAAGAAAGAAACTTTGCAAGCCAGAAGAAAGTGGCATGATACATTCCAAGTGCTGAGCTGGAGAGTAATCAGAACTTCCATACATGTGTCTACCCTTGTTTTGTGAACTATCCTCACAGAATGGCCCCCAAGTGCCAGTCTTCACTCCTGCCTCAAACAAAGAAACCGAGGCTGCCTCTTGCCCCCAAGCCAAAGGAGATATCAACCTCTCAGCACTTGCCAAAGGGAGAAAAAGAACAGCAAGAAGCAATTTAACATATAGATGAAGTACAAAATGAAACAGACAGACTTAATGAATAAGCCAGTGAGGGGATTTTTGAAGGTAGAACAGAAATATATAACAAATTCCACCAACCATTCTTTCAGAAGTTGTAATTAATTGCCAAAAATCCCAAATTTGGGGGTAACATTTGTCAGCCATCTACTAGTGTCTACACTGCCTGGGAGGAGAATGAAGAGGTGCTGCGTTATTTGACAAATGTTGAAGTGACAGAATTTGAAGATATTAAATCAGGTTATAGAATAGGCTTTATTTTGATGAATACCCTTACTTTGAAAGTAAAGTTCTTCCCAAAGAATATCATCTGAATGACAGTGATGATCCATCTTCAAAGTCCACTGAAATCAAATAGAAATCTGGAGAGGATTTGATGAAATGTTTAAGAAAAAATGCAGAATAAAACCAGAAGGAAGAGACAACATGAGGAACCAGAGAGCTTCTTCCTCTGATTTACTGACCATTTTGATACAGGTGCAGATGAATTAGGAGAGATCATCAAAGATGATACTTTGTCAAATCCATTACAGTACTCCATGGTTCCCAATATGGATGAAGAAGGTAAAGGAGAAGATGATAATGATAGAGATGATGGAGAAAAAGGATTGGAAGATATAGATGAAGAAGGAGATGAGCATGAAGGTGAAAAGATGAAGATTAGGATGAGGGGAAGGAAGGAAAGGAAGATGAAGAAGATGATGACTAATGGAACACTGATGGATTCCAACCTTCCTTTTTTAATTTTCTCCCCTCCCTGGAGACAACTTTCAGTCTTCCCCCCACCCCATTCTTAAGTTCATTTGTCCTATTTTGAAATCTCTTCACTCTTCCTTTATACCATGGTTCTCAACTTATGGGGGAGAGGATTACCTTGAGCAGAATACAGTGGGAAAAGAATCTCTATCCCTTTCTGTTCCAAATTAATTTTTATCCCTTCCTGTCTCAACAAAATCTTTATGGAATCTACACCACCATGCTTGTTGGGAAAAAAAAAAAAAACCTTCTGCTCCCTTAGCTGTGTTCACAGCTGGAGTGTGCTAAGCCCCTCTGTAGTGGTACATAGAATTCTAGATTTTTCCTCCTTTCTCTGTACATTGGGCTTAGAGATTATTATACTGTATCTGCTTGTGATAATGGACAGGTAGCATTTACCAACATGTATCTGTCTAATTACTCTTGTTTAAAAGAAAAAAAAATTTAAAAATGGGGTTATAGAAGGTCACCAAAGGGTGGGTTTGAGACATCTGGGTGGGTAAGTGGGCATTTTGACAATATGACTTTTCCTTTGGCATGTTTAATTGTTATGTTTAATGAACATCTTTGCATTTAAGAAGACACTTTTAAATTAAAATTCCCTCCCAGTGATAACATGAGCCCTGCCACTTGATGGGGGAATCAGTAGAACCTCTAGGATCTTATTTGGAGTTGACATTCTCTATTGTAATTTAATTCCTTTTTATTTTTAAATTTACTTTTTGATTCATTGGAAAGAAAGATGATGCTCAGTTTAAAAGACATTTAAAAAAAAGACATTTAAAGTGTGCAAACTGCTTTGTTACAATAAAACTAAATGTGCATACACACACACACACACACACACACAGTGCTGAATGGAAAAAAGTTCAAGAATATTCTTGAAAAAAACCAAGAATATTCTTGAAAAAAGCCAAGAATATTCTATCCAACAAGGCTATCATTCAGAATAGAAGGAGAGATAGAGTTTCCCAGACAAACAAAAACTAAAACAGTTCATGATGACTAAACCAGCCCTGCAAGAAATATTAAAGGGGACTCTGAGTGGAAAAGAGGGATCAAAAATGATAGTATAAAAGTAGGAAACACAAAAGCAGTAAAAATTAATATTTCTTTTTTTTAAGATTTTATTTATTCATTTGACAGAGAGAGAGATCACAAGTAGGCAGAGAGGCAGGCAGAGGGAGAGGGGGAAGCAGGCTCCCTGCTGAGCAGAGAGCCCAAGACAGGCCTCAATCCCAGGACCCTGAGATCATGATCTGAGCCAAAGGCAGAGGCTTTAACCCACTGAGCCACCCAGGTGCCCAAAATTAATATTTTTATTAAAAAATTAGTCAAGTAACTCACAAAAAAGTATATAAAATATAATAACATATTCCTAAAACATGCGGAGGAGAGGAGGAAAGAATGGTTCAAATTTAAGTGAACATCAACTTAATATAGACTGTTGTATGCAGAAGAGTTATATACAAACCTAATGCCAACCATATATCAAAAGCCACCAATAAAAGTGCAAAGAGTAAAGAGAAAGAAATCCAAATATATCACTAAAGAAAATCAGCAAAACATGAAAGACAGAAGACAAGAAAGAATCAGAGAAAATCTTCAGTAACAACCCTAAAACAAGTAATAAAATGGCACTACATACATATCTATTAATAATTACTTTGAATGTAAACAGAATAAATGCCCCAATCAAAAGACATAAGATGACAGAATGGATAAAAGAACCAAGACCCATCTAAATGCTGCTTACAAGAGACACATTTTAGACCTAAAGATACCTGCAGAATGAAAGTGAGGGGTTGGAGAAAGATCTATCATGTGAATGGATATCAAAAAAAAAAAAAAAAGCCAGAGTAGCAGTACTTTTTTCAAGCAAAATAGACTTTGAAACAAAGACTATAACAAGAGACAAAGAAGGACACTGCATGAAGGGGACACTCCAACAGGAAGATATAACAATTGTAAATATTTATGTACCCAACACAGGAGCACCCAAATACATAAAACGGTTAGTAATGAACATAAAGAAGCTCACTGATAATAATGCAATGATAGCAGGAGACCTTAACACCCCACTTACATCAATGAACAGATCATTTAAACAGAATAGAAACAAGAAAACAATGGTTTTGAATGACACACTGCATCAGATGGGCTAACAGATATATTCATCCTAGAGCACTAGAATACACATTCTTTTCAAGTGCACATGGAACATTCTCTAGAATAGATCACATATTAACTCACAAAACCAGTGTCAACAAATTGAAGAAGACTAAAGTCACACCATGCATCTTTTTTCTGACCACAATGCTATGAAACTAGAAGTCAACCACAAAAAAAAATCTGGAAGTATCATAAATACATGGAGGTTAAACAATGAATGGGCCAACCAGGAAATCAAAGAAGAAATTAAAAAGTACATGGAAACAAATGAAAATGAGGGCGCCAGGGTGGCTCAGTGGGTTAAAGCCTCTGCCTTCAGCTCAGGTCATGATCCCAGAGTCCTGGGATCAAGGCCCGCATCGGGCTCCCTGCTCAGCGGGGACTCTGCTTCCTCCCCTCTCTGCCTACTTGTGATCTCTCTCTCTCTCTCTGTCAAGTAAATTTTTAAAAAAATGAAAATGAAAATAGTCCAAAACCTTTGGGATGCAGGACAAGGAGTTCTAAGAGGAAAGTATAGAGTAATTCAGATCTATCATAAGAAGCAAGAAAATCTTAAGTAATCTAACCTTAAACCTAAAGGAGCTAGAAAAAGAACAACAAATGGAACCTCAAGCCAGCAGAAGGAAGGAACTAATAAAGATTAGAGCAGAAATAAATGATATAGAAACTAAAAAAACAATAGAACAGATCAGTGAAACCAGGAGCTGGTTCTCTGAAAAAATCAATAAAATTGACAAACCTCTAGCCAGACTTATCAATAAAAAAAGAAAAGAAAAAACTGGTGCCTGTGTGGCTCAGTCAGTTAAGCATTTGCCTTCAGCTCAGGTCATGTTCCTAGGGTCCTGGAATCAAGTCCTGCATTAAGCTCCCTACTCAGCAGGGAGTCTGCTTCTCCCTCTCCTTCTGTTGCTTCTCTCTTTCTCTTTGTCAAATAAATAAATAAAATCTTTTTAAAAATAAAAATAAAATAGAGAAAGGAGTCAAATAAATAAAATCACAAATGAGAGAGGAGAAATAACCAGCACCACAGAATACAATTACAAGGGAATGTTATGAAAAGCTACATGCCAATAAATTGGACAATCTGGATGAAATGGATGAATTCCTAGAAATATATGAACAACCAAAACAGAAACAGAAAGAAATAGAGAATTTGAACAGACCAATAACCAGCAAAGAAATTAAGTCAGTAATCAAAGAACTCCCAACAAACAAAAGTCAAGGGCCACATGGCTTCACAGGCAAATTCTGCCAAACCTTTAAAGAGTACCTATTCTTCTCAAACTATTCCAAAAAATTCTATGAGGCCAGCATTATTCTGATACCAAAACCAGGTAAAGACAACACTAAAAAAGAGAACTGCAAGTCAATATCCCTGATAAACATAGATGAGAAAATCCTCAACAAAATACTAGCACACTGAATCCAACAATACATTAAAAAAATCATTCACCACAATCAAGTGGGATTTATTCCTGTATTGCATGGCTGGTTCAAAGTTGCAATCATTCAACGTGAATTATCACATCAATAAGAGAAAGGATAAAAACCATATAATCATTTCAATAGAGGCAGAAAAATATTTCACAAAGTACAATATCCATTCATGATAAAAAAAAAACCTCAAAAAAAGTAGGTTTAGAGGGTACATACCTCAATGTTGTATGAAAAATCTAAAGCTAACATCATCCTCAATGGGGAAAAACTTAAAGCTATTCCATTATGGTCAGGAACAAGACAAGACAAGGATGTCCACTCTCACCACCTCTATTCAACATAGTACTGGAAGTCCTAGCCACAGTAATCAGAAAACAAAAAGGAATAAAAAGCATCCAAACTGGCAAGGAAGAAGTAAAAATTTCACTATTTTCTGATGATGTGATACTCTATATAGAGATACCAGAAGACTCCATCAAAAAATTGCTAGAACTGATACACAAATTCAGTAAAATCACAAGATATAAAATCAATGTTGCATTTCTCTATACCATTAATGAAGCAGCAGAAAGAAAAATTAAGGAATCAATCCCATTTACAACTGCACCAAAAATAATAAGATACCTAAGAATAAAATTAACTAAAGAGGTGAAAGGCCTGTCCTTGAAAATTATAAAATACTGATAAAAGAAATTAGAGAAGATATTAAAAAATGGAAAGACATTTTATGCTCATGGATCAGAAAACATTGTTAAAAGCAATCTACACATTTAATTCACTCCTTATCAAAATACCAACAGCATTTTTCACAGAACTAGAACAAACAATTCTAAAATTTGTATGGAACCACAAAAGACCCTGAATAGCCAAAGCAACGTTGAAAAAAAAAAAAAAGCAAAGCTGGAGGCATCACATTTCTGAACTTGAAGTTGTATTACAAAGCTATAGTAATCAAAACAGTATAGCATTGGCACAAACATAGACACACAGATGAATGGAATAAAATAGAAAAACCATAAATAGACTCAAAAGTATATGGTCAATTAATCTTTGACAAAGCATGGAAGAATAACCAAAGGGAAAAGGACAGTGTTTTCAACAAATGGTGTTGGAAAAACTGAACAGCAACATGCAACAGAATGAAACTGGACCACTATCTTACACCATACACAAATGTAAATTCAAAATGGATTAAAGGCATAAATGTGAGACCTAAAACCATAAAAATATGAGAAAAGAGCACAGGCAACAATCTCTTTGACAACGACCATAGTAACTTCTTACTAGATATGTCTCCTGAGGCAAGAGGAAAAAAGCAAAAATAAACAACAGGGACTACACAAAATAAAAAGCTTCTCAACAGCAAAGGAAACAATGAACAAAACTAAAATCAATGTACAGAATGGGAGATAAGATATTTGTAATGGGAAGATATTTGCAAATGACATATTTGATAAAGTGTTAGTATCCAAAATACATAAAGAGTTTATAAAAATCAATACCCAAAAAAACCCCAAATAAAACCAACTTAAAAATGGCAGATGAGGGCGCCTGGGTGGCTCAGTGGGTTAAAGCCGCTGCCTTCGGCTCAGGTCATGATCCCAGGGTCATGGGATCGAGGCCTGCATCGGGCTCTCTGCTCAGCAGGGAGCCTGCTTCCTCCTCTCTCTGTCTGCCTCTCTGCCTACTTGTGATCTCTCTCTGTGTGTCAAATGAATAAATAAAATCTTAAAAAAAATGGCAGATGACATGAACAGATATTTCTCCAAAAAAGACACCCAGATAGCCAGCAGACACATGAAAAGATGGTTATCATCACTTAACATCAGGGAGATACAAATCAAAACTACAATGAGATATCACTTCACACCTCTCAGAAGGGTTAAAATCAACAACACAAGAAACAACAGGTTTTGGCAAGGATATGGAGAAAAAGGAACCCTCTTGCACTGTTGGTGAAAATGCAAACTGGTGCAGCCACTGTAGAAAACAGTATGGAGGGTCCTCAAAAAGGTAAACATAGAACTACCCTAGGATCCAACAATCAAAATAATAGGCATTTACCCAAACAATACAAAAACACTAATTCAAAGGAATACTATGCAAACATAGAAAAAGATGAGGAATATCTGTATATCTTATCACGGAAAGATGTCCCCTTACCTACTCTGAAAAAAAGCAGGTTAGACACATTAAGTATAGAATAAGTCTACTTTGCCAAATATATGTGAAGTATGAAAATTTTTTAAACAATTATATGGTTTATTTTTTTTTATTCATTGCCCCAGGGGTACAGGTCTGTGAATCATCACGTTTACATCTTTCACAGCATTCACCAAAGCACAAACCCTCCCCAATATCCATAACCCATCCACCTTATCCCTACCCTCCCACCCCCCAGTAACCCTCAGTTTGTTTTGTGAGATTAGGAGTCTCTTATGATTTCTCTCCTTCCCCATCCCATTTCGTTTCATTATTTTTCCCTCCCTAACCCCAACGACCCCCCCGACTCTCAAGTTCCTCATATCAGAGAAATCATGTGATAATTGTCTTTTTCTGATTGACGTATTTCACTCAGCATAATACCTTCCAGTTCAATCCACGTGATTGCAAACGGCAAGATTTCGTTTCTTTTCATAGCTGCATAGTATTGCATTTTATATATAATTATCACTTCTTCTTTATCCATTCATCTGTTGATGGATATCTAGGCTCTTTCCATAGTTTGGCTATTGTGGACATTGCTGCTATAAACATTCGGGTGCATGTGCCACGGAGGATCACTACCTTTGTGTCTTTAGGCTAAATACCCAGTAGTACGATTGCTGGGTCGTAGGGTAGCTCCATTTTCTTTCTTTTTTTTTTAATTTTATTTTTATTCTTTGCCCAAGGGGTACAGGTCTGTGAATCATCAGGCTTACATCTTTCACAGCATTCACCAAAGCATAAACCCTCCTCACTGTCCATAACCAATCCACCCTATCCCTACCTCCCACCCCCCAGTACCCCTCAGTTTGTTTTGTGAGATTAGGAGTCTCTTATGCTTTGTGCCCTTCCCCATCGCATCTTGTTTCATTATTTTTCCCTCCCTATCACCCTCGACCCCCCACCCTGCCCCGCAAGTTCCTCATATCAGAGAGATCATATGATAATTGTCTTTCTCTGATTGACTTATTTCGCTCAGCATAATACCCTCCAGTTCCATCCATGTCATTGCAAACGGCAAGATTTCGTTTCTTTTGATAGCTGCATAGTATTCCATTGTATATATATACCACTTCTTCTTTATCCATTCATCTGTTGATGGACATCTAGGTTCTTTCCATAGTTTGGCTATTGTGGACATTGCTGCTATAAACATTCGGGTGCACGTGCCCCTGAGGAACACTACCTTTGTGTCTTTAGGATAAATACCCAGTAGTGCGATTGCTGGGTCGTAGGGTAGCTCCATTTTCAACTTTTTGAGGAATCTCCATACTGTTTTCCAGAGTGGCTGCACCAGTTTGCATTCCCACCAACAGTGTAGGAGGGTTCCCCTTTCTCCGCAACCTCGCCAACATCTGTCATTTCCTGACTTGTTGATTTTAGCCATTCTGACTGGTGTAAGGTGGTATCTCGCTGTGGTTTTGATTTGTATTTCTCTGATGCCGAGTGATGTTGAGCACTTTCTCATGTGTCTGTTGGCCATTTGGATGTCTTCTTTGGAGAAATGTCTGTTCATGTCTTCTGCCCATTTCTTGACTGGGTTATTTGTTTTATGGGTGTTGAGTTTGAGAAGCTCTTTATAGATTTTGGATACTAGCCCTTTATCTGATATGTCATTTGCAAATATCTTCTCCCATTCTGTCAGTTGTCTTTTGGTTTTGTTGACTGTTTCCTTTGCT
>LNAC01001115.1:0-14546 GCA_002007465.1 Ailurus styani
AATGACCCCAGAGAAATATACATTAACCTACTCAGAAGATACCTGGAACTTGGGAGAAAAGAAAGAGGGAAAAAAACCAAACTAATAAAAAAAAACAAAACCCAAATAATGAAATCATACAAAAACAAAACAAAACAAAAATGAATAAAATGAAATCCTATATCTATATTATCTATTTCTNTTCTGTCTATTACTCTATCTCTATCCCTATCTCTATCTATCTATATCTATTAGACTGGTGAATTGAACAGACCCTATAAGTATACAAAAAATAAGGTTAAAAACAATGAAGGGATAAAATATGATTATAACAATGAAAATTTTAAAAAGATTAAAAAGTGTTGTTAAGATATAAGAGTTAAGAATGTTAAAATAGGAAGAGGGAAAAAATTTAAAAGGGAAAAGTAAGAAAAATTCAAAGAAAAAAAATTCAATGAATTTAACTTTAAACGACTGAAGAATCATGGGGAAAAAGCCATGAATTTTCTGCGTTGCTTTCCCCTAGCTCCATAGTTCCACAGTTCTCAGCAATCTTGAACTTAACTTTGACTGGATGGTTTTGTTTTTTTCTTCCCTTGGTCTTCTGGGGGGGATGCCTGTTGCTGTGATTCTCAAGTGTCTCTGCCCGAGGTGGGTTCCCACCGCCCTGGCCAGGGGCCAGGCTAAGTAATCAGCTCGGGTTCGTTCTCGGGAGCTTTTGTTCCCTGAACACTTTCCGTACCTTGTTGGAGGACCGGACTGAAAATGGCGGCTCCCAGTCTCCGACCCGGAGGAGCCGAGAGCCTGGGGCCTCAGTCCTCAGCGCACCTCAGAGAAAAGCAGTCCCCCTGGCCAGGGGCCAGGCTAAGTAATCAGCTCGGGTTCGTTCTCGGGAGCTTTTGTTCCCTGAACACTTTCCGTACCTTGTTGGAGGACCGGACTGAAAAGATTCCTGCAGCCGTTCCCGCGCCACTGCTCCCGGAGGAGTAAGGTGAGTCTCTCCGGGTCTGCCACCCGTGGGGTCCCCGCTCACAGATCAGTGGCCCGGCTGGGCTTCAGATCACAGCCCAAGGTAACCCCGAGCCGAGAGACACCTCAGCTCAGCTCCGTCTCTCCCGCCGGCTTCTCTCTGAGACCTGGGAGCTCTGTCGCGCTCAGACGCCCCTGGTCTTTTTGTGTCCCCGTGGGTCCTGAGACCACACTGTCCCTGCAGGGGTTTCAACCCCCGCTTGGCCTCTGGGACGACGTCCCTCAGTGGAGCCGACTTCTAACAGTTCCGAGTCTGTGCTCCGCTGCTCACTCCCTTGCCGGCAGCCGGCCCCTCCCCCCGGGTCTATCTTCCCGTCGCCTCAGATTCACTTCTCCGCACGTCCTACCTTCCAGAAAGTGGTCAATTTTCTGTTCCTAGAATTGTTGCTCTTCCTTTCTTCGATCTCAGGTAGAATTTGTAGGTGTTCAGAATAGTTTGATAGCTCTCTGGGTGAATTCCTGGGACCTGATGATAATCGGTCTCCTACTCCTCCGCCATCTTGCCGCTCTCTCCACTTTTTTGCATTTTTTAAGAAAATATTTCTTCCAGATAAGTTAAATATTTACCTATGCTCTATCATTTATACACTATTTCTTCAATCCACTTGGAATTTATTGGGTGTGTTTTACATAAGGGTAAGATTCTAATTTGATTTTCTTTTTCCAAACTAGCAAATTTTCAGACTATTCATTTAAAAACTCATTCTCCCTCCATTGATTTGGAAAGTTTACCATTTTATGTTTCAAAAGAATAAAAAGATAATCCTGCCAAAGTTCTAGAAAAATTGTCATTGACCTTCTGTTATCAACGTCACATGGCCAAAGGAGAGAGAAAGCAAACGTGACAATTTAGTAAAACAGGAAAGAGCCAGCTAATGTTCCCTGTTTAGAAAGTTGTGTGGTTCCTTGGAAGGTAGCACCACTTTCGAAAACCAAAGGTCTATAATCATGTGACAACCCCACTGTCCCTTTCCCCAACTCCTTCCTACTCTAACACCTGTTATGTAAGGAAAAGCAATTGATTAAGTATGGAAGCTATTTTTAAACACTGTGGAGTAATCAGTAAAGAGCCCAGCTAAATTTGCTTCTTGTCCCACATGGCAAACTTCACAGATACAGAACTTAGAAGAATATTCTTTATTGTCCGAGGTGGCCCATGTCTGCGCATAAAACAGACATTTATTAAAAGTACATTTTAATTGTTCATGTATTTATAGAGAACCCATTTTAGTTTAGCCAAGAAGTATTTATATTTCAAAGTGTTATCCTTATCCTTTTGGAACAATTTTTGGTATGGCCTTAAAAGGACAGATTTTAGTGTAATACAGATGTGAAATCTTGTGAACTATTAAAAAGAAATCTTCCTAGCGTTCCCTATGAGAGTGACCCCTGAAAGAGAAACTGAAAAAAAAACCCTAAGAATATGCAGAATATAACGTGCTTCATGTGTTCCCACTGACAGAGTGGAAGAGCAAGGAGGAAATTCAACATGCAGGCAATAACCAGCAGGACAGCTGGGCATAAAAGCAAAGAGGAATGGAATACTGATAAAATAGTTTTTATCAGAGCAATGAACATATGCTGGCGATACAATCGGAGAATTTTTAAAGGCTTGATGATCTTTCAGTTACTATGTTAAAATCATACATGGAACCATCCCTAAAGTTATTTCAATTTTAGAAGTTCCATTGAGGTCAATAGGAATCTTGCTTGTGAAGGACTGAATTTTTAAAGATAATATTAAATATTTTGTACTTACACAAGTCAAGAATACTGTAGATTTTTGCCAATAAAAGATGCAGAGTTTCATTTTTAAGTTCTCTTGCAGTACCCATGTTCCAATCTACCACCATCCTAACTCAGTTTTCTTAAATTACTTTTCATGCAAATATCAGTTATTCTTTTTAAAAGACCAATTGCATTCAATGTCATGTCTCCTTCACTTTGTAGGGGATAAAATTTCCATGAATGGGCTCGAGTTTTCTCTCTTGAGATTTGTGGACTGAATGAGGCCATCTGCATAGATATGTTTAGCATCTATTTAGATGTTTTTAGAGTCTGTTTAATTGATAATCAAGACTCAGGCCTGTTGATTAACAAATTAGTTTCTCTTTTAGTGAATTGTGTTTCCCACACTGTAAAGCAAAAATTCCCCATGCCAAATCTCAGAATTCTTAGGAAATTGTGTACTTGAAGTCAGTTGTCATGTTTAGTTTGAGTCTTTATGATAAAATATCTAATACATGTCAGATGCTGGCTGTCCCTGGGAATTAGGAGTGGAGAGTCCATTTCATATCTCAAAGAGACATACTGGAGTTAAGTTCATGCTTATATTCCATTTGACTTTCCGGTTATGAACCTGGAGTTGAGCCCATGTTTGGGACGGGTAAAAACTATTTTATCAGTATTCCATTCCTCTTTGCTTTTATGCCCAGCTGTCCTGCTGGGTTATTGCTTCCATGTTGAACTTCCTCCTTGCCCTTCTACTCTGTCAGTGGGAACACATGAAGCACGTTGTATTCTGCATATTCTTAGGGTTTGTTTTTGTCATGAGGTGCTAGGCACTTCTGAAAACAAGGTCACTGTGTTATTGACTGAAGATTATGTGTCTGTTATAAATACTCAGTAAAAAAAAAAACCATAACAAATCTAATGCCACAAAATGCGTTATTATTTGGGTAAAAATTATATATATTAATTATTCTAGTTAAAATTATTTAATATCTCTTATCTATATGTGATAAAAATTGTATAGGTGATGTATATCTTTGCATCTCTCTACGAATATGCATTTGTTTTTTTCCCTCATGAGCCAGAATTGTCAAAATTTCTGTAACCCCAGCACAGAACTGAGGACCATTAAATACTTGTTGCTACATTCAGGCAGATGGATTGAAACCCAGCTGAGAGATATGATAAAGCCTCATAACAAAGGGGCCCATCTCTGGGTGGAGAAAGGACGATGACGTGATCCTTCGATTGGAAAGATACCTTTCACTCTTAGGTTATGTCATGGTTAACTCCGTGTTTAAAGCTATGTAGTAAAAGTGAAAAAGCCCCATGGGAGTCATTCATCTGATTGAGTGGTTGATGGGGAGGAGCTGCCACAGACTTGGGACTCTCAAAGGGCCACTGTCATCAAGGACTCTTGAGGGGTAAAGGGACTGCTACTTCGGGAAATTCACAGAGGCATTTCAGCCAAAGAAGAAAGCTTGTTCTGGAATTTACACCTGACCCCAGCACCAGCAACCTTCTTTCCAAAATGATTATATTAGTGAATTTTGCAGAATTGATGTAAAGAACAAATTTCTGTTAATATGCAACTTTAGCCATTCACTTTCCTGTAAACAAGCTGAGCTTTGTCACGCTAAGAAGAAATATGATAAATTTCTTTTTTTTTTTTTAAAGATTTTTTATTTATTTATTTGACACAGAGAGAGAGATTACAAGTAGGCAGAGAGGCAGGCAGAGAGACAGGGAGAGGAGGAAGCAGGCTCCCTGCTGAGCAGAGAGCCCGATGCGGGCCTCAATCCCAGGACGCTGAGATCATGACCTGAGCTGAAACCAAAGGCTTTAACCCACTGAGCCATCCAGGCTCCCGATCTGCATTATTGTTAAAATAATTATGTATTTTAACACTGTTAATGTTTATATATATGAGTATAATAGTAATAGATTTCAGGGGATAAAAACAATCATTATTTTTTTAGTTTTTTTTAAGATTGTTTATTTATTTATTGACAGAGAGAGAGAGAGAGAGATCACAAGTAGGCAGAGAGGCAGGCAGAAGGAGAGGGGGAAGCAGCAGTGGCTGAGCAGGGAGCCTGGTGCGGGTCTCAATCCCAGGACCCTGAGATCATGACCTGAGCCAAAGGCAAAGGCTTTAACCCACTGAGCCACCCAGGCACCCCAATCATTATTTTAATAGCTGGCACCAAATTTTTTTTCAGTGAGGAAACCATTTTTGTTTAGGAATTATTCAGGGAAAAGTGAAGCCTCACAGGCAAGGACTGTAAGAAAAATAGTAAGCAGACATATAAATGCATTTTTGTATGCAGTGAGCAAAAATGGTAGAGAAGTGGATGAAAGAGAGAAGAGTGGACAGAAGAATGGGCAGAAGTAAGTGAATGAGACAAGATAACATGGCAGAAAGATGGGGTCTACAAGGAGAGGTAGTCAGAAAGAATTCCCAGTGTTAGGCTGGCTGAGGAATATTTGAATATGAAAAAGTCTAATCATCAAACTTATGTGTATAGCTGCATTTTAAAGTGATAAATGAAGTCTGTGACACATCCTGATGTGTGGTTGGGGTTATCACTGCATCTAAAATCCATGACTGGGCTGGCACAGAACCGAGAGGGGTGCAGCATGAGGTAAAGTTTCATCTGGGATATGGAAGACATCTGGTGGACCCATTGTGACCTTCAGGCAAAAATCCTCTAGGAATTAAGAAAATCTCTGCACGATACTGAGCTTTCTAGAGATCTTGTTGGTACCAACAAGGTGGTACCAATTTTATCTAAATCAGAAAGGAAAGAATGGGTGGAAATTGTGGGTAGGTGGATATAAAGAAAGATGCCATAAGCAGAAAGGCATTGCTTGGTGAATTCAGAGTTCCATAACCTAGCTTTTCCATTGGTACAAGACAATGGTATAATTCTGGCCAATGTTATCTCACAAGAAAAAGAAAGAACTTGAGGGCAGTTTGGAAGAGGTTTTTAGAAGCTTCCTGGTTCAGACATATTCAAATAGCCAGTGTGTGTAAATGTGAAGTCCTCTTGGGATCCAAGCAGTAGAGTAACCGAATACTGCACATCTTTTGCTCTCTTCGTTCCAAGGGGATACTTCCCTTAGGGTTCTATGTATTATCCACACCTGCCAGTCTCCAGAGACAGAGACAGACAGTACTTCATTTCTCTGGCCTCACTTAAAACACACCTCTCCAGCCAATTTCCTCAGAAACACTTCTCTGACTCTTTAGAGGGGACCGAGGATGCAGTTCACATCATCAATGAGTTGAATTAATTAATTTGACTACTGTAAAATAAAGGCAGTTGTTGATTCATTTTGGTGCTCTTGATATATAGAGCTCCAAAACATTGATGTCAATGTTTTTTTGCTTCTTTGGTTTCCTGTTGGCTTATCACCAAACATCAGAAGTCAGCTTAATTCAAATGCACATGTGAGGAATATTCATGGGTGTCCATATGGAACTTTAATTATCCTACTTGGGAACAGTGTATTCAAACTTTTTATTAATAGAGAAGATTTTTGGGGCTTACCTGGTCTGAGGAGGGTTAATTCTTCACAAAAGTAATATAAACTAGTACTTAGTTTGGCATTTGGTGATCTTTTTTTGGTCTTGCATGGACTGGTTGTTTCACCTGTGTTACTCTTATAATGGGCCCTTGTCATACCCTGCTTGTGTTCCCAGAGGCACCTCACATCCCTTTAGTACACACAGTAGACACTGCACACAAACCCATGCTGAATTGCATTCAGCCATGAAGGCAATGCTTTGATGATGTAATGTATAATCTCTTAGCCTAGCTCTTGTGAGAATCTTGTGTTGAATCTTTTTTTTTTTTTTAAAGATTTTATTTATTTATTTGACACAGAGAGAGAGACCACAAGTAGGCAGAGAGGCAGGCAGAGAGACAGGGAGAGGAGGAAGCAGGCTCCCGCTGAGCAGAGAGCCCGATGCGGGCCTCGATCCCAGGACGCTGAGATCATGACCTGAGCCGAAAGCAGAGGCTTTAACCCACTGTGCCACCCAGGCGCCCTTGTGTTGAATCTTGACTATAAACTCTTTGAATCCATGGATGGTGTCATTTCCTAATCAATTTTTAATTGCATGCATCTCCTGGGCAGATCTTTTGGTGGATTGATCATATAATGGAGAAATAGGTAGAATAGCATAGTTGCTAAGACTCTCTGAGTCATCAGATGGCTTGTTTGCTGCTTAGTAGCTGAATGACCGTGGGAATTTCTTGCTCCTCTGTACCTCAGTTTATTAATTTATAAAATGGGAATAATAATAGTTCCTTCCTGGTAAGTCTGATAGAAGGATGAAATGAATTAATATATGCACAGCTCTGAGAATAGTATATGGCACATAAGTTCTATAATTAGCACATTAGCTATTATTGTTATTAGCAGAAAAAATCCTTAGTGTTTAATGTGGTATAAGTCAGGGTACATCTCTTCTTCTTTTCATTCATGAAGTATATGCTTTTTTTTTTTTAAGATTTTATTTATTTGAGAGAGCGAGTGAGTAAGAGAGAGCATGAGAGGGGAGAAGGTCAGAGGGAGAAGCAGACTCCCCATGGAGCTGGGAGCCCGATGCGGGACTCAATCCCGGGGCTCTGGGATCATGACTTGAGCTGAAGGCAGTTGCTTAACCAACTGAGCCACCCAGGCACCCCATGAAGTATATGCTTATTGTTTCTTTGGACAGTGACTTGCTGTGAAAACTGGAGATAGAATTTATGAAATTAGGGTTTTCCCTGAGTGGCACTAAATGACAATAGCTTTCCCCCAGCTCCTGGAAGCATCCACATACCCAGGGCTGGGGCTGCTCTTGTGTTAAAAGCAAAAAGGCCTAAACTTGTCCAGGAACTCCCCACCTGCGTCCATCATTCTTTGTCTAGCTGCAGCCCGAGTGGGTGCATTTATCCATTTTGATTAGGAGGCGAATCGATAGTCAAGCATACAGATTCCCTCAGGCTCAGTCCCAGAGCTGCCTTTGGCTTAAGGCAAAGGAAAATACTCTTTTTCTCTCTTTGTATCATTTCTTACTGCAATCAGACTTTGGATAGAGAGCCTTGGGGCCCTAATCCTGGGTGATATATTAAGAGAGGATGCACAGTCCTCTAACGCCTCATCCCCTTCCTGTCTTTAGATCTTTCGAGGACTCCAGATCCACTGTTTGTATGACAAAAGCCTAAATGTCAGGTGATAATGCCCCAGAAATGTTTTCAGGGAATGTGATTTAGTGTGACTTCAAGGACTCTTGATAGTTACAATGATTTTGGCCATTCCAACAGGAATTCCGACAGGAGACTCATGTGATGAGTCATTCAACAAATTTTTATTGAGCATTTACAATATCTAGGCCCCATACAGAGTGTTGGGGATATAGCAAGGTCACTGCTCTCCTGGTACTTATGTTCAATTGTGGCAAGACAGAGGAGCTATATATTTCCATTTGCTGCTACAGCTCTGACATCTACCCTTCTCAGCTCCAATCTGCCTGGGAGACTGATCTGAATGATTTACATTAAGGACGGCCAAACTATGGCCCACGGGCCAAATCTGTTATAGCACTGATTTTTGTATGGTCTGTTATCCAAGAATGATTTTTGTAGTTTTAGATGGATGAAAAAAAGTTCCAAAGACAATTTTATGACATGTGAAAATTCTTTGAAACTCAAATTTCAGTTGTCTATAAATAAAGTCTCATTGGCACACAGCTATACCCATTTATGTACGCACACTTATGGGTGCTTTCTACCCTACAGGAGCAGATGCAGGGAGTTGACAGAGGGACCCTATGGCTTGAGAAGCCTAAACACTTACTGTCTGATCCTTTACAGAAAACAAGTGGTGATCTCTGGTCTTCGTCCATAGACTCCTTGCCCTCTTGTTGTTGTACTTGGCAAATGGGGAGCTGCTGCTGGAAGTCAGAGGATAAGGAGGAGGGACCAGGTCATCTCTTCTCTTGCTTTCTCTCTTTGGAGTCTTTGTGGGTTGGCTGAATGAGCTTCTGAAGGTCACAGCTCCTACCAGGTGGTCCTCGAAATACAAAACCCATTCCTTCTCTGTGTTGCTGTCTGCTCCCTCCCTTGCCCCTCCAGACCCCAGGGTAATAATGTCCCCCATTGTTCTAGGCCCTGGGGACTGCACTGGCCTGTGCTTTCACCACACACTGCCTCCATTTCTGTACTTAGCCCCTTTAGTAAGGATGCTGCCACAGCCCAGTTTGCTCATACTATCTATGTCATGCGTGGACCCTAATGGATAAAACAATAATAAGGAATTCAGAGATCCAGTTAAGTTTAGATGGTGAAAATAAAATATTAAATAGAAAACAGAGTGAATGGTCAGGCCTCTCGTGGAGGTGAAATCTGAATGCTAAGGAGAATAGAGAAAAAGATGACAGGAAATGCCATTTTGTGAAGAAGTAGCTGGTGTAAACTTGAGTGTTGAATTATAGAAAGGGTACCTGTAGGCTAGAGGACAGTGTGTGATCTAAGCTGAGAGTAGCAGGAGCCAGTTATGCGGTCTTGTAGGTGTGTGCTAATGGTTTTTTATTAGAAATGCAATGGAAATATTTAAACAAGGATGGCATAAACTGATTTATGAATTTTTAAAAAAAATCACTCCAGCTCTTGTTTGGAGAAGGAATTGTTTGGTGGCGGGATTGGCTTGACAGACTCAGGTAACAGGGTAGTGATCACTGCAACGGGCAAGTCCACATCCAGAAGGCCAAGGCTGCTGCTTTTGCTCTGTTGTCCCCCACTGGAACTTGGGAGAAGTCACCACGGGCCTCGTATTAAAGAATGCTAGAGTTGGAGGCGGGACAGTGGTGACGGGAATGAGGTTTCCTTCAAGGTTTGGTACGTCCTTCTGGATTTTCCAAGGAGAGGACATTGTATTTATTTCTTTGGGTGATAATGTCTCATTTTCTGCATTTATAATTCCTTCTAAAGCTTTAGAAGCCACAAGCGACCCTCTCTTCAGATAGTGAAGAATAAAAGCTAATTCGGGATATTTTTTATATCTGGTTTCTGTGAGAGCAGAACAGGAAAAAATTTTGCATTAGCACAGGCCTTTTGTGGTTGTGTTTTGATTGCACTGACTGGCTTGATTGTGTTCTCTGTACGTCTCTGAATTGTTCCTTGGGATTTCTTGGTCAGAGTACTGTGGTTAACTTTTGTATTCTGTTTTCAGTATTTCAGCCACATTCATTTACAGCCCATGCCTTACAAAGGCTGGTATTCATTCTCTCTGCCTCCACCTCCCCACCTCTAAACACACACACACACTCACACTCACTCTTACAGCCATTGTAGAATTAGATCCTTGCTGGCATCTTGTGACCATTCCCAACATCCTGGAAGACGGAGATGTCCTCTAGTGGGATTGCAGTGCACGGTGGCGGGAATATTTTGTCGCTTCCCTTCCTGCCCCTCTTCCATGTCATTTTGTCAGGCCCATGCAAGAGATGTTGCCCCTTTCTCAGCCGGCGGCTTCCTGCTCCTTAGATGAACAGCATGAGCCCAGAAGTGATCCTTCTTCTTCTTCTTTTTTTTTTAAAGATATTTTTATTTATTTATTTGACACAGAGAAATCACAAGTAGGCAGAGAGTCAGGCAGAGAGAGAGAGGAGGAAGCAGGCTCCCCGCTGAGCAAGGAGCCCAATGCGGGCCTCGATCCCAGGACCCTGAGATCATGACCTGAGCCGAAGGCAGAGGCTTTAACCCACTGAGCCACCCAGGCGCCCAGAAGTGATCCTTCTTAAACAGATCGTTCACTTTGACCAAACCCTTCCTCTGCTTGCTTTTAACCACGTACAATTTTCTTTCCTCCCAGTTAGCATGTTTTACTTAGTTTTGACTATTTCCTGTGGTCCATGTGGTCAGTTCTCTCGGTAGGCGCTACACATAGTTTGAAGCAGGCCCTCGCTAGTGAGTGGAGAGTCTTTGTCTTCAAGGAGCACATGACCCTGTGGGGGAGTTCGGCACCTAAGCCAATAATTGTAATTCAACATGGAAAATGAAATAGAAAGGTGACGGTTGTTATAGAAGCCGGAAAGTGTAGTGCTTGGCAGCCCTGACTCTGGAGCCAGACAGTCTTGGTTCAAATCCCAGCTGCACCATTAATTATCTCCGTGATTCGGGGCCAATTACTTAAAGTCTCTGTACCGTATTTTCTTTATCAGGAAAAAAGAGATACTGTAAGGATTAAGAGAGCTGATGTAACAGAGCAAAACAGCTGTAGCAGAACAGAAGCATGCCCGGCGTAGAGTAAATGCCTAAATAACCATTTTCTATCATTATTAATATCCCCTCATAATCCTCACAGGATTAAACTTTGAAAAGGAGGACGGAACTTAACGTGGTTAAGTAGTTACCACTTCATGTGGAATCTGGAGAATTTTTCAGAACAGTTAATAGAAAGTCAGTTTCTGGTTTGTGAGATCATTTTCGGTAACTAAAAATACAGGATTGAACCCTTAAAAATACTTTCAAAATACTTCCCCCCTTGCATTCACTCTTCAGGCCCAGACCTCCCAAATCTGGATTGCTATGTTGCAAGAAAAAGAAATGAATCTTTTCTGTTTACTAATAGAGCCAGTTGCACTGATGGCTAGGGAACATTTTTCATCATGTAACCCTGGACTTCAATGCCTGCCTTTTAAAATTAGCTGTCTTCCTCCGGGCTTTCTAAGGAAATAGGTGACTGCAAAAACTGGATATATTGGTTTTAATTCCCATTTTTCAGCATCGCGCCTCCTAAGCGGCATATGTAGCGAGAGCCTTCAGAAATTCCTGCAAGTGTGAAGTATAGAGAGCATAAGCATCCAGTGCCTAAACATCAGCAGCCTTTCCACCGGCCAGGAATCCCAATCTTCCAAATGTTCCTCTGAAATCATTATACCGGCTAAGCTCTTACTGACTCATCCTTTCCCTTGGTCTCTTGAGGGATTGTGTCTGAGAGATGCCATTGACTTCCCATTGCCTAGCACATATTAGCTGCTCAGTGATTGCTGAATAAACAGATGACCAACTGACTTTAGTGTTTGGGTCTCTCATAAAGTATGTTTATCACCTACCCACGCAAAGAACTTTCTTCTTTATTTCCTTTTTTCTGTATCTTATTCATAGACAAGAAACTATACTATTTTATGCCTCTGGTAGGACTGCTGAATACAGTTATGTAGTTTTGGTATCGCATAGAAGCATCCAGACGGGAAGACAGGTTGGCACTGAAATTCAACCCCTGCAATGCTTACCTGGTCATGTGTCTTTGCAAGGGTGTCTATCAAATCCAAGGCAGGGGTGCCTTTTATCTGCCTTGGCACAACAGTACTGTCCACACTCCAATCCAGGTGTCTGGGGGGCGGGTTTCTCCCCCATAGACAGGCACCGTGTGCTAACTCTTCCGCACGGACGTGACACCTTCATCTAATGTTTGTACAGGTAACCTGCAGCCTAGTAGTGGCCATGGCAGTGAAGTCAGGATTCCGTCACCATGTTCCATGGTCACCAAAAGCAGAAAGGGAGCAGGAAGGGTAAACAGGTACTTTGTTTCATTAAGCCTGATGCCCAAAGTGCAGATCGTCATAGTGGGGTCCCCTTCTGCTGCCCAGCTCGGTGAGGTACCCCGCACTTCTGAGCAGTTTGCTACTGCTCTCAGATGGTTTCATAATCATATGGCTGACTCATTACAGTCTTTCCCTCTCTACCAGAGTATTCACTTTAAAAGCGTCTCCAACTAATGACGAATTTTTTAGCACCATCTGCACATAGGTGAGGTGGAAGGAGTTTAAAAGCAAAGACCCCACATAATCCTAATTGCCCTCTCAGCCAAGATTTTTCCATTCACGCTCCCATTGAATCTGTTGTGCAAAGTGTTAGCAATTAGAAGAAATGAATAGTTTATATCTTTCCTCTGTGCGTTCCCTGTTTGGCTCTGCTAATGTCTAATGAATGGGCTGGACAGCAGGAGGCTGCAGATCAGCCAAGCCCTCATTGAGCTCCTTCTGGGATGTGACGGATACAAAGAGGTGGGAACACTGGGCCCAGCCCTCCTGGAGCACTGGTCCAGCCACGGGCCAATGGCTTTAAGCAAGTAACTGTGCTTCTTTCTTGGCTGCTGGTAGGATTTCAAATATACTTTTTAATTTCTCCCCAAAAGGATGGATTATAGTATTCAAGTGGGTAACTTTAATAAAAGGTGGAGGCTGGTGTGATGAAAAGAGGACGTATTGGAGATGAGGATAGAGGTGAGCCCGGACTCCTAAAGGGAGCCGTCAACAGCCCTGTCTCCTGGGACACTTCTAGGCATTCCAGTGCTTTTAAAGAAGGAGGTAAATTTTGATGTGAAACCTAATGAATTTTTAAATATTGGTTCATTTTCTTTCTTTCCCCTTCCTCCCTTCCGTCCTTCCATCCATCCATCCATCCATCCATCTTCCTCCCTCCTTCCCTCCCTTCCTCTCCCTTTCTTTCATTCATTCATTCATTTAGAGAGTGCCAGAAGTGGGTGGGGAGAGGGAGAATCTTAGGCAGGCTCCATCCTCACCTATGCTTAACTGCCTGAGCCATCCAGGCGCCCCTCACATTCTTTAAAAACATTGTGGCATTTAAGAAACAAAACAGATGAACTTAGGGGAAAGAGGAAAAAAGAGAGGAAGGCAAACCACGAGAGACTCTTAACTATAAAGAGAAAAACCGAGGGGAGAGGTGGGTGGGACATGGACTAGATGGGTGATGGGATTAGGGAGAACACTTGTGATGAGCTCTGGGTGTTGTATGTAAGTGATGGATCACTAAATTCTCCTGAAACTAACATAACACTGCATATTAACTAACCAGAACTTAAATAAAAAATCAAAACATTAAAAAAATGAAATAAAACAGTATGGGACAGATTGCTTCTACAGTGGGATTCAGTCCTTTTGCTGAACTTGTGACTTCTGAATTAGTTGGGATGAGTGCAGAGCAGAGGCCTGGTTTTCCTGTTTTAGAGTTGTTCCCAGTGGGCTTCTACCACAGCAGAATACAGACAGACAGCCATGGCGTTGGGAGGTTGGGAAGCATGATGCTAAGGATTAATAGAGTGGGGCTTACCACATGAGGCTGTGTGTGATGGGAAAGGGGGCAGGGATGCCTGCTCATGGAACAGAGGGCTGGCCTCGCTTCCTAGAACCTCGCACTGGCCCCATGCTGTGACGGATGTTGCCACATGCTACACAGTTGGCTAAGAGCTGATCATACCAAGCCCTGTGGAGGAGGAGGCCCAGAGACCAGTCAGGGTTCTCCAGGACACTAGAACAGTAGGGGACATAAATATATATATGGGGATATTTTTAGATATCCCCATATTAGATATAAGATATTTTTAGATATAAATTTTAGATTTATTTATTTTTAGATTTTTAGATTTACATTTATAAATATATTTATAAGTATAAAAATATATGCCTATAAATGTATATATGCACACATGCATGTATGATTTATTTTAGGAATTGGCTTACAGATTTGTGGGGCTGGCAGGTCCGAAGTCTGTAGGGCAGACCAGCAGGTTGGAAAATCAGACAGGTTGGAAATTTGGACAAGCTTTCTGTTACTTTTTTTTTTTCTCCCCTTCCAAGTTTTTATTTAAATTCCAGTGAGTTAAGATACAGTGTAATATTGGTTTCATATGTAGGATTTAGTGATTCATCACTTACATACAACACCTGGTGCTCATCACAAGTGCCCTTCTTAATTCCCATTGCTCATTCCACCCCCCACCCCGTCCCCCCG
>LNAC01001115.1:14672-146943 GCA_002007465.1 Ailurus styani
GGCTTTATGGTTTGCCTCTCTCTTTTTCCTCCTATGTTCATCTGTTTTGTTTCTTAAATTCTGCATATGAGTGAAATCATATGGTATTTGTCTTTCTTTGACTTATTTTGCTTAGCATAATACTCTCTAGCTCTATCCACTGTGTTACGGTTTTGAGGCAGAATTTCATCTCTCTGAAGTCTGTTTATGCTCTTAAAGCTTTCCGTTGATTGGATGAGGCCTACCCACATTATCTAGGCTAATTTGCTTTACAGTCAACTGATTGGAAAAGTTAACCACATCTACCTAACACCTTCACTGCAATACCTAGATTGGCGTTTGGTTAAATAACGGTACTGTAGCCTAGCCAAGGTGACACAACACTTGACCATCATACCCCAGTTTGTTATCATGATGTTGGGAAGTAGAAAGCATGAGGTTAGGTGAGGGTGGGAGTCTGGTACAGCACTTAGCACAGGGCCCCACATGCTCTGTCAACATTGCATTTGAATGCAATTATTTAATTCTGACCTGAGCCAGAGGAGCGACTGTCTTGCAGTGAATAAAGTTTAAAGCTTCCAGGCCTCTGGCCTGCACAGGATCCTTCCAAAATGCTGTACCTAATTTTGTGCTGATAACATTGAATTCTTTTTCTTGGTCATCCCTCCTTGTAGAAGCTCTAGACCCTTCAGTATCTGAACTGCCTCTTTGAGTTCTACCACCATTTCTGTGTGTCCTCCAGCTGGTCCCTCAATGTCTTTGAGCCTCAGTTTCTCCATTTGTGAGTTGGGAAGACAATGCTAACCATCTTCAGGGGTTCTTCCAAGGATAAGAGAAGAGGCTGTGCAATTATGAACATGGAAAATGCTTTCTTCTAGTTTCTGCTTCTCAAAAGTGTTCTAATATTAGTTATTTTGTTAGCTAAAAGAGCAGCACCAAATTCCTGTACTCAATAAAATAGATAATTTAAAGTATGAGAATGTATAATTCCCCACTCACAAGTGGCATGAAAAGCTATTTTTATTTTGAATAACTAACTTTCCAAATGCTTCACATTGGAAACATGGGCACCACGTAGCCAGGTGTATGGTATCTGGGGCCCTCATTAGGTATTGCCTGGAGCCTGGCACTGTGCTGAGGGTCTCACACACATGATTATTCAACCTGCTTCTCATGGCAACGGTGAGGCAACTGTCATCATCTCCATTTTACAGATAGGGAAACTGAAGCACAGAGAGGTCAAATTGAACGTACCCAAGGTCAGATAAGCAGCAAAGCCTGAGATTCAAACCCCATGGTGTGCTGTTCTGTTAGCTTGAGATCTAGAGGTATAAGGGTAAATAAGAGGACCTTCCCACCGTGGTGAGAAAAGCATTTGCTTATGGCAGCCATTTAACCCAGCGGAATCAGGTCCTGGACACCTCCTTGAAGAATGAAATCCTCTGCTTCCTCTCAGGGAACCACCTCAACACTGTTTGAGATGGTTGTGTAGAGTGTGCACTGCCCAAGTGTCCTGGTCCCGGACGAGCAGAGGCTGAAATCTCTCCAGTGCTTCACTGTAAATAGAGGCTGCTCGAGAGGTGCAGTGGCCCAGAGAGGAGCCTTTTTTCATCTCGTAGAGCAGGCCCTGGCCAGTTTTGCAGATTCTTCCCGTTCTTCTACAATTTTCCATCCTCACCATTAACAAGCTCTCCCTGTTCCTTTCTAAACATTTCAGTCTTCCCAATTTTATGGGCCATCTCCTTTGTGCAAATCCTCCTGGTTTTAATTCCTCCTGTGCAATTGTTTTAATTCCTTTTCAGCAACACTTCATTCATTCATCAGGACACATCTGTTAAATATTTGCTTGTGGGCCCTCTACTAATCTAGGTGTTGGAATTAGAATAATTCACTCAGAGGTGAATGAGAAAGTCTTAATCATCAAGACGTTAAGATTCAGGACCCTTGGCTGGCTCAGTCAGTTAAGCATCTGACTTCAGCTCAGGTCATAATCTCAGCATCCTGGAGTCCTGGGATTGAGCCCCACATTGGGCTCCACCCTGGGTGGGGAGTCTGCTTGTCCCTCTCCCTTTGCCCTTCCTCCCACTTGTCCTCTTTTTTCTCTCTCTCTCAAGTAAAATCTTAAAAAAAAAGTTCAGGGGCGCCTGGGTGGCTCAGTTAGTTAAGGGTCTGCCTTTGGCTTAGGTCATGATCTCAGAGTCCTGGGATGGAGGCCTGCATTAGGTTCTTTCATACAGTGGGTAGATAAAAACCCTGTCCTGGATCATTATATAGAAAACTCTCTGATATTAGATGCATATATATCAGGACCAATGTTTAAAGGTTTGAAGAATATGTAGAAAAGTTCTAGCTTGTGATGCCTGGGTGGCTCAGTGGGTTAAGCCTCTGCCTTCAGCTCAGGTCATGATCTCAGGGTCCTGGGATGGAGACCCACATTGGGCTCTCTGCTCAGCAGGGAGCCTGCTTTCCACTCTCCCTCTGCCTGCCTTTCTGCCTACTTGTGATCTCTCTCTGTCAAAATAAAATAAATAAAATCTTAAAAAAAAAAAGTTCTAGCTTGCTTATGCAAGTGGTAGATTACTTGCTTCTGATAATTATATGCTAATGCACAAAAATGGTCATTTCATTAAAAAAAAAAGACTTAAAAATATAGCTTATTCAAAAATGTACTAGCCCTTTTGTCTGGGCTCGATCCCAGGACCCCAGAATCATGACCTGTGCTAAAGGCAGACGCTTAACTGACTGAGCCACCCAGGGGCCCCTGAATTTGTTTTTTGGAGGAATAAAATTTTTACAATACAGCTTCACATTTTCTAGTTTTTCTATCTGTTCTAACCCAACTTTGGTATATGAATGTATCCTTAATGCTTGGCGCATTTATGATGCAAGGGTCATCGGACCCTTCTTCACATAGGAAGAAATCTCAAAAGGTTCTTGGTGTTTTAAAGTGTATAAATTCATGTTAGAGCTGAGAAAATAGAGCTTTTTTAAAAGAGAGATCTGGGTAGATATTAGAATGGGAAATCAAGATTTAAACACATTTCCATAGTTACTTTAAGCAATTGTGGCAGCATCCCCTTTATTCATATTTAATGATTGTTTTCTCCAAGGAGAACATTTTTATATGCATATAATGGTAAATCCATTGATGATATATACATATGCTCATTATAACATAATTTAAATCTGCTAATTATGGAATAGTTCGTGTCAACAACAGGATTTTATACTTCTGCCTTCTAGCATGTTCCTACTTTTTTTTGCCAACCATGGACACACAAAGGAATGACTGAAACTCTCTGTAAAATTTATGAGAAGGTCTTATTTTTACGATAAAAGATTCACCCTTCAACACACCCTCTGGTAGATTTTAAATTTACTCAAATTAGGTTAAATCACAGTAGACAACTAAAAAGCACATCGTTATTCTTTTTGAATTCAATTCCAAGCAAATCACTGAGGTTTATAAAGTCCCCACCTACTGTTTGCAGTGTCCAGACCTCTGACTATCCCGCTAAGTGGTCAAAATATCAGTAGGTATGTGGTTCTACAGTGAGGGGGATGGGGACAGTTTTGGTTGTCATAGCTGCAAGCATGGAGATCGCTAATGGACACTAGTATGTGGGGACCAGGGATACAGCTACACATCATACAGTCAGCAGGACAGTCTCCCACAACAAAGACTTAGCCAGCCCGAATGTCAATATGGCAAGGTTGAAAAACCCTGTCCTAGATCATTATATAGAAAACTCTCTGATATGTGTGTGTGTGCATGTGTGTGTGTGTGAATATACATATATATACACACACACATATGTATATCAAGACCTTAAAGTTTAATGGATGGAAGAATATGCAGAAAAAGTCTAGCTTGCTTTGTGCAAGTGGTAGATTACTTGCTTCTCATAATTATAAGCAAATGTGAAAAAATGGTAATTTCATTTTAAAAAAATGACTTAAAAATATAACTTATTTGTTCAAAAGTGTATTAGCCCTTTTGCCCCCTTTGTTTTTCATCTAGAGAGTTTGAATTCTATTCTCAGAACTTTATTGTTGGGCGCCTGGGTGGCTCAGTGGGTTAAAGCCTCTGCCTTCGGCTCAGGTCATGATCTCAGGGTCCTGAGATCGAGGCCCGCATTGGGCTCCCTGCTCAGCAGGGAGTCTGCTTCCTCCTCTCTCTCTGCCTGCCTCTCTGCCTGCCTCTCTGCCTACTTGTGATCTCTCTCTCTCTCTCTCTCTCTCTCTCTCTCTGTGTCAAATAAATAAATAAAATCTTAAAAAAAAAGAACTTTATTCTTAGAAGTCACAAAGAAGTGGTGAAGTAGACTAAGAAGTTTGAAAGTATACATATTTCTCCCAAATCAATATGTTTGTCTTAATATTTAAAATCTTCATAAAATTATGAGGAGCCTTTCTGAACAATGCAGTTTATTTTCTGGACAAGAGATGTCTGAGGACCATTTCTACCTCTCGTTTAAAGCTCTTTCTTGGGTTTCTTTTCAGACTGCACTGTCTTGTCCACCAGCACCAGCTTTCTGACACATCTCCACCAGGGCTGGAGTTCTCTTGTTCTCTACACACTGAAAGATTTGTTCTCTGGAAGCACCTTCTTCTTCTAGTAGACACACAGGGTGCTGATGGTGCACTTTGGCACGGAATTCCTTGCTCTTGCTTTCCGACTTGTAACTGTGAAATCATCTGGACACACCCCACCGCAGCTCTCTTCAGAGCTCCCCCCTCCTTTGTTTCTATTTGAAATTCTCCTAAGGCTTGTGTCCACATGAAGTGTCCACCAAGACTCACTCCCTGCTCTCTACCTCCTAGGCATCTCTGGTGACCTTGTCCTTTACAGCTCTGTCCCTTCTGAGTGGGTTTAGCACCTGTGGAGTAGCAGCTGGTCAGTATGATAAGCTATAGCATTGCCTGTCAGGCCATCCTTCACACTGGGTTTTTTTTTTTGAGTTGTTGAATCTGGAGTAACCACCACATCTTCTTTTAGCAGGCACCTGACTAGGTCTGTCTCCGCTGGTAGCATGCTTATCTAGCCATTCTCTTGTATTTGTGTATGTTCGAATTATTCCTACCTTGGGCTGCCAAGAATGTGCAAGCGTAGAGTATTCGGTACCTTCTTGTCTTGGCCTGTTTCAGTTGGTATCCGTTAGAGAAGGAAGCCTTTGCTGTGGACTTCCCAGACTCTCTCCTGCTGAATAGAAACCCCTGACTTGACACAGACCTTTGCTGTGACATTTTATTTTATTTTATTTTATTTTATTTTATTTATTTATTTAAAAATATTTTATTTTTTTATTTGACAGAGAGAGAGAAATCACAAGTAGGAAGAGAGGCAGGCAGAGAGAGGGGGAAGCAGGCTCCCTACTGAGCAGGCAGCCCAATGTGGGGCTCGATCCCAGGACCCTGAGATCATGACCTGAGCCGAAGGCAGAGGCTTTAACCCACTGAGCCACTCTGGCACCCCTGCTGTGACATTTTAAAAAACACTGATGTTTATTGTTTCTTCAGAATTCATAAGGGGTACATGTTTATTCTATTATTTTTATTTTTAATTTTATTTTTATTATTTGCCCAAGGGGTACAGGTCTGTGAATCATCAGGCTTACATCTTTCACAGCATTCATCAAAGCACAAACCCTCCCCAATGTCCATAACCCATCCACCCTATCCCTACCCTCCCACCCCCCAGTAACCCTCAGTTTGTTTTATGAGATTAGAAGTCTCTTATGGTTTGTCTCCTTCCCCATCCCATCTTGTTTCATTATTTTTCCCTCCCTCCCCCCCACAACCCCCCACCCTGACCACACACAAAAATAGACTCAAAATGGATAAAAGACCTCAATGTGAGAAAGGAATCCATCAAAATCCTCGAGGAGAACACAGGCAGCAACCTCTTCGACCTCAACCGCAGCAACTTCTTCCTAGGAACNCCTTCCCCATCCCATCTTGTTTCATTATTTTTCCCTCCCTACCCCCCACAACCCCCCACCCTGCCCCTCAAGTTCCTCACAGATGTTGGCGAGGTTGCGGAGAAAGGGGTACATGTTTATTCTAGATAAAGATTAGAAGATACTTGTATAAAGATTAGAAGTAACATATAAGTAATTAGAAACTACCTATAATTTTTTTACCATTTACTGTTAAAATTATAGATACATTGTTATATCTATATCTGTCTGAGCACAAATGGACATTTTTTTTTTTTAATCAAAACAAAGATAGTAGAGGTGCCTAGGTGGCTCAGTGGGTTAAGCCTCTGCCTTCAGCTCAGGTCATGATCTCAGGGTCCTGGGATCTCAGGGTCGGGCTTTCTGCTCAGCAGGGATCCTGCTTCCCCCTCTCCCTCTGCCTGCCTCTCTGCCCCTGTCAAATAAATAAATAAAATCTTTTAAAAAAACCAAAAACAAATATAGTATTGTTATTTATTTTACTCAAAAATCTAACAATCATTTACCTGTATCCTTATGTAGTTTGAGCAGCATTTTTAATGACTGCATAGTATTATAACAGATGACAGGAAAACAGTATTTTAGCAGATAACTGGAAGTTAGCATACCTTGCACATATATACATGTGTAAGTACATATCTATTTCTTTACCATTTGGTTTTGATCTATGTTTATATTTGTTTCACTTTTCTAGTGTGATACGTTCCAGCATATCTGTTCACATCTGGTTGCTTATCTCAGAAGGTAAAGTCCTATGCATGTAATCAATGGGTTAAAATGTTGTGAATGTTGTCTCAGACTGCACAATATCTTCCTTTTTATGGCTATATCATATTCTGTTGTATTACATCTTCCTAATCCATTTGTCTATGGATGGACACTTAGGTTGCTTCTGTGTCTTGGCTATTGTAAATAGTGCTACAGTAAATGTAGGGGTGCAAAACTTGTCAAATCACTATGTTGTACACCTGAAACTAGGTAACATTGTGTGTCAACTATATTCAAAGAAAATTAAAATAAAATACGAGAGACTAAATGAACAATGACTGCACTTACTACATGGATCTAAATTATAAAGCTATGGTTTTTGAAACTAAAAAGTGGCTGAATGTTTTTAAGGCTTCTGATACATGTTGCCAAACAACCTCCAAAAAGATGTTTGCCACTTACTTCATTGTCTTATTCTGAGTTAGCTAAAACTTTAACCATTCATCCTTAATTTTTATCTTTCTTCAATAGCAAGTTTTCTGTCCTTTCATCTTCAGTGACTCTGTATTCCAGAAATATTTCCTATTCCAATTTTTTAAGAAGTGTTTTAACGAGAGACAGAACCTGGATTTGATCAGACAGGAGTCCTTGTCTATGTGATCCCCTGATTTCTGTTATGGGATTTATCAGCAATGAGGGATTCCATCATCGCCTTTCCTGACATTGGGTTGTCCTTGTCTTTATAGCCCTTTGAACTTTTGTGGGTGCTTCCAGTTTAGGGGGAGTGGGCTTCCTGTGTGAGAAGGGAGTCTCCAGAAGTGTCCTGGGGCTCATGGCCTGGAGGATGGGCCAGGCATATCAGCCTTACACAGTCAAGGATGTGTTTTGCAGCTCTTAACCCACAGTTTCAGTAAGGCCATGTGGGCCGTGTGTTCTCTGAGGAATGCTTCGGTCTCCAGTGCTTTGGATAGGAGGCATGACTTCATTCCAAGCAGGCTTTCTTATACTTGAGACTCTGCTATGCTGATTTCTCCCTGGGACCTCAAACTGGGGAGATGCTGGTGAGATATTTCAGCATTTTCTGGAATACTGGTTACACTGTACTGCTGTCTCAGGTCGGGGAGATAATGTCAGATTTCAGTATCTTTGTTTAGCTCAAATGCAATCATTTATGGCAACTGTATCTTCTAGTTTATCATGGAAACTCAGAACCATTGCCTCGTTTCACTGTTGATGATGTATTATTCATTACTGATGTACTCATTTTCATCACTCTATAGGAGATTGATTTTAAAAGCCTGCACTTATGGCATGGTATACTTCAGCAGACTTGCATGGAGCTTTTTTTTTTTTTTTAATTTTATTTATTTATTTGTCAGAGAGCACAAACAGGGAGAGTGGCAGGCAGAGGGAGAAACAGCCTTCCTGCCGATCAGGGAACCCCATGGGGGACTCGATCCCAGGACCCCGAGATCATGCCCTGAGCCAAAGGTAGATGCTTAACCAACTGAGCCACCCAGGTGTCCCACTTGAAGCTTTCTAAGAAGAAAAAAGACAAATTTAATGTACAGTCCTAAACATGTGTTGGATAATAACAAAAAAAGCCTTAAAATATGTATTTTTAAAATTTTGAGCATTAACTAATATGCAAATAATTTAAAACTGTAGCATACCTGAACAGAGCCATCGATGTATTGTCAATAATCAAGGTGGCATCATTCTGATGTCTACCAGTATTATCTGAAAAATTTTATTTTAGCCACTCCAATTATTTCAGTCACTGAGGCTGGAGGTGATTTTCTGAAAACTAGATTAAATATCACACGATTCACCTTTTTAAAAGTATGGGAGGAATCATCAAAATCACCATTTTGAGAGCTTTCTGTATACTGGACCCTGTGGAGTAGTGCATTTTAGACCAAGTTCATGGTAGACAGTTCTGGTGTCCATAATCCAAATAAACCCCAAGCTTTCAGTAGTTTTCTACATCTCCATAAGTCTATCAAAATTATGTACATGGGAAATCATGTGAGCGGATGTAAAGAACTTCTAGATATGTTCCTTCTTAGCAGAAAACTATGTAATTTAAAACCTTATGATATGTCAAATACAGGAGGCCAAAGTCACTATTATTTAATGAAAAACAAATTTGAGTGTTTTCAACAACTCCAGAATATAAGGGCTGTGGAAGTTATCAAACAAAGCATTATCTGAGAAGCATATTTGTAGATAGGAGGGAAAACGGATAGCTCAATGTTGACAGCGAATGCCAAGTTTTAACAGTTAGCTTTACCAAAGCCATTTATTTGCAGCAATTCTCAGTGGGGTTGATCACACTTCTAATAATACTTGTGGATCTGTGTTACAGAGCTACTCTAAACATGAGAAAATCATTCAAGAAGTACCCACTTTAACTCATAAGCTTTAAGCGATTTAATAATGGATTGATAGCTTCATTTAAAAAAATTGAAAAGTAGATATTTTGATTGAAATATAACCTGCGGCAGTTTCAAGTTTTCTTAAGGTAGTAATCTCATATAATTGTGTCATCCTCTGTGTGATAGTGTGGAAATTGCAGATTGAATACAGCCCTGGTTTTCTGTGTTCAATGAATATATTGCTGTTAAGCTATATGTAAATCACATTTAAAAATCAATTGAATCATTTTAGATACATTAGAGGATCTGTGTGTGAAAGAATCCATTTGGGGAAGATTTTATAGACTGATGTGTCATCTCCTAGTTTATAGTATTTAAATATGGATTTTCTTAGACTTGTTTAAAGTGTGCCTTGTAGTTAATCATTTTGACACCCTGACTTGACTTGGCCACGTGGTCATTGCACATTTCTGGAGAGGAGAAGCTGCAGAGGTAAAACTAGATATGGGAGCTGACAGCTAAGAAGGGGAACAGATTCCTGCAGGTGTATTTTATTTTTGTTTGATTTTTCTTTTTTCAAGCTTAAATAGAGATAATTTTAAAAATCATGCAGTTCTACAAGATTTGTGAAGAACGACGAATCATTCTTTCTGCCTCTTTTCTTATCTCAGTTCCCACTCCCGAGCATCAACCAGTCCAGCTTTTAGAGGTATTTCTCCTGAGTTTTACTTCCGTTTTTCTAAAAAGCAAGGTTATATAGCCAATTCTTGATTTGTTTCCCAGTTTTTTATACTATTGACGTTCTCCCTTGGAAAATAGGGACTTGGATTTTTCTCTAACCCTCCCCCCCCATCAAATGGGACACCACCCCTATTCTAGGTGTATTATGATGTTTTTAAGAACCAGTCTTTAGTTTCATTATATTTGATAATGTAAATGTGATAGGATATTCAATTTTTTTTCATCCAAGGTGCCATGTAACAAAAGGGAAATTTCCAATTGAGTTGTAAGACTGAACTGAGTGGCTGTGGACTAGCTGCTTATACAGTGGTCATGAAGGAGAGCTCGCTGGGTTGGAAATACTGCTGGGAGAAATTCGAGATCAATCATATGGAAAGACAGACTCAGAGTTGAGTGGGGCAGTGACTGCAGAGGAATATCTTGGGAACATATGAGGACCCTAGAGGGAGGACTGGCCTGGAGCCATTGTTTTCTTGCTCAAGATGACTCTGTGTGTGTGTGTGTGTGTGTGTGTGTGTGTGTGTGTGCGCGCGCGTGAGAGAGAGAGAGAGAGAGAGAGAGAGAGAGAGAGAGAGAGAGACAGGGTGACAGTGTAGAATAGAAGAGTGTGGAGAGGTGGAGGTGGTCTGGGGATTGAGTTGTTTTTTTGACTTCCAGCCATTCCTCTATTCTTGGCTTTATCTGCATCTTTTGTGGCATCTGTTGCCCCTCAATCCTGGGTCCTTTGGGGGCTGGCTGTACAAATTCTAAGAGACAGGGTTTCCCCCACTGCTGACAGTTTTGGGGCTAACTTAATCGGCTCTCCAGTTCTCAAGATTCACCTGTTGTTTTTTCTCCTCTTCTTTCTCTTTTTTTTGCATTAATTTTTTTTTCTACTGTTACGATTCATGTGGTTTTGACTCAGAGTGGTGGGAAATGTATGTGTTTAATGCACAGCATTTAGTCGGAATCTCAAAATTTATTTAAATATAAAGATGTTTTAAGGCAATATCTGTCCATAGGATAAGGAGGCAACTAATTATTGACCTCTTTTGCAGAAACAGAGATATTTGAATATTTGTGCTTTTCTTTTTTTATGCTGCTGACCTTGAGTCAGCTGTTTCATCCTTCTTGGAGGTGGAAGGGAAACGAAATGATCATATTCAGGGTTCCTCAAGATGGTGCGATGGCGCTTCCCTGAATAGCAGCCACCATGGAGTCATACCACATATTCTACTTGCACAAATTCAACAATTCAAAAGAAAAAGAGCTTAGAAAAGATTTCCATTTGCCCCATGGAGTTCCATGTACTCCTTCCCTCAAAGATTTAAAAAAAAATACAGAAAATTTAAGAGAATCAGTTCTTGGCTTGTGTGCTTTCAAGGACACAAAGGTGGAAATTTAAAGATGAATTAAGAGATTTTTCAAGGGTCACTTTTTCTATACTTAAGTTTTGCCTTAAAATCTGATTTTCTTTTCTTTAAAAAAAATTTTTTTTATTGTGTTATATTAGTCACTGTACAGTACATCAAAAATCTGGGTCCTTTAAAAAAGATTTTTATTTATTTGACACAGAGAGAGTGTGGGTGCAGGATGAGGAGGAGTGGCAGGCAGAGGGAGAAACAGGCTCCCCGCTGAGCAAGGAACCCGATGTGGAACTCAATCCCAGGGCCTGAGCCGAAGGCAGACGCTTAACCAACTGAGCCAGCCAGGCACCCTTAAAATCTGATTTTAGACCCTAACTCTCTATCACTTGCGAAGCCATTATAACCGTTCTACTCCACTATAACAGAACCAAAATACTGAATGCATTCTTATTCCTGTAGCTGTATGATGTCATGAAAAAAGTTGAATCTTATAATTCATGCAACCTTGGGTTCAAGCTCTAGCTATGCCATAGTGGACATATTATTTAACTTTCCTTAATCTTTAGTCTTTTTGCCTCCAGAGTGATTACAGTTCTAAGCTACTTAATAGGTTTAAGAGTTAATGCTAGGCAATATTTTAAGCGCTGTGAAGTGCTATGTACACCGTAGATGCTTAAAAGATTAATATGTTGGCCCCACAGCTGAAAGTTCACTTATTATTTTTCGTGGATCAGGTATCTCATTATTTTCAAGATTTTGATGTAGGCCCAAGAATATTAGCTCACATTTATTGAACCCATATTACCTCATGTCATTCTAAGTTCTTTATATGTATTGACTCATTTAATTCTTAGAACTATTGTGAGTTAGCTACAATTGCAATTCTTATTTTATATATAAGTAAACCTAGGCCCAGAGAGGTTCAATAAATTATCTAAGGTGGCAAAACTGCTAAGTGGTAGAGCTGGGGTATTTGAACCGAGAATCATAGTAGCATTTCCCAGCCTGATTTCAGAGAAGAGATGAACTTTACCTTTTTCTTATACTTTAGCCCTCTGGAAAATTCCTCTGTGTTTCACATTTTAATGGAAAAAAATCATAGGATGGTATACATAAGTTACGTTTTATGAGTTATAAATTAAGAAAACCAAACTCAAAACTAGTTTGGGGGAAAAGGGGAATTTATTGGGATTCAAAGAAAGATTGGTTTACCTATGGAAAGGGTACAATTGCAAGCTAGGCTCAGGAACAGCTGGCATAAGGGAATTGAATCCCACCAGGGTTTTCTTGGATGTTCCATTCATGCTTTGCTATACATGTTGACTCTTGCCTTCTTCACTGTGGGCAGGCTTTCTATTCGGCACAAAAACTATTGCAGCTAATGACTCAGGCTTAACATTTTATATAACTGCAGCCATGTGAGAGGGCAAACTTTCCTTCTCAGATGTGGTTTAAAGGATCCCAGGAAGGGACTGAGTCGGGGGCTCATACTTGGAACTGTTCTATGAGAGTAAAGTCACAGAGAATGTGGCTTCTTCTGAAGCAGCCCTGAAGACTTGGGGTCTTGGAAGGTGAGGGCAGGTATATCAGATAGGAATACTTTTGGCTGCAAGTAACAAAGCAGTGTAAACTAGTGGTGGCTTAACACTTATTTACTATTACAACAAAAAATCTGGAGTTAGAACCTTTATTTCAATGACATCTTAAGAATCTTGTAGCATTCTCTTTTTTCCACTCTGTCTTCCCTATATAGGATTTTCACATTCCTGCTTGTCATCTCTTCATTATATGGCTGCCAGAGCTCCAAATACCTTGTACCCATTCAAGATGAGAATAGAAAAGGTTGCATGGTAGCAAACTTTATTCTTCTCTCATTATGTTTTATCTACTTTTTTCAGAAGGCCACACCAGACTTCCCTTTATGACTCATCAGCCAGCAGGGAGCTATGTGACTATCCCTGAGAAAGGAGTATGGGAAAATGAGCAACTAGCTTATTAACCTCCATTGTGAGAAGCAACAACTGAGTAGGGGTTAGGAATGGCTATTATTTTAGCCAGTTAACATTGTCTGCTCAGTAGCACATTAAAAAGGTCATATACTGTGATCAAGTGGGATTTATCCCTGGGATGCAAGGATGGTTCAGCATACACAAGTCAATAAATATGATGTGCCACATTCACAAAATGGAAGATAAAGATAATCATCTCCCTAGGTGCAGAAAAAGTATTTGACAAAATTCAGCATCATCTCATGATAATAATTCTCAACAAATTAGATACAGAAAGAATGTACCTCAGCATAATAAAGGCCATATATGACAAACCCACAGTTAACATCCTACTTAATAGTGAAAAGCTTAAAGATCAGGAACAAGACAAGCGTGCCTAGTCTTATCAATTCTATTTAACATAGTATGGGAAGTTTTAGCCAGAGCAGTTAGGCAAGAAAAAAAAATAAAAGGCATTCAAATAAAAAAGGAAGAAGTAAAATTGTCTCTTTTTGTAGATAACATGATCTTATACAAAGAAAGCCTCAAATACTCCTTCAAAAAGTTGTTAAAACCAATAAATTGGGGTGCCTGGGTGGCTCAATTGGTTAAGCGTCTGCTTTCAGCTCAGGTCATGATCTCAGGGTCTTGGGATTGAGCCCCACAATGGGCCCTCCGCTCAGCAGGGAGTCTGCTTCTCCCTCTTGCTCTCCTGTGCTCTCCAATAAATAAATAAAATCTTAAAAACACAAAACAAAAGAAACCAATAAATGACTTCAGTAAAGTTGCAGTTTACAAAATCAACATGCAGAAATCAGTTACATTTCTACACACTAACAACAAGCTATCTGAAAAAGCAATTAAGAAAATCCTACTTACAATAACATCAAAAGTATAAAATATTTAGGAATAAATTTAACAAAGGAGGTAAAAGAGCTGAACACTGGACAACAAAATACTGATGAAAGGAATTGAAGACCCAAATTAATGAACAGGTATCTCATGTTCATAGTTTGGAAGAATTAATATTGTTTGAATGTCCATACTATCCAAAGTGGTCTACAGATTCAACTCAATCTCTGTCAGAACTCCAACTGACATTTTTTACAGGAATAGAAAAAAAATTTGCAATTTATAGAGAATCACTAAGGACCCCAAATAGCGGAAGCATTCTTGATCAAGAAGAACAAAGCTGGAGGTATTATGCTTCCTGATGTCAAACTATACTAACATGCTGTAATAATTGAAAGAGTATGATACTGGCATCAAAACAGGTACATAGATCAGTGGGACAGAATCATGAGCCCAGGAATAAACACATGCATATATGGCCAACTAATTTTCAACAAAGGTGCCAAGAATACACAATAGGGAAAAGGATAGCCTCTTCAATAAATGGCATTGGAAAACTGGATGTCCACATGCAAAAGAATGAAATTGGACCTTTATCCTGCATCATACCAAAAATCAACTCAAAGTGGATTAAAAACTTGAATGTAAGATCTGAAACTATAAATCTTCTGGAAGGAAACATAGAGGTAAATCTCCCTGACATTGGACTTGGCAATACTTTTTAGGATTTGACACCCCAAAGCACAGGCAACAGAAGCAAAAATAGATAAGTGTGACTATATCAAACTAAAAAGTTTCTGTACAGCAAAGGAAACAGTTGAAATGAAAAGGCAACCTATGGAATGAGAAAAATATTTGCAAGCCATATATCCAATAAAGTGTAATATCCAAAATATATGAGGAAGTTTACAACCAAATAGCAGAAAACCAAATAACCCAATTAAAAAATGGGCAAAGAATCTAAATAGAATTTTTCTTCAGAAGACATACAAATGGCCAACAGGTATACCAAAAGATGCTCACCATCACTAATCATCAGGGCGATGCAAATCAAAATCACAATGAGATACTACCTTACACCTATTAGGATGGTGATTATCAAAAAGTCAAAATATAAGTGTTGGCAAGAGTGTGGAGAAAAGGGAACCCTTGTACAGTGTTGGTGGGAGTATAAGTTGATACAGTTTTTGTGGAAAACAATATGGAGGTTCCTCAAAAAATTAAAAAGAGAGCAAAGATGGCTCAGCAGTCTCACTTCTGGGTATATATGCAAAGGAAAGAAAATCACTACCTCAAACAAATATCTGTACTCCCATGTCTATTGCAGCATTTTCCACAATAACCAAGATATGGAAACAACCTAAATGTCCATCTGTGGAGGAATAGGTCAAGAAAATTATATATATATATATATATATATATATATATATATAAATCATAGAATACATATGTATCAGCAGGGAGTCTGCTTCTCCCTCTTGCTCTTCTGTGCTCTCAAATAAGTAAATAAAATCTTAAAAAATACAAACCAATAAATGACTTCAATAAAGTTGCAGACTTCCTATGTGTGTGTGTGTGTGTGTGTGTGTGTGTGTATGGAGTGGAATGTTATATATATGGATATATATAATTATAAATGTATGTAATTATTTTACATATAATGGAATTATATTCAGCCTTACAAAAGGAGGAAGTCCTGCCATTTGTGACAACATGTATGAACATGGAAGACATTATAGCAAGTGAAATGAACCAGACACAGAAAGAAAAGTGCTACTTGATCTCACTTATATGTGGGATCTTAAAAAAAAGAAAAGAAAAAACAGACATGAAACAGCTCATAGTAACAGAGAGTAGAATGGTAATTATCGGAGGCTGGGGCATGGGGAAGAAGAGATTTTTTAAAAAAGGAAAAAGGAAAATAGAATGGTGGTTGCCAGTGGCTGGGGACATGGGGTCATGGGGAATTACTGTTTAAAAGGTACAGAGTGGGTGCCTGGGTGGCTCAGTGGGTTAAAGCCGCTGCCTTCGACTCAGGTCATGATCCCAGGGTCCTGGGATTGAGGCCCGCGTCGTCGGGCTCTCTGCTCAGCAGGGAGCCTGCTTCCTCCTCTCTCCTCTCTCTCTGCCTGCCTCTCTGCCTACTTGTAATCTCTCTCTCTGTGTCAAATGAATAAATAAAATCTTTAAAAAATATAAAAAAATAAAAAAATAAAAAGTATAGAGTTTCAGTTTTGCAGGATGAAAAGGGGTCTGGTGATGAATGGTGGTAATGCTTGTTCAACAATATGAATACATTTAACACCACTGAACTGTATACTTAAAAATGGTTGAGATAGAAAATATAGGGGGAAAAAAGGAAAAACGACTCTGGTGGGCAGACTTGTCTATTGCTATGGGAGTGGGAGGAGAGGTATTAGCAGAGTCTCATAGATGTGTACTGCGCAATATATAGAAAGTCATGATCTTAGACCTCAACAATTTGAACTGCCTTCAAAAGACCATACCCAGCCATTTGCACTCTGTTGTCGCCTCCCAAACAGAATTTGAGCCTTTCTGCCTTTGGGCTCTCTTCATGGTACCTTGTTCCCAACTCTTTTTTCTTCTCCTCCATAGCTGCCAGGACTTTTAACCTTATTTCAAGGCCCACTTCAGGCTGCCAAGTTCATGGTGGCATCCTCTTCCTTCAAATTCATACCACTTCTTGACCAAACAACTCTTACGTAATATGCTACCCGATGATGTCTTATATTTTGCTGTTTCAACCTATAATGTAGCCTCTGATGACCTCATTTAGTGAGACTATAGCTTTCTTAAACAGAACAGCCCTACCTCTATTACTTTCTAAAGAGTGTAGGTACTCAATTTATGTTGGTTAGTTTGTCTTTACTGGAGTATTTAATTAAAGCTCTGATTTATCCATGAAGAATAATTTTAATCTGTGCATGCCTCGGAAGTACTTGAGAAGCAAGAACTGGGGGAGGAAATGCCTTTAGTGCACAATCTTTTTGCCTAGTTCAAGCTTTGCTTTAGGGCATCTACTTAAATGACATATGCCTCCTCAAAACCTCTGATTGTTCATCACTACACAGGTAACAATCAATAAGGACTATCTCTTTTCCCGCTCCCAGTTGCTGTTGGGTTTGTATTATGGACCAAACAATTGCTATACTTGTCTACTGTGCTATTTTGGTCCCGCCCGTTTTTGAAGTATGTGCAGTAATACCCATGGATTGTTGAATTTTACTTTCTCTGGAGTCAAGTGACTATTATGCATGGGCAGAAAAGGAAAGTAAAGAATTTAATGTAAGCACTGCAGTTTTTCAAAAGAAGTCAAGTTCTTTTGAGAAAGGGGAGATCGCAATGGGAAGTGTGCTGCTCTGTGAAGAGGTGAGATGCTGCAAAACAGTGGAGCCAGCATTGGGCTCCGTGTTTGCCTAGTATTTGATGAATGAAAATTCTATTTGTACTTGAGGATGATAGAATTTGAAATGGTTGTATTCCAGCTTCATAATATTCTTGAGAGAGTGGCCACATTTTTTTGTGTCTTTTTTTTTTCTTTTCATCTTTGATGTCCAGCTGGTATTTTGAGACAAGAGTATGATTATGGAATTGGATTTGAAGAGCAGCACTAAATCATTCTCACTTGGTACTTGACCTTCATCCTAAACAGAATAGATTTCATGGGAGAAATCAGGTTGGGGAAGATATAATTTAATTCTGCCATGGGTCAAGCAGAAAGGTTAAGTCTTTTAAGTTCCTCATTCTATGATCCTGCTTGGTGAGGTTTTGAAAAAGCAGTTTTTAATACTGGGATCATTTCGTGCCTGTCCCATGTCTTTTATTAATTACTGTAATACACAAGCACATTTGAAATAAGTTTTCCTTGCTAGGATTTCTTCTTGTATCTTTTAGGAAGTGGGCATTTTTCCCCCCTTTTTTTGTGAATTAAATTTAAAAATTGTACTGATTCTGCATTGACATGCCAGGTGGCAACTGGTTAGTACTTCAAAAATATAAGGCTGTGATTTCACCATCTGTTTAAAGAAGTTATTGGATTCATTTGTTTCCTTCCTCCTCTGCACCTCAGAATAAGATGACTGACGAGGGTTGTTCTGGGTTGTCTTCTATACCTTTCTTAAGGTTTTATATAACCTGGTGTTGGATACTTGTGCCCGGAAAACCCCAGCTTCTCCACTCCTCAGAGTATGCATTCTGGGGGAAGTCCCCCTCTGTCACTGTGCTCAGATTTGCCATGGTCACAATATGGCACTAGTGTATTTTTCCCTTGGAGGTGAAATCCTGTCTCTGGCAGGTGGACTTAGTGGATCTTAACTGAAGCTACTAATATCCTAAGTGCTTTTGCTTTGGAGGATTTCTTTGTAGACAGAGTTGTGTCTGTACAATCTTCTCAGTTCTTTAATGAATATATATTATTTTAACCTTTTCTCTAGGCATCACAGCTGACTCTTTTCACTTTTCCTTCTTTTACCTCCCATCTCCTGACGTGTTCCAAACAGAGTGCTCTAAACTGTACATGCTATTGTACGGAGATTGGCTTGCGGTGATTTCCTTCCCTCTAAGCAGTACCTTCCGTATGAATGTCAGCATGGGGCTGACCTGTTGCTGCTCTTTGCAAATCTGTTTCCTGACTCTGGCCTCCACCTTTGCACCTACTCCGTAAGTTCAGATTTAACATGTTACCAGTCATTTTCCACTCACCCAGCTCTTTGTTCAGAGTGGCCCTTAGTTAACATTCTCCCATCTATTTGTGTATTGGTCCTAATAACTGCTTCCTTCAGATATGACCAGATTTACATGGTGGTTAGTCTTATTTTGGGTAGAGATAGTAGCCATGGGTGCTAATGCCACCTTCCTATAAAACTGCAGATTATCTTTTGGGCTAACTGCCTCTGGGCACAGTGAATATAATGGTTTGGGCAATGTGCTTAACGGCATAATTGTATTAATTTTCTGGAAAGCGTGGGGTCACAAAAAGCCAGCAAGGCCTGAGCTGATTCTGGTGTACGATTTTCTTATAACAAAATAATGATGAATAACGCTCTGTAGCATTCCTCTGACATACAACTATAGATCAAGATTTAAAAGGGACCAATGAAGGCAGATATCAAAGGCACAGTTCTTCTGTCCAGGATTGCACCATAGGTCCCCTGACCCACATAAAACTCAGAGGCTCATGCAAGGCCAGCAATCTCAGAGTGCCACACAGTAACTCAGTGTTTGAGGGCAAGGTCTTGATTCTCTGCTCTCTCCCCTGTGGCACCTGGCACAACGCTGCCTGCCTGGTAAGCATTCTTAAAAATTTGTCAAATAAAATGATGAGTTCAGAGATAGAGTGAGTAATCCATATACCACAGTATGTCCTTACAGAGCACGTGAGCCAGCATGGTCCACAGCATGGCTGAGACTGGAAGCCAGACCCTCTCTTCCCATTCTGACATTCATTCCTCTGTATCACAGTATCACTTCTGTCCCCATCCCCAGCTGTATGCCTTGGGTCCTCCCTAAGGTTTCTCCAGAGAAGACAATCTGGTTTGCAAAACCTTAAGCATCAGACACCTAACTTCAAGGTGACTGCCATCCCATGGTAGTAGGCAATGTGGTGTCTTGAATCCATCTTAAAGAAGCAGACCATTCCCAAGATTGCATAGGTATTGCCTCTCCCATCTTCTCTGTTTTCTTGATTTGTGTCCCCATAACAATATACATCCCTTAAGGAACAGTTGGTGCTGTTATAGGGAGAGGTATATGGGGAGCTTACGTTGCTTTTCTTGTGGTTTCCACTTTTAAAGAAATTTTGTATACTTCGGGCTTCTTCTGCTATCACTGTCCTACTAGTAGCCAGAAGACTGGGTGGGTCCAGTCACTCTTGACATCTAATCATCAGAGATTAATTCTTGGACCTGACACACACACTGTTGAGCACCTATGTGTCGGTCCCCGTCTAGGAGTCTAGGTACTGAAGACAGAGTGATAAAACAAATGGACTAGTCTCTATCTTTGAAAAGGTTGTATCCTAGGGCGCCTGGGTGGCTCAGTGGGTTAAAGCCTCTGTTTTTGGCTCAGGTCATGATCTCAGCGTCCTGGGATCGAGGCCCGCATCGGGCTCTCTGCTCAGTGGGGAGCCTGCTTCCTACTCTCCCTGTCTTTCTGCCTGCCTCTCTGCCTACTTGTAATGTCTCTCTCTCTGTGTCAAATAAATAAATAAAATCTTTTAAAAAAATCCTTTAAAAAGAAAAAAAAGAAAGAAAAGGTTGTATCCTAGAAAGGAAAGGCAGACAAATATGTTGACAGAAACTATAGTATGTCAGATAGTGAGTGCTGTGGAGAAGAGCAAAGCAGGGACGGGAGATTGCTGGGTGAGGGGGTAATAATTTTAAACAGTGAGGTTAGGGAAGGGCTGCCTGGAAAGGGACATTTGAACAAAGACCTGAAGTAGGTGAAGAAACAGGCTATGTGGAAGCTACAGGAAGAAGATCTTAGAATTCATTCTTGACCTGCCCCGATCTAATATCCCATAACACACTGGATCCAAGGTGAACTTACAGGAATTCTGCTATATGGCAAATGCAGGTGAATTGCAATAGGACAAAAGCCAAGACAGATGCCACTGAATAGTGAAGGACGTCTCAGCATGGCACCGTGCCAAACCGAGAGGTCACAGCTCCCTGCCAAGGATGTGTGTCTGCTGTCTGTAGCTCACCACGGCCCCCACTCAGGGTTGATCATCGAGCTCCTGGGCCTCTGTAGGTGTTTGGGTTCATGACTTTGATATACAATATCTGCTATTTTGAAAACACCAAATGTTTAGAAAGCTGTAGGAGTGGGATCCAAGGAATGTTTCTATATTTCTGCTCCTTTATCTGGAATCCAAACGAGCTTCCCATCCCTCTTGCCTTTCCCCTATTCTTAAACCTGATCTTCCAGTAGGGTCAGTGGAGCTGCCTGTGTTGAGTCTGTCTTGATGTTCCAAGACATGAGACCAAATGACCCGTGGGGCAAAATGCAATGGATGCTCTGTGTGTGTGTGTGTGTATGTGTGCACACGCATGTGTATAAACTATGGAAAACCTGTAAGCAATAGGAGTACAAACCAGAACTTGAAGTTGTATTTATTAATTCAGGTAGGAGGATTAGAGAAGGAAAACTTTAAAATTAATCTCCTTTGTTAGTTGGTTTATCTCTGGCCATAACCCTGTCCCTTCAGAATACACTTTCCAGACTTAGGTAAAAGGGAGTGTTCCCTGCCTGCTGTGTACCCTGTTGAATTAGATGTGTTTTCCATCACCGTCATTCCTGCATTAGGTATGTGGAACTGAGAAGACTAAAGCTGGAGATGTGGTTGGGGGTCATCAGCAGATAATGATGAGCAGTGCCATGGGAGTGAGCGCACTCTCCCTGAGGGCCTGAGTGTGCAGGATGGTGGTGTGGGCTGGTGCAGATCCGCTGTGGATGGCCACCTGTGGTCAGAGTCTGAGGAGTGTGTGCACAATGGAAGGGGAGTGAAGACATTTTTAAGAATTAATCCTATCAAATGCTGAAGAGGGGGCAAGAAAGGTGCACGGCAGACGAACCCACTGAATTTAGCAGCAGTTCTGAGTGAGAAGGCCAAGGCCCTCTGACACGAGCACAGCAAAATGCAAGGAAGGCAGCTATAAGAAAAAACGGTCACAGAAGCAGAGGAGGGAAGGGTCAGTGCGGTGCTTAATGCTGCCATAACATTTCCAATGTCTGTGAATAGCTTGTTTTTGTTCTTCTGTGTGGCGGTTCAATGAAATCAGAGAGATCATTCTCACATTAGTGAGCTTTCCTTTGATGTAGCCCACTTCTGTGGGAAATCCATTTCCAAGAGGAGACTCTGTTGTGCTCTGTTGAAAATCAGCCTCCGGGAAACTCATATGGGAATTCTGAGGAGAAAGGAAGAGCTTCTAGGGAGATGTTTTGAAATCCTTTGAGCTGCATATAATCAGTGCAAACTTTACATGTATATTGACTGTACATTAAGAGCACTTTAAGCAGTAAAGACCTCAAAGGCACTAGTCCATTATAAGAACAAACAGCAATTTAAAGCAATATTTTCCCAGAGAAAAGAATCAGGAGGAACAAAGATGCCAGAGTTGGGGCTTTTTTCCCCGTGTTCATTTGTGAGAAAATGTGCTTTTGATTGATATCTACCAAAGACTGTGTTCAGCATAGCATATTTTTGATGGTTAATGAATGTTCCGAATAGTAATTTAAAACATTTGGGGTGGTGCCTCCGGGCACTTTTTCCAATACCTCTTTTATTCTTTCCAATATCGGGAACATGAAGACTAGAATGAAAATAATTGCACTCTCTCTCCTCTGCTCCTTTCCCATGAGTCTGAGTGCTCATACTCTGTGTATCAGCAAGACCTTCTATTCTCATGAATTCTTCGCTTTCATTTTTAGTAACAGGGCTGGAACTTTTTCTGTGAAAGGAAGAATATGCCATCCTGTAGAAGACAAGACCCCTAACGTATCCAGGGTACCTCGTTTTGCATCTTTTTCTTTGGAATTCTTCTATGAGAGGGATGTGGAGGGATGTGTTTATAAAAATGTGGGATTGCATTGAAGGAAAAAACCCCTCAGTTTCTAATTCAGGTCAGTGTACTGAAATGAAAAGATTTCTCCCCACATTTTCACGTGTTTTTCTTGTTCCCATTTGTATTTGATTTTTGCAATCACACATTGGCATTAGGTAGCAAGACACCACACAAATGAGATGCTAGTGAGGACTATCATACCATGACAACTTAATAGCATCTTGGTAATGTGTCCAGCTTATATCGACTTAGATTTGTATACAGCATAATTTCATATGTAACTTAAAAAAATAAAGATAAGAAACACCACCATTATATAGCAGACCACTGATTTCAGGCTTCATTTACACACAAGTAATGCCCTACTGTTAAATAAGCATTAAAGAGCTTTCTATTATAGTCTCTTGCAGGAAAAACATTGGTCATATCATAAACCAGCCAACTAAAATATTTGTTGTTAAATTAGATAAAGACATTTAATAAAAAGAAATATGTGATAAAATGAAAGAGCCAGAAAACATTGTTGCTGAGCACTAAGATAGGATACCTCTTTAAGATGTCACAAAAGTAGTTCAGATACTGTACAGTATTTTCATGGGCATAAGCTTCTAAACAGCATGACATTTAAAGCATGCACAACCTTCTCTTTTACTGTGGTTTCTGTTTTGCTATTAGGAAGCCTGAGGAACAGTGAGCCTTAATAATAATAAGCTGCCATTTTTTGAAAGAGTATTGTTTTCCAAGGGAGTGGGCTGGGGATTTTGCATGTATTATCCCTGATCCTGTCAGTAATATCATTCCCATCATACAGATGAAAATACTGAGGCAGAGAATTTCAGTAACTACTCAAGAGGATGTGACTCATAGTGATAGAGAAGGGACTCAGATGCAAGTCTACCTGTCTTAAAATTTAAGACCCTTTCCTCTCAGCCAATTACATTAGAATCTCTAGTTGTGGGGCCCAGGTAATAATATTGGAGATTCTAACATAGAGAAAAGGCTACACTTGTACCATGTTGTCTTTCATGAGAACAAGTAAAGAAGCCAACTTTGACACTTGGCTTATTTGTGGGGTTTAATGAAGAGATGCAGACAGGAAAAGAAGGATTCATCCTTTCCCATTCTTTCAGATTCTGTTTGAAGTTGCTTCATTCCTTCCAAAGAGAAAAAGGGATATATTATGTATGCAAATGTGTGTGGATGTGGGACAGTTGCTATGTGTGTCTCTTGTGTCCTTAAGAATGGAAAGCTATTTAAAATGACAGATATGTAGATGGAACATTTATATGGAAAATATGTGGAAAATGTTAGGCAAAGCTGGGTGCCCACTGATAACAAGGGCCAAAGAAAAAAGAACGGAAGCATTATTAATATAGAATATAATGTTGAATAGGTTCATGTCTGCATGTGTCAGAAATCTCTTTAAGTTCTGTGTGTGTGAAATCTCTGTAAGCCTAAAAGTTAAGAGCTGAAGTCACTGGATTTGACAGTTGAATGCTTAATCACCAGGTCTCTGAGCAAAGGTGGTAGAAGGCCATTTTTGGGGGGAAATGGGTGAATAGTGGGAATAGAGAAAGATTTGTTCTTTTCTCATCTCACATCCTTGCTATTTGAAGTTTAGGCCAAATCTTATTGTACAGGAAGCTGGGCTCTGTTAAATATGTCACAGATTGTCAATAAAGGTGATTCACCATCTCAAATGTTTAGTTTCTTTCCCTTGCTTTCTGTGGTTTTTCACAGTAATGGAAAATCCTTTCCTACTTTTCTCTGCTGCCCAGCAACAAACCCCCCCAAAATAATCTTATTCATATCCTTTTTTAATATTCTGTGTGGCTCTATTCCATACCCTGACTACAAATCACCCCACTTGAAATTTATGGCCTTGACATCCATGATTCTTTGAAAGCCTTGGGAAATTAGCTATCCAACCACAACAGAAGGGGTCCTGGGTCTTGAATGTCACTAATACCACCAACACAGTTGGCTTCAGTGTGCTTAACTGTGTTACATTGTTAATTTATGAGGAGTTTCAAGGTAGGCTGATACTTCAAGTCACCAGGTGAGGCTAATAGAATTTAACATTATCCGTATTCCTGTTTCACCAACTGTTAGTTGCAAGGAGATTCTGAAACTTTTAGTTGTTTAATGCATATTCTTTTTGTTCTATAATGGGAAAGGCTTGCTATTGATAGTTAATTTGACCTACATTGAGTTTCTAAAAGTTAGGCATAGACAAATTTTCTAGATGAACAGAAATTTGTTCTCTGTCGGTGTTGGTATAGAACTTAGAAAAGTGCATGGTCATTAGCAGGACTGGAGTTAGAGACGTGGTTAATCACAGAGGTGTTAGCCTGAGGAGTTACAAGCCAATTTAGGGTCCCTCCACTTTCTGAACTAGACCGTTCTTTGATTCTGTTAATTGCAGGGTGAATGGAAATTTCAGGATAGTGAAGATTTCCACATGGTTCCTTATTCACCTATTCATTGTCAAGGATAGTACTCACAAAGTATTTCAGTAATCCCCCCAATTTTTCTAGCTTTCTAACTTCTTATGGGTCTTTTCAATACTTTGTGGGTGTGGAGACCTGAAGTTGGTCTGCCCCCTCGGTGACGGGGCAGAAGAGGACAAAATGGCATCTCACGGCCAGGGCTCTGGGCGTGATTCAGCGAGAGAAAAGGGGTGGCCTGGGCCTTCTATAAATTTCTTGTTGTATAATTTTAACCCCTACCTAATTCAATTGTGACTTCCCCCCATGATGTCCTTGTATGATTTTCTTTCAGGTAGGAAGGAGGAAGTTCTTCTCTCATCTGTTTAGGAAGAAATAAAGATAAAGCAGGCAGGAATCCTCTGCAGAGGTATCTAAAAATATTATTGCTTCCTTCTCAAAGCAAGGATGCAGATATCTTATAAGAAAGGGCACCCTGGCCTTTGGCCTCCCTTGCTTAGTATAACATTACTCTCCTGTGTCCCCACAGACAGGAAAAAGTAATATAAGAGTAAGGCTAATGGGATTTCAAACCCCGTGGGCACCAGAGGATAATGGCATTTGTAGATGAACTTCCCACTGGAAGAGATGAGGGAAGAGCTAGTAAGGCGGGGAGGGGCATGAATAGTCCAGGCCAGGTGGAAGCAGAAGCTGCAGCCGGAGTCCGAGAGACCCACTGGGATTGTCCCCAAGGCACCTTTTTATGCTTCGAGACTGCTTGCCTCCCCCTTCCAGTGTTTTATGTTCTTTCATGGGCATAGAACCCCAAGAAAGCTCATAGACACGTAACTCAAATAAGAAGCAAGATCTGTACAATGCCATTGAGGTCACTGTGCCTGCTTTTCATTGGTTTTTCTGTTTGCTTTCCATTTGGCCTACTTGATTCCCTTTATATTCTGGGCACGTAGAGAAATGCATATTTTTGTAGTGGGCCTGTTCTGTCTATATTTGAGTTTTCAGGAGGGCATGCCATTTGGAAAAGTTTTACTTAGTAATAGTGAAGGAAAAAAAGATGACTTTGTGTTTGAAGTAGTAGCCTTGTTTCAATGACATTTAAAAGATGGATGTTCACCATCGTGCATCTTTCCAGACTAAGAATCCAGCATATCTTGAAAAGATGAATGTATTGGGGAGGCTGGTTAATACATTATCTTCGTTTTGCTGCTGGCCAGCAAGGGAGAAATGTTATGACGGCCAGTAGGTTGTCCTGCTCTTGTTTTTATGTTCATGCAAGGCATCCAATATGCTGAACACCAGAAATTTCCTCTGGTACTTTAATTCCTGGAGGAAATTAAAAATAGAATGGAAAGACTGAATGAAACATAACCTGGCATTTTCCAGCCCCTTCCCCTCATTCCTGAATAATTCAGAAATAATTCCTGAATAAATCTCGTTACTGGTGCCCTCAGATGGGGTTCTCTAGGGGCTGAAAATAGTGTGTTCATGGCTTCGTTTTGGTAGCTTTTAGTCAGAGGCCATCTGAGGTGGGAGTTTAGAAATCTGAAGTCAAAACTGATTTGCAAGTGGGAATTCTCTCATGAAGACAGCATTTTGAATGAGATCATTTATATTTGATCAGATTAAAAAGGCAGAGGACTTGGAGATAGTCTGTGTTTTGCTTTCAGAAGCTGTGGGAGAAATGAATTGCTGACAGGTTGGAGCCGTAGTAATGAGAAGGAGACTGTTTGGCTGTTGTGCTTTTAAAACAACTTAAAGTTTGGGAGAATACTTTAGAAGTAGATAAAAGTATTAAGACCATTTTAAACATTCATCTCCTCTTCTTGCTCAAGGCATGCTGTAGATACAAATCAGGGAGAGAATATATAGGAGTTAGGATGTACTGTTTTAAAAGTAACAGGAAAACCCAACTCAAACTGCTTAGACAATGAAAGGAATTTATCAGTCATGTAATTTTCAAAGGCCGAAGGTGTGGGATGGGTTTTGAGTGATATCTGATCCAGAAGGCCATGGTGTATTTAGGACTCTGACTTTACTGCTTGTGATTCTCTTGGCCTGCCCTCCCTGGTGTTTTGATGTCATTCAGAATCAGGCTTCCCTCATGGTAGCAAAGAGCGGCAGCCATTCCAGGCCTCCTGTCCACACGAGGCCATCCAGACAAGGTGACTATGCCCTTGTTTCTTCATTCTTAAGCCTGAGATGCATTCTGATAGTCTGCTTGGTTGGCTTAGCCCAGGAAACATGCTCCCCCGCTGGAGGTGAGGCTGGGGTCCGCATTCCCAGAACCACATGTCTCAAATGTAAGTGGAGAATGCCAGAAAGGGCTGAACGAATGCTTCAGAGATGTCCCGCGAGTGTCTCAAGGCACTGAGGCACAGGGATTAAGAGCCTTGTAAGTTTCATAGGTCAAGGTAAGAGGACTTCAAGTTTACTTCCTTCCCATCACTCATTGTTTGGATTTATTTTTATTTTTTTTTTTTTTAAATTTTATTTTTATTATTTGCCCAAGGGGTACAGGTCTGTGAATCATCAGGCTTACATCTTTCACAGCCCTCACCAAAGCACAAACCCTCCCCAATGTCCATAACCCATCCACCCTATTTATTTCTGATGATGATTAACATCATTATCTGTTCAGTTCATCAAGATACCCGGAAGCCCAATCCTCCACTTTAGAGTGCAATGTGGTATTTCATTGTCAACCATTCACTTTGCTTTTTCTTTCCTAACTTGCATAACTCTTGGTGAAATTTATTGCATTTTTTTCTTATTTAATAGACACTAGAAAGAAAGGACAGCTGGCTTAGCCATTATACCAGATACTCTTCTATCTGTTTTCAGTGTTTTACTACCATTTTTTACTAGTTTTGCCTCCTGATGTCATGGTAAGGTACGGGCCCTTGTTTTCTGTGGACTCTAGCTCACTGATTTGAAGCAAGTTTAAGTGACTTATCTGAAGTCAACCTCTCAGTTACAGGAGAGAGGTGTATTAATGGCCACAGCTCCAAAGTTGTAGGAGTTGGCAATCTGTTGTCCATTGGCCAGATCCAGTCAGCGGCCTGTTTTTGTAAATAAAGTTTTATTGGAACATAGCCACATTCTTCATTTATATATTGTCTGCAGCTGTTTTCATGACTGTGATTGCAGATTGAGTAGTGTGACAGACACTATTTGGCCTGAAAGATCTAAAAATTTATTATCTGGCCCTTTACAGAAAAAGGTGATTGACCCCCAGATTGAGTGAGCCACATTCTTCACTTTTTTCACAACTTGATAGTAGACTCTTCCCAATCCTGTCTGGGTCTTTAAAAGTGATCAAAGAATGTTGGAGGTGGAAAAAATCTGAAATGATTCATCTAGTCCCAATCTTTCATTTCACAGATGAAGAAACTGACACTCAGGGTGATGTGTGACTTATGCAAGGCTCCAGGCATGTTGGAGGGAGACAAGAGAGCCCTCTATTTTCTATACCTGGTTTGTGTGCTGGAAGAGTACCTGCTACCAGGAAGGAGATGAGGTCTGAAATATTTTAAGGAGAGTGTCAAGAGGAGCAGTGAAGCTCTGCCACTTACTGGTTTGGGCAAGTTATTTAATCTAACTGAACCCAGTTTCTTCATCTGTAGCATGGAAGTAGCAGTAGTTCATGCCCCCTGGGGTTATGCTAGGAGTGAGACGTCCACTGTCCTATTAGCTTGGGCTCTTATCATCATCATCGTCATCATCAACAACAACCACTACATCAACATTGTTATCATCATCAAAATCATCAACAGGCTATGATAATTAGTACTCGTGCTTGCTTCTTTCTTGCCTGTCTTAGAGGAAGAGGGCCTCCTCTCTAAGACTTAACTGCCTCCTTGGAAACTAGATCATTTCTTCTTATGTCCAGTCACAGACCTTACTATATCAGTTATCCCATTTTTCTGTGCCTTCTTTTGCTTCCTTTACACTATATTCCTTAAATTACTAAGAAAGTATTCAAGTCTTAGTGTCATAAAGACATTTCCTTACTTACTTCATCTTGGTACAGGGCTGCATTTCTCCCCTTCACGTTGGTGCCCCAGTGGTTTACGTCTCATTTTCTTTATACTCCCTTGAGTTCCGTTCTAAATCCAACTCTTCTAAAACTGCCCTAGCCGAGGTCACAGACAAATCTGTAGGACTATATATAGTCTTCATCTGTCCCAATCTCATGTAGCATTAAAACTCTTGACACCCTCCTTCAAGGGAGATTCTTTCTCCTTTGCTTTTAAATCATGATCTTATTTTACTTCTCTTCCCGTTTCCTGACAAGTCTCCTTCCTAAATTAGCCCCCTCTATCTTGTGTATAATATTTTCTAGGTTCTGTACTTTGAAGCTCTCCCCAGCAGTTGTATACTTTGTTTGCTGTGTCTTCAATGGCTGTGTAATGGAGCTGATAAATGTCCCTATCTGAATGTAGTTGTAGAATTTATAACTTCCCAAACACTCCTCCCAAACTACTCTTTTACTTAATCCTTCCTCCTCTTCTTCATCTCTCAAGATATTAGTTCCTAATATATATCAAGCACTTGTTATGATTCACATTCTATGCTCAGAGCTTTAAAATAAGATCACTATTAAATAGCCAAAGTCCATACTTTGTTCATATTTCTTTAGTTTTTACTTTTTTCTGTTCCAGGACTCCATCCAGGGCATCACATTACATTTGTTAGTCATATCTGCTTAGGTGTTCCCCTTGACTATGACAGTGTCTCAGACTTTTCCTAGCTTTTGATAATCTTGATAGTTTTAAAGAGTACTGGTCAAGTATTTTGTAGAGTGCCCATCAGTTGGGATTTGTATGTTTTTCTCATGATTAGACAGGGTTATTGGTTTTGGGGATGAAGATCATTTTCATCACATCGTATCAAGAGTGCATTATACCAGCACGACTTATCATTGCTGATAGTTAATTTTGATCACTTGACTGAAGTAGTGTTGGTCAGGTTTCTCCACTGTAAAGTCACTCTCTTCCCCTTTTCCGTACTATACTCTTTGGAAGGAAGTCACTACTTGCAGCTCACACTTCATGAGTGAGGAGTTATGCTGTACCTCCTTGAAGATGGAATATCTACATTATTCATTTGGAATTCTTTTACACAAGAGATTTAGCTATCATCCCCCATTTAGTTATTATTCAGTCATTTAGTTACTATATTAAGTTATGTCATTTTAGACTCATGGATACTTATTCTATACTTTGGTTATAATCCAGTTCTAATTTGTTTTGTTGTTCCCCTTGTTCTAGCTTTTGCCATTGGGGACTCTTTCAGTTGACTTTATTTCCCTTCAACACACTCTCATTGTGTGTGTGTGTGTGTGTGTGTGTGTGTGTGAGAGAGAGAGAGAGAGAGAGTGAGAGTTTCTTTTTGGAGCACCTTCTTATTTTTTAGCACTGCAAAATGCTCTAAGCTCATCTTCGATATTTCCTACCCTGGTTCTAGATTCAGCCATTTCTCCAAGGAGCCCTGGCTCCTTTTATTGGAGAATGATATTAGAAACTAAGAACTGGGTTCTAGGTATGCCTTTTTTACTGGAGTATCATTTCTTTTAGGCCTGCTAAACAGAGCAGGAACATATATTTGTATATACTAACCTGTATATATACAAATACCTATTTCTATGTGTGACCATCTGTATATGTATTAAGCTAAACATGAGTTTGATGTTGATGTCTCCAGCTCTAATCCATTACCACATGGGTCATTTTTGCCTTCTCCCTTTGCTTGTTGATAACCTCCCACTCCAGTAGTGAGAAAGCTGGCTTCTACCATCTCCCCTTCATTTTTTTAATTGTTCAAGGCCAGTAGACATTCATAGTGTTATCAGAATTGTTAATCCATATCCCTGTAGGAAAAATCTTTATCAACTAGAGGACAGTGCTAATGTACACTCTTTACTGCCTTTTAGGCTTTCAGACCACTCATTCCAGAAGTTACTTAAGTTAGCACTATTTTTCTCTTTCTGCATGAGGAATATTTCATACATTTATAATACAGTTAGATTGTTGTATTACTTTCAACATTCCATCTTGGGATCTCACAATGTGTAAATGATTTGTCAAACATCTCTATATGTTAAGGTCACATTTTGTGCTGTAAAGTTGTATGGTTTTTCACAAATGCATGGTGACATGGATCCCCTATTATTGTGCAGAATAGATTTACCACCATAAAATTTCTTCTGTGCCTTATCTATTCAGCACTCCCTTCCCAACCTCCTGGCAACCATTGGCCATTTTATTGTTGCTATACTTTTTGACTTTTCAAGAACGTCATATAATTTGAATCATACTCTATGTACTCTTTTCAGGCTGGCTTTCCCCCCACCCAGTTAATAATATGTCTTTACCATTCATCTGTATCTTTTCATGTCTTGATAGCTTACTTCTTTTTATTGCTGAATAATATGCCATTGTGTAGAGGTTCCACAGTTTGTCTTTCTTCATTCACCCATTGTAGGACATCTTGGTAGCTTTTAGTTTTTACCAATTTTGAGTAAAGCTCTTATAAGCATTTATGGGCAGGTTTTTGTATAGACATAATTTTTCAAACAAGTTAGGTGAGTCCTTAGGAGCACAGTTGGTGAATAGTACGCTAAGGTGATGTTTAACTTTTTAAGAGACTGACGCATGGCCCTCCACGGTAGCCGCACAGTAACTGCATCCCCTCCGTCAGTGGATGAGAGCTCCTGCCCCAGCATTCTCACCAGCCGTTGCTGCTGCCCATGTTCTGGGTTTTACTCTAACATGCATGTGGTGTTACCTTGTTTTCATTTGCAATTCCCTAATGACAGATGATGTGGAGCATCTTTTCGTATGCTCATTTGCCATCTGTCTGTCTTCTTTGGTAAGGTGTCTGCTCAGGTATTTTGTTCATTTTGTAAATTGGGTTGTTTATGTTTTTATTGTTCTTTGTATACAGCAGTCCCTCCTTGTTGGCAGGGGATATGTTCCAAGACCCCCACTGGATGCCTGAGACTGAGGAGAATACCAAGTCCTATATTACTATGTATTTTCCTATACATACATACCTATGATAAAAGTTCAGTTTGTACGTTAGTCACAATAAGATGAACAGCAATAACTAATAATAAAACAGTTATGAAAGTATATGGTAATAAAAGTTATATGAATGTGGTGTTTGTCTTAAAGTGTCTTATTGTACTGTACTTACCCTTCTTCTTAGGATGATGTGAGATGATTGAATGCCTGCTCGATGAGGTGAAGTGAGGTGCATGATGCAGGCATTGAGATGTGTGTGAAGCTACTATTGACTTTCTGACTCTATGTCAGAAGGAGGATCATCTGCTGGGACTGCGGTTGACCACAGGACCATGCAGAAAGTGAAACCATGGGTAAAGAGAGATCTTTGTATTTGGGATACAAGACCTTTATCTGATGAGTGTTTTACAAATATAATCTCTCTCCCTGTGGCTTGTCTTTTCATTTTCTTAGTGTCTTCTGCAGAGAAAATTTTAATTTTAATCAAGTCCAACTTGGCAAGTTTTTTCTTCCATGGGTCATGCTTTTGTGTTTTCTTCCAGAAGTTTTATACTTTTGCATTTTACATTTAGGTCTATGGTCCATTTTGACTTAACTTTCTGAAAGGTGCAAGGTATGTGTCTCGGCTTTTTGTTAGTTTTTCTTATGAACATCTACTTGTATCAGTACCATTTGTTGAAAAGACTGCCCTTTCTCCGTGGAATTGCCTTTGATCCTTTGTCAAAGATCAGTTGGCCATATTTGGGTGGGTCTATTTCTGGGCACTCTATTCTGTTCCATTGATCTGTATGTCTACACTTTTGTTGATGCCACACTGTCTTGATGACTGTAGCTTTATAGTTGGCCTTGAATTTGGGTAGTGTGAGTTTTATAGACAGCATATTATCACTTAAAATATATTTTCATGAAATTTTTAGAGACATAACAGAAAAATGGCAAAATGATAATGTATGGCCTTATAAATTCTCTCTTTTTTAAAAGATTTTATTTATTTATTTGACACAGAAAGGGAGAGAGATCACAAGTAGGCAGAGAGGCAGGCAGAGAGAGAAGAGGAAGCAGGGTCCCTGCTAAGCATCAGGGACCCTGATGCAGGGCTCGATCCTGAGCCAAGAGCAGAGGCTTTAACCCACTGAGCCACCCAGGCGCCCCATGGCCTTATAAATTCTTATACAGTAAATACATTTAAGTAAGCAGCACCCAAATCAAGAAAGAACATTAGCATTTTTAGAGCTTCCTTAATTCTCCTTCCAGTTACTAACCCTCCACCTAGCAATAATCTTTATTTTGACTTTTAACAACATTTATTAGTTTGACCTGTTTCTGTAGGTTATTTAAATAGAATCATACAATATGTACTATTTGCTGTCTGGCTTCTTTCCTCAATATTATGTTTGTGAGATTTGTCCACCTTTTTGTGTGTAGTTGTTGATTACTTATGCTTATTACTGTATGATTTTCCATTTTATGAACACACCACAATTTATGTACCCATTTTTTCTGTGGTTGGAAATTTGTATTAGTTTCAGTTTTTTATTATTACACATAGGAACAATATAAAATTCTCATATGTATCATTCAGAGATTGTATGCACATTTCTGTTGGGCATATCCCTAAGAGAGAAACTCCAAATCATAGGGTATACATATGTTCAACATTGATAGATATTGACACTCAGTTTTCCAAAATGGTGCTCAATTTATATTCCCACTACCAGTGTGTGAGAGTTCTTGTGTATGTGGCAAAATTCTAATCCTCAAGATATCTCTATGACATAGTTAGAAACAATATTTTATTCTCATTTTACATTTGACTATATCTGACTCTTAGACAAGGTAAGTGACTTGACCAAGGTCATGTACTATTGATTTATCTTCAAAGCAGTCTAAACTCAGCCCACATATACTTTTAACGATTCTCCTTTCCACCTCTTGTAGGTTAAGAATGCTATTATATATAGATGATCTTCTTTAAAACTTCCAGAGTTCATTTAGATAAAGCTGAATACCAAACCAATGTATGTCAATTTCTATTATGGCCAACAGATGGCGCTAACAGCAGTTTAAAACTTGTCACTTTGCACTTTGAACGAATGAACTCAGATACAGCCTCTTAGAACTGGTATTTCTTTATGTTGGTCTGAGCTGATCTAAAAGCTTAAAATCTTGGGGTCATTCCTCTTTCTCTCCCACTCCACTTCATTTATAGTTGGACCATAAATCCCATCCATCTTACTCAAAAGTAATTCCTGAGTATGCATTCCCCATCCATTCTGTCCTTCCTCTGTGTTCCCATTGCCCTCTCTTCTTCTCTCTTAAATATGAGTCCTGCAATCATAAATAAATAGCATTCATCACAGGTAGCAACTTATGTATGCGCCATGCCCTGCTATGTTTTGACTCCTCATGGTAGAGACTGAGTCATATTTATTGTGTGTCCTGGGGTCTAGCATAGTGCCTGGCACAGAGAAGGTGCTCATGTTTAAGGGGCGAATCAAGTTCTCTTGGCAGACACCAAAAAGTTCAAAATGACCATTCTTTCCTGCAGTCACATAAGCTCAAAAAACATTTAACTTGCCCTTTCTACCCTGAATGGCCTGGTATCATGCTCTGACCTCTGGGAGAAGAGGGCTCATTATTACACAGATTCCTGGCCCAACAGTGCAGCTCACTTGTGCATCCCATCTCTCTTCTGAAAGATAGGAGATAAGCCAAGGTACAAGGTCATTTCTCTTTCCTAGGGCGGTTGCCAGAGAAGTTCTGGTGGCAGACTGTAGGCATGACCAAATTGTTCACTTACTCTGGTTCAAACTGAATTGTTGGTAGTTAAGGACTGGGAATAGGGTAGGTCAGTTTGAGATCAGGCCGCAGAACCACCAAGCACAAATCTATCCCTTTATGAGAAAGAGATTCCCGGTTATTGGACCATTTGTTTGTAGGCTAGAATGTTCAGTTTAATCACATAGTTTTATACATTTGGAAGAGGGTAGATAATAGCGTTAAGCACAGTAAATTTAAAAAATATTTTCCTGCCCTGCCCTTCTCTTCCATCCTCTCCCCACAGTTAGAACTTTTCAAGGTTAGTGTTAATACTCTCTGCCACTCCTGTATATCACTATGTTGGGGTCAGAGCCAGACTGCTTCGGTACAACTCTTGGATCTGCCGTTTCGTATATCTATGACCTTGGGTAAGTTACTTAACTTCTCTGAGCCTCAGTTTCTCATCTGTAAAGTGGGTTTAATAATAGTGTTTTCCTCCGGTAGTTGTAGTGGTGATGAAATGACTAAATATATAAAAAGTCCTTGAACAGTGCCAACTCATACGAAGTAAGCTTGGTGAATATTGACTTTTTTTTTTTTTTTTAAATCAAACCAGAGGGCACCTGGGTAGCTCAGTTGGTTAAGCGACTGCCTTCGGCTCAGGTCATGATCCCAGAGTTCCGAGATCCAGTCCCGCATCGGGCTCCAGCTCCACGGGGAGTCTGCTTCTCCCTCTGACTTTCTCTCCTCTCATGTTCTCTCACTTTCTCTTTCTCTCAAATAAATAAAATCTTAAAATAAATAAATAAACCAGATACAACTATTTTGTGATGCTATCTAGAGCATAGAAAGCATTTTATTTATTATGTTTCAGGTTGTGATAGCTTTTATAGCTGGAGTGAAAATGGCCAAATGTAAATGAACTTAAAACTGCAATATTTTTCTCACCAATTGTACTGGGTACCTTCTCTGCTCTTTTCTGTAATAGACTCCTATACTCTCTACACATGTCATAGTAATTCCTTATGTTTGTATGGCATCTTAAAGTTTACAAGCTACTCTCTCTTACAAAATCTCATCTGAATCAGAAATCCTTGCAAGATGGACAGGGCCTGTTTTATATTCATTACTCTGTTATTTAAAAGATGAGAAAGCTGTGTCTAGCTGTGATTAAGGGGATTTTTTAAGATCTCGAGCCTGGTGAATGATGGGGCTTGGCCTGCCATCCTTCTTGTTCTGGTACTTTCCACTCATTGTCAGGTTCAGTGAGTTTGTGGATCATTGGGAAGCTGCAGTCAAATACCTAGGTGTCCTTTAAGAAAATGTGTATATGTACATAACTTCTACCCAGAAATTAGATATTAAGACCCCTCATAATAGGAAAATGCATATCCCAGGACACTGAATTTGAAATAAGGGGTGGCAATAGAAGTCCCAAATGAGACTATGAAGGCTTTTAAAATTTTATGTTCGCTAAAATAACTTCAAACAACATCATGAATAAGGACCATGTTGGTGAGAGAGTGCACATTTGTAGTGGGTAGAAAGGTAATTCCAGGATCTCTCTTCCCAGTAGCAGTAGCTTGTATGGTTTTTTGTTTGTTTATTTTTGGCAGATATAATGCATACCACATGGGTGTTTTTTCCCTCCCTGGGTCTGCTTCACCACCCAAATGTTCAATGCCTTTCTGGTTTTATGACTCAGAATTATTGGTTTCTGCCTTCCTGGGACCCACATCTGTCAGTCCCTCTTCGATGTCTCTCCGCTTTCTTCCTTGTCTCAGACACAGACAGAAGGCAGTAGAAGACTCCATTTCCCTCTCTTTCTCTTACCCAAGGCTTTTGGTAAGACCCTCTTTCTTTCTTTCTTTCTTCTTTCTTCCTCCTTTCCTTTCCTTTCCTTTCCTTTCCTTTCCTTTCCTTTCCTTTCCTTTCTCCTTTCCTTTCCTTTCCTTCTTTCTTTCCTCCTCTTATTTACATCCTCAATCCTATGTTATCTTTATCAGTTTACCTGTAAAAGACTGATTTGGCTTATTTTAGAACTAAAGTCTCCACTGTTTCAGAATAAAAGGATGATGAGTGCCATAATTTTGCGTAAGATTTCATTCAAATCAGTGAAACCAATACGCATCCAGTTTCTATATATGCTGTCATAGGTCCTCAGGAAAACTCCCTTTGAGGGCCTAGAACTTCATAATTCATCCAGATTCATTCTGATTCAGTTCCCTTCTCATGAGAAGCCTGTGGAATGAATGAAGTGTCGCTATTGTTGGTAATTCTTAGTTAAGGTCCCCTATAGTTTTCTCTTTTCACAACCCCTCCCCAAAGTACTGCTCAAAGTCTCTTAATGGAGCTGTGTTTGTGTTTGGAAATGCTTGCTAGCTCTCAGATATATCCCTGTAAGAATGCTGGGAAGAAATCTCTCCCACTGTATTATGAAGCGGTTGAAGCAAAGTTGTCACTGATGAGCAGTCTGAGCCAAAGAGTTCCGAGGAAGGCAAGTGGTGAAAGATCAGCATTCTCTCTTCACTCCTCTGAAATGCAGTGGTGGCTGTGATGGTGTGCAGCCCACATGCCCCATTCAGACCCTGTGATTGCCAGCTGCAGCCAGTATGGGCTCCTGACAGTTCCCAGATCTCATTGTCTTTCCCTAGCCGCTGGCTGCTAAGAGTGGCTTTTGGCTTTGCTCAAGGCCGTGATGGCTCCCAGGAGGGAGGGGGTAGCTGGCATCCAGTGACTTTGCCTCTAGAGCACAAATATCAGGCCCCCTGCCTCCATGCAGGACAAACTGTAAAGGACCCGCCAAGCTTTCCAAGTCCCCCGTGGGGTCAAGAGACCTCTGTTGAGAGTGTATCTCAGGTCAGCTCCTCCCTCTGCCTGATCCTGCTTCCTTCCCTTCCCTCCAGAGTTGATCCCCAGGGCATGCCCAGTAAACCTCTTGCACACAAATCTCAGAATCTCAGAATTGGTTTCCCAGAGAACTCAGCCTCAGACAAATAGTCTGCTTATCTGTGCAGTGGGTTGGCTGAAAATTGAGGGCAGTGTCCCTCGGCATCCACTCTATTGCCAGGCAAACCACACTGGCCCAGAGCTGTTCCGACCCTTCAGATCTGCACTTGGCGGTGAGCCAAAGCAGTGCTCATGACATCTGGCTGTGACTTGGTGTGGGATTTCATAAGGGACATGGGCAGTATGCAGTTCTTTGATATCTCTTAGTGAAAATTTCTCCTTGTTATGCTCAAAGAAAATGAAGAATGGTATAGCCTATGAAGACTTAAATTCATACTCTTTAAACACTGTCCTTAGTGCTGAGGTTGGGCATTTAGTGGTGAACAGAAAAGATACAGGCCCGTCCTTGTGGCGGGGAGAGGGGCTAGTTAGGAGGTGGGTGCACTACTGCCTGGTGTGCTGTGACCTGGGCAGCTGGGCTGTCCTGTGGGAGGCAGATGAAAGGCAGCTAAGCTGGAGTTGAGGAGGGGAGTTCCCTAGAGAAGGCTGTTCCATACATGCTGAGAAGGGGATTGGGTTGGAAAAAAGTCCTGTGGATCCTGTGGAGGTGGCAAAGGTTTTATGGAGAGGCTTGGGAAGAGATGGCCCCTGGCCGTTTGAGTAACTGGGAGATGTCCATGGGCACTGGACATGGGGGTGAGGTGAGAGCAGGGGGAAAGGTCAGCAGAGGTCAGAGCCTGTGGGACTTAGGAAAACAGGTTGGAGAAACTGACCGGGATCCTCAGAGCAATGGAGGAGCATCAGTGGATTTTAGGAGGGGAGTCATCTGACCATATTTGCTTACTTCATGAGTTTATTTGAGAACTGAATTACGATCATTTATAATACAGATTAGTATAGTCACGTTGACTGAAAAAATTGAAGCCAGTTCCCCCAGAGTAATCAGAATGAGGGATTACTCTCCTCAGTGTGTACTGGTTGTGAGAGGCCTGGTTTTGAGGATTCGAGTCGATTTCAGGAATTCCAAGACCAGGAAGCATAGAATGTGGCAGCTGAAGGTAAACGTACGTCAGCCACGGGCACTGAAACAGCCATTGCTCTGTGTGTGTGTGTGTGTGTGTGTGTGTGTGTGTGTGTGTCTGTGTGTGTGTCTGTGTGTGTGTGTGCGCGCGCGTGTGTTTTGTGTATGTTTTCTGCTCTCCTGACATCTTTTCAGTGTATTTTTGTCTCTGTTTCTCTCTCTCTTTTCCCCCTAACTCTATGTCTTTGTTTCTCTAATTTCTCTCTCACTGGGTTTCTCTCTGACTCTCTGAGCAAGGCAGGCACTGTAAGCATGTCTATTAAGGAGATTCCCCTTGGGGCAAGTTCCCCAAACCCCCTCTTAGCCAATAGCATATCCCCTCTGGGTTACCGAAATGCCTGGAATGACATAGCTGAGTGGTTGTGAGTTCCCAGACTTCACAGAAAGGACTTTTCTGTTGGAGATTGTTTTAGGATTGAACAGCAAGCATAAATGTTTTTCTTTCTGTTATTTTATTCAGGTCTAAGCTTCCTTAATTAAAAAGTAATTATATTTCCCCCTGAGTAAATTTTTGGTCTAAATTCAGCTGATGTGCTGACATCACTACTCAACAGGAAGGTTTCCCCAAACTCAAATCTGCTGTGGATGCCCTGACCCAAACTCCCCAACGAGTCCCAGTTTTTCTGCAGAAATTCGTTCTCTTTCAGATTGCTGGCTTGCGGGGGAGTAACTGATGACAGATATTGATCTGTTAAGACCAAATGAGAGAAAATGACCAGAACAAATAAATATTGGGGAACCGAATCATAGAAATTTGTCCCCATCAAAATTCCCACATCATTCAGCTGTTCTTTATTTTGAGAAAATAGTAATGATNTAAAAAAAAAAAAATAAAAAGTAATTATATTTCCCCCTGAGTAAATTTTTGGTCTAAATTCAGCTGATGTGCTGACATCACTACTCAACAGGAAGGTTTCCCCAAACTCAAATCTGCTGTGGATGCCCTGACCCAAACTCCCCAACGAGTCCCAGTTTTTCTGCAGAAATTCGTTCTCTTTCAGATTGCTGGCTTGCGGGGGAGTAACTGATGACAGATATTGATCTGTTAAGACCAAATGAGAGAAAATGACCAGAACAAATAAATATTGGGGAACCGAATCATAGAAATTTGTCCCCATCAAAATTCCCACATCATTCAGCTGTTCTTTATTTTGAGAAAATAGTAATGATAGTAATAATAATAGTAGTAGTAGTAATAATAATAATAATAATAATAATAATAATAATAAAGGATATTGAGTGATATATTTGTTAACGTTTGGGGTTTGTTTTTGTGTGAAGATATTATTGGAGCCACTGCTTCTCTCTTGATGTTTGTTACATTTTTTTTTTTCCCAACTTCCTTCTATTTGAAGTAAGATGTTGCTTCATTCTGGCAATTTGGATTGCCTAATTGTTGTTGTCAAGGAGGAGGCCTCTCTTGGTTACTCTGTCACTCTTCTGCACTTGGAAGTGTCTCTAATCCCTTTAATGATTATCTTCACGGCAGGCAAAGGCGTCTGATGCTGAGAGTGGAATAGTAGCTAAGGACACAGAGTGAAATCGTAGCTGGAATGTTCAGGGCCTGGAGTTCCTTGAACAGACTGCTTCTTGATTAAGCTGAAATCCTCAGCAATGTGCTATCTCATAGTCATTAAATGAAGTTTACTTAAACATTTTTTATACAAATGAACACCTTCCCAGGGTGATGAGGCTTTGGAAGGAGTGTAGGAGAGAGAAAAGGAGTTAGAGAGGTGGCAGGCTCTAGGGTCAGGACTGTCATAACTAGTGTGACCTTAGGCAAGTCTCTGACCTCCCTGGGTGTTCTCTGTCAAAGGAGGTCACTAAGGTCCTTTCCAAAAGTCTAATATTCTGGATGGATGTATTTGGAGACCTAATCTGAGAAAGTTGTTCTTTCTCTTGAGCAGTTCAGTTCTCCTCAAACTAGAGATGACAGAAAAAAACCATGTCCATGGAATTACTGAATGTCTTTCCTTGACTAGGGGTTAATTGATGTGTTTCTCATTCCAGTTGCTGAGGAGTGCTATGCAACATGTTCTTCCCCTTTTCTATCATCCAGGAAGTGGATACAAAGATGCCTTTGTATGTCGGTATGAGTGTGTGTGGAGGGAAGGATGGGTTTAAAGGAACTGAGAAAGAATTGTACCAGCAGAATGTTGTGGTCACCTGAAGGACCACATGGCGATTTCTTCCTCTCTTTCCCTGCTCTGCTTCTCATATCAGCTTTGTGCAACAACTGCTACCTTCTAGAATTCCTCTCCTGTCCCGTTATTATTTTCTAGACCTGCCAGGTGGGAGTGACCTACCAAAACTTTCTAAAATCTCTCATAGGCCTCTGTTGCTTGTAGTCTCACTCTGGACCTGGCAGGTCTTCAGCAAAGACTTGTTGAATGGAACTGAATCGAAGTATGTTTCAGATGTTAGCTCTTAGATGCAGCACCTCTTTAAGAAGCCCCAAGGGTTGACATCCTTAGGGGTAAGAAAGCCTCAAGGAAGCAAACAGTGCCCCTGGAGGAGAGCAGTTGTCTTTGGTGCTGCGAGATCTGCAGACTTACTCAATTGTCATTCTTCTGACGGCTCTAGACAGCAGTACGTTTACTCACTTTTGCCAAATTTGTAAGGAGCACCTATTAATACTTGTGAATTGTTCATAGATGAATGGCTTTCATCTCTACTGTCACCCTCCTGTGACAAGTACCAGTGTTTCCTGCCAGCTCTGCGCAGTAACCTCCTCAACTAGTGGTTTGCAGACTTTGAGAGGCATCAGCATCACTTGAAGGACTTGCTGAAGCACAATTCCTGCCCCCCCCACTCCAGTTCCTGATTTAGGAGGTCAGGGGAGGGGCCCCAAGAATCTGCTTTTTCTCAGTTCACAGGTGATGCTGTTATTGCTGCTCCTCAGGCTTCACATGGAGAATCTGTGCTCTCAATAGACTCCTGGCCTCCTTTTTTGGCCCCAGGACTCTATCCATGCAGAAGCTAGAATGAGCTACTAGAAACAAAGTCACATGGCTTTGTCCCACCTCAGTACCTCCTCCTGTCCTTGCTTGGCCCAAGAGGCCCTGTGGATCCTGGCCCACAATACCACAAGGGCTGACCAGCCTGGCTTTCCAGCCTTGCCCTGCCTCATCTGCTTATTCCTGATCTTTTCTCTGGTCTCGCCTGCCTGCCTGCCTGGGTTGGTGCAGGACCCAGCCGCACTGCACTCCATGCTCTTCTCTGCCTCCAGTTCCTCACGTGGGCTTGGCTCTCTGTTGGAAGCCTTTTTCTTTGCCCCCTTTTCACCTCTCAGTTCCTGTACATCCTGTCCTTCTCAGAGCAGCCGCTTCTTCAGAGAAGCCAGACCCAACCATGGGAACAAAGGTCACGTTCCTGCTTATTATCTTGCGGAAATGCCTTTTTTTTTCCTTTGGTCTTTTACAGTCTTTAGCATAATATTTTATGATATGCATTTCTGATTTTGCTTTATGAATAGCTGAATTTCTGCTGGGGTTGGAAACCTCTGTGAAGGAAGGGGCCACGTATGTTTTGGTTGCTGCCGGATTTGCAATATATAGCAGTGCCTGGCACATGATAGTCACTTGATAAACATTTGTTCAGTGACTGGACAGATGGATGGATGGATGGATGAGGTTCTGGAATGCTTGGGAGTTGTAGGAAAAACTTAGGGAAACAGGAAAAAGAATTCCTGCCATGTAGCATTTGGCTACAGCCGTGTACACTGGTTTATCTGTCAGTGAACATACCCGAGGTTTGTTTTTGAAATTTTTGCTTAAGGACTCAGAATTGCCTGCTGCAGTCAGCACCCCCACCCGCTTTGCTTCAAAATGTGTGTATCCCTTGAAACTCCTTTCTTCAGGCAATCTGATCCTGAATTTAATAGAACCATGTCTGTGACTCAAAGAAGTGGTCTGTATATCTTTGTATCATAGTGCTCTTTATCCACGATCAAGTCAAAGTTTTGAGAAAACATATTTTTGGCTGAAAATAACAGGATTCTTTCAGAGATAGTTTTGTGGGATTTCAAATGCCTTCCTTTTGGGGGTTGTCACTTGTCCTTTAGCATGAGCTATTTCTCTGAGGACATTTTCCCTTAGACTCCATTCCCTCCTTGCTTGTATCTCTTCCAGCCAATCTTCTCTTCCTAGATTCCTTCCATGGAGCTTAGAGCATTCCTTGGAGTTCATGGGTAGGTCGGATCATAGCAGTTACATGACAAAGCAAATTCTGAACCTGAGACTGCTACTTATTCATCTACTGTAGGACAGCCCAGCCTCCCTGCCTACACATTGAATCTCAGTTCACCTCTTCAGTTGTGTGGACTTGAGGATTTTCAAAGGAGGAAGTGATCACATGGGCAAAACTGTCAAATTCAGGTACCTACAGGGTCAGGCCAAATGTAGCTGGGGCATTTGAGGCAGGAGTTCATGGTCTTCACCATTCGTGATCCATGCAGAGAGGTGATTCCATAGTGATATATATATCTATAGATCTACATATCTATAGATATAAATAATGATATAAATTTATTTATTTATTTATTTATTTTTAACTCCAGGACTTTGAGGTGTGTTCAAAGAACTGGGTTTCAGAGGTACATGTTTTCATATGGAAATAACTCTCTGAATTTGGCATTGACACAATTCACACAGGTGCAAAGAAAATAGTGTCAGGTTCTCTTAGCAGGTAAAACTGCGTTGGGGAGCCAGAGAGAGATTTCATGCACCTGAAGTTGTCTGATACGGGTTGTCTGTTCAGGGTTTTTGTTCTCTTTTGTTTTGTTTTTTTGAAACAGCATGTTTCCTCCTTGTGGAGAAACACCCCTCCCCCCGTCATTCCTTGTGGCATAAGAGCTTATTTTTGGAAGATAATTATGTATGGCTCTCTTGTATTTTGGCCCATCTTGTATTATCTGGAAGATAGAGTCTGAGTCTCCCTCCAGGTGAAGGACGGGTTTGTTTTCTGACCAGAATAATGAAGACAGAACTCTGGGATGAAAGGTAGGCAAGTTCGCTAGCAGCACCCAGTCTTGAACCCGAGCAATGCAGAGTCCCCCAGAGGGTAACACGAGTGCAGCTGGAGAAGACAGGCATGGGGGGACGGCTGGACCATGTGAATGCTCCGGCGCTCCCAAGGCTGACCCCACATCAGGAGGTTAGGAATTTAGGACTGTAGAGCTTTACATGTAATAGAATCTAAGTTTCGGGGCTTGCTCTCACAACACTGAGATCACTACCTGAGCTAAAACCAAGAGTCCGATGCTTAACCGACTGCACCACCCAGGGGCCCCATCCACAGTGTTCTTATACCAAATGGCCTTTAACTTTCTAGTCATAGTTTCAAGTGGTGGTTGGAGAAGGTACCTAAAGAGGGAGTAGATAGAGCTTATCAGGCACAACAGGGGTTGTTAAGAGAAGCAAAGGGAGAATCAGAGGCAAGAAACAAAGGAAAAAGTGAGCAAAGGACCAATTTAAGGGTGCCTGGTTGGCTCAGTGGGTTAAAGCCTCTGCCTTCGGCTCAGGTCATGATCTCAGGGTCCTGGGAGCGAGGCCCGCATCAGGCTCCCTGATCAGTGGGGAACCTGCATCCCCCCCCCCCTCTGCCTGCCTCTCTGCCTACTTGTGATCTCTCTCTCCCTCTGTCAAATAAATAAATAAATAAATAAATCTTTAAAAAAAAAAAGGACCAATTTAAATATTAAACCTTTTATGAAATGGGCCTATGCAAGACTGTTTCAATTCATGTTCTAGACTTTCTTCTGACTTTTCATCCTGGAAGCCATGTGTCTGTCACCTACATAGTGCTTATCCCTGTCCAGGCCTCCTCCCTTGCCCTCTGTTGCCTGAATCTACTCTTGTCGACTCTTACTTTCACAATCGGCCTGAAATAATGTGTCCTTCCCTGCCTAGCTCTCCGAGTCTTATCTCACCCTGGCCAGACCCACTCAGGGTCTAATGACACCAACTCTCTTAGGGTTCCTGAACCCAATTCAATATAGGGGGTGGTCCCCGTCCCTCCTACCCCCAGCAAGATCAAGCAGTTCTCAGGTACCAGCAGCGTGTCTGAGCATTCAGGTCAACTGTGACCCTAACTAGCTGGAGAGAGCATTGGAATCCGCAGGCTAAGGGGTCAGTCCTACAAAACTTTCCCCTACCCCCATTTCAGATGCAGTTGCAAGCCCTGGGCTGTAGCTGTGCTTCTGTCCCACCAATGACAGATTGTAGGTTCCATTGGCATCCTCCTGAGGTTCTTTTAATTTGTTAGAGCAGCTCAGAGAACTCAAGGAAACACTTATGTTTACCACTCTATTCAAAGATATGTTAAAGGACATGAATCAACAGCCAGATGAAGAGATGCACCAGGCAAGATACGGGGAGTTCTGTGTGGGGTACAGAGCTTGCATGCCCTCTCCAGATACACCACTTTGCCTGAACCTCCACATGTTCACCAACCCAGACACTCTCCAAACCCAGTCTCTTTGGGTTTTTATGGAGGTTCCAGTATGTAGTCATGACTGACCAAGTCATTGGCCATTGGGTGACTCAACCTCCATCCCTTCCCCTTTGGAGGCTAAGGAGGTAGGACTGAACATTCCAACCTTGTCATTACATGTTTGATCCTCCTGGCAACCAAGCCCTGTCCTTGGGTGAGTTCTGAAAGTCACCTTCATTAATAATAAAACACCCATGTCACATTCATGGCTCTGAAGGGTTTTCAGGAACTGAACAAAGACCATATATATCTGAGAAATATATATTGGTCATCTGAATAACCAAATATGTATTTCTTTTAAATCATTATATTGCAGCCTGGATCTAAATTACCACCAAATTCACAAATCCCATCATCCTTCCAGTAGGTACCATTTCTTACTTTCCCTTTGACCCAAAGGAATAAAATGTTGACTGATGCTGCTCACCTTTCTCTACCCTGCCCCCCTCCCCTCCCCCTTCCCAATTTTCAGATTAGTTTCCTGAGACTGGCCCTGGGACATATCTCCAGTGAGATGAAGATATATACAGTGTACACAGAAGTTAGAGTCTCTCTCTCTCTCTCTTTTTTTTTTCAGAAGAATTTTCACTTGAGAGTAAAATTTTAATTGGACGTCTTTCAGATAAGCTTTTGTTCACCATTTGTCATGAATTTACAGGGGGAAGGAAAAAAAAATCAATATTCTATAGTACTTCTTTCATCCCAAGGCAGTTGAAAGACTTTAGCCGCAAAGTGAAGAGATCAGAAGAGAAACAGATTTATAAAAAAAAAAAACGCCCCCATCTTAACAATGTCATTTGGAAGAACAGACCCTTTCTGAAGCAATTTCTGATCTTCTTTCCAAAGACGATCACTTTTAATGGGGGACCATGAAGGTGAGAAATAAGAAGAAGGTGGTACAAAGAGAAAAATGCAAAGTGCAGTTTTCCATTCCCTGCAGTTTTGGGGAAAGAGATCCCAGCTGTAAATGGCGACAATTTGCAAATATTTAAGCTGGACCTTCTGCGAAATTTAAATGCCTTTGCTGATCAAGACAAACAGCATCACTCTCTGTTATAATTCCAAGCAGCTGGGAGGTAGAATATAGAGCTAAAGTTCCCAAGGCTTTCTTTAAGGGGCCTCTTCCTAGGTTCACACCAGATTTCTCTGTAGTACAGTGATGTAGTTTTATCACTTTGTCATCAGTTGTGGCTTGATGAATATGTTTAAGAATTTCTTGGTTTCCTGCTGTCTGAATGCGCTGGCATCATACATGAAATGGTTTTCTTTTGTACAATAACTGCTACAATTTGCTCTATCAAAACCTACTTTCTTATTTCATATAAAATAACCCTACTTAAAGTTTTTAAAGTTTCAGTGTTAACAACTTAAAACTTCGATCTCCTGTTTAGTACCTATTTCTTCATCTTACCCATCTTTCCTTCCTTCAGATTTGTGGCTCTGGCTCCCTGAAAGTGGAGGGCTCTGGGTCATGATCTGTTCTCTTACACACTTTTCTCTACCTTTTTGTAAAGACTACTTTGATGTTAGGTCAATGAGTAAGTAGATGAGATGAATATGTTGCCTTGTACGTCCACCCATGGTGGGGTTGCTTGAGTCTTCTTGGTTGAACACACCCGCTGACCTGGTTCATGACTTATTTTATGGACTTCCTGAGGATGGTTGATGACTCTATTAGGCCCTCCTGACAAAGTCCTCCCTCCTGTGTGGCTCCCTGTACATGACTTAACCGTATCTTCTAGCTGATTCCTAGTTGGAAGCATCATATCACATGCCTTACCCAGTGCCTATGCCTGCCCAGATTGCAATACAGTGTTACCTGGCACTGATGATGTTACCATCTTTGTGGCCAACTGGCATGTTCAGATCTAACCTACATGTATCCTGTGAACAGGAAAATTACCAAGTTTTCCCTTATACCATCTCTACCCAGTGTTGTTTGCCTGTCTCCAGTCGTACAGGGACTTAGTATCAAGTTCAGTGACTAATCATGTGTATATTGCGGGCACACGATGTCATCTCTGCTCTGCTTGAACCCTCCCTCCCTTCTCATTGTTGGGGCGAGGAGAAAGCTTTTCTGAGAAATCCTTCAGTACCTCGGCCTCCTTTCTTTCTGATTTGTTCTCCATTTAGGTCAGTGAGGTAGGTGTAGGGAGGCATGGGCTGGAGGAGACAAAGGTTAATGTTGGTTCTGCTGAGACTTGTTACCTTTCTTTTCTTTTCTTTTCTTTTTTTTAAGATTTTATTTATTTATTTGACAGAGAGAGACACAGCAGGAGAGGGAACACCAGCAGGGGGAGTGGGAGAGGGAGAAGCAGGCTTCCTGCCAAGCAGGGAGCCTGATGCGGGGCTCGATCCCAAGACCCTGGAATCATGACCCAAGCCCAAGGCAGACGTTGAATGACTGAGCCACCCAGGCACCCGAGACTTGTTACCTTTCAACAAGCCCTGTGGGAAGGTGGTTAATTCTTTGACCTTAGAATGTGTGACACTAGGTGCATCTTCTCTCAATTAAAAGGAAAATAGCATCATCCTTTTATGCTATAGTTACTGCCTTTGACTAAAAAAGAGAAAGAATGAAAGGAACAATGTTGGAAAGAAGTAATGCCTGTTTTCCTTGTAATGGGCCAGGAAATGGTGACAGAAAATCCATGGTTATGGAACACTGAGACCTTTAATGGGACGGACTAGTCTTTTCCCCAGAGCCCAGGACAGTGCCTGGCACATGCTTACTGGGTAAATGTTGAAAGAAGATTCCAAATTGCCAAGGAGTTAGAAGGCATTGGTATGATTTTGCTGTGGTAAAGTCTGAGTTGGAGAAAAAGTAATCTTGGAAGAAAAATATTCCCAGTTTTTCTCCCCACCTCTTTCTCTTCCAGACCTCCAATGTTTATTTCCCCTGCCCTGCCTGCATCTTACTGTGCAGTGGGAAAATTGGAATTGTATTTGAAGCGATCATGAATAGTTGTGATTGTCAGTACCAAATAGTTATTTTGAAACCTTGGATCGAGCGTGGGATGGCAAAGTGAGTGTCGTGAAGGCCTTCACATCTGGAGCCTGGTGACTTAGGGGTATTCACTGAGAACTAGAGGTTCATGGCTCTGCCCAGGGAGGAAATAAATACCAAGCAGTACTTACCTCTAAACTGGGCAAGAGGGGCCTCTGTCCTGAGCCACACACTTTAGAAGGCCTCGGGTTCAACATACATACAATGTATATATTTAGTAAAGAAAATAGGTGCCTCTGTTACTAAGGATTCAGTACTCAGCGTTGGCAGGTAAAGGTCAACTCTTACCACTACTAATACTATTCAGGCCCCAGGGACAGGCTTTCCCACATCTCTTGGCCATTGTTCTCAAACAGAGGACTGCATCTGCATGCTGGGAGGATTTGTGGGTTGTGGTTTCAGAAACAGGGCAGTGCTTTGGAGTGTGGGGAGGATTTGAGTAGCAAAAGCACTTAGGTAAGACAAAAGACTAATTAAGTTGTAAAACCTTTCTCTCAGCATAAGTGCAGTAGTTTATTAGATTAGCAAGTATTATTTTTCAATAGTACTGAACATTCATTTTCTTGCTTCTCTTCATGGTTCCGGAGGTACTTGTGAATTAGGGAGCTCTTTGCAATAGTTGCACATGGTGAATGAAGCACATTTTGTATTATTAACCAACTACTCATCCCCAAATCACAGGTCCATCAGCGGAACACCCAGATGTGTGCAATAACAATTAAATTCAGTTGTCTCCAATGTTTTGCTGACTTTCACTTGTATAAAAACCATAACTTCACACACATTTAAAATTTTATAGTTATGAAGTATTTCTCAAGGTAGGAGAGTAGAACGTATTTTATTTAATGGTTCATTAGCTTTTTAAAAATAAATTTTTTTTTTTAAAGTAGGCTCCATGCCCAGCGTGAAGCCCAACATGGAGCTGGAACTCATTACCCTGAGATCAAGACCTGCATTGAGATCAAAAGTCAGACATTGAACCCACTGAGCCACACAAGCACCCCGTGATTCATTAGCTTTATACATAACTTAAAATATTAAGTGTGGGATGTAAGCTTCCATTGGTATTCTTGCCACTGCAATATTAGGGGTGGGCCTAATGTAAATCGTCAGGTCATACTGGTTGCCTCATTCAAAGTTAGCTTCCTTGCTCTTCCCTACCTTGTTTGTCATTCACAGTGGAAGGAGAGCTATACTTCTGAAACTCTGACAACATTTTATGGAAGTGGGATATAAGATGATGGCTAAGAGTTTTCCAGCTTTAAGTAGCCTGGTCTTTTGCTGTGGAGTTCAAAACAAATTCTGCCTTTAGAAAAAAGGTAGGGATGGGGGTGCGGAATGTGGTCTCTTAAATGTTCTGTCTGTTGGTGAGATTCAATAACAAGCACGCCAGATTTGGAACTTTCTACTTTATATTTAAATATAGTATTTTCTCCCCAGCATGGATGCAGGCCTAGTCGGTTAGGCAAAATACGCATTTTGTCTAACCATTTAAGGATCACTTCTGTCTTTAACAACAGCTGTGGCGGCAATAATATTGACGGATAATGCAGTAGCGCTTTACAGTGCTCGACGTGCTTATGTATATTTTACCACCTGTTAATGAGTTAGGGAAGAAAACTGTGGCTTTTGACATTTTGATAGATTTAGTTGCAAAGTTAATGGCAATGTGGAGGGGTTTGCCCCTCTATTTATTTTTATATTTTATTAACAAACTAAGCCCAGACATTAATTTCCATCAGGGTTATGCATTTCAGAACATTTTAAATTTTGTTTTCTTTTCATGGAAATGAAAACATAACTGTAGTCTTCAGAGTATGTTTATGCTGTGATGGTTTATTTTTCATTCTGGCAAATCAATAGCTAAGTCTCTGCGGAAAGCATAATTTAGCGATTAGAGTGTTTGACCTTTAATTTTTCAGACATCTTTGGGGCATTACATTTGTTGCTCATGATGGTAGGTTTGGGGTCTGTATCCAGCTACATAAAGTGAGATGATGGGAATATAAGCACCAGGCGAGTTGTTGAAAAATCTAGGTTCTGGGCCCCACTTGACCTTTTCTGAACCTCATCTCTTCTAATAGCAGCCATACGCCCCATCTGTGTGACATGGCTGTTGTGGTGAACAGACTGAATGATCTATGTGAAATACTTTGAAAGCTGCACAGTAGGGCAAATAAAATATATCAAAAGTAAATGATACTATTATAGACCAAGGTGAGCAAATGATGGCCTGTGTACCAAAGGCCATTGGTACCTGGCCCTCCATTTATTTTTGTAAATAAAGTTTTATCAGTTCACAACCACATCTGTTTATTTATGTGTTGTTGATAGCTACTTTCTTGCTACAGTGGGAGAGTTGCATAATTGCGACCAAGGGCCTTATGGCTTGGAAAGCCTAAAATATTTGCTAGTGGGCTCTCTGCAAAAAAAATGCCTACCAACCCTGTTTTAGTCCATAGATTATTTGGTTGGGATTCTCAAACGTGAGGAAGATATAAACATCTAATGTCAATTTTTAGGAAGAGCTGTAATCATCTGCACTTGATGAGGGAAAGCTCTTTAATGAGGAACGGCAGCTGATAAGTGAAGAAGTAATGATAGAATTAGAAAGTCTCCATTTTTATAGTCCCTATGAAATAATTGATCCAGTCAAGGATTGTCAATGGTTATTAAAACCTTTATATAAAGTATTCTTGGGAAAAAGTATACTCATGCTGAGTGAAAGTATGATGATACTGCAGATCATTTGCTAATTGTAAATGGAAAACACAACATTTATAAGGGAGAGATCTTGTGGTGACTACTTTATCCATGCAGTCAAACTTATCGCTAATAGTGAGACAGGCAGATGTGATGTGCCTCCTAACATGAGGCAGTATTTTGGAAAATCATTGTGTATGAGGCGTTCTTGTCAGAAACGGGTAAGGTGAATTTAATCAAGACTTAGACGTAATTTCTAGTTTATTAGAAATACTGAGAATAAAGGAATCATTTAAATGACACTGAAAGGAAACATTCAGACAGATTCCAAATAAAAAATACAGAGTTTCCTTTAGATTACTAGAGATAAAACAACCAAAAAGAATGTGGGAACTTTGACTGGGTTCAGTGTGAAAAAAGGAAAGCCATAAGAGATATTATGGGCCAGGTGGGGAAATTTGAGTAAGAACTAGATTTTGAATATTATTAGAGTATTATGGTTAATTGATAAAATGTTGTTACTGTGATAATAATACTGTGGTTATGCAAGATATGTTGAAGTTTTTTGAGTCACTGTCAAATTCTTGGGACAAACACCCATAAAAACACATATATAAAACATGGCAAAATGTTAATTCAGATCTAGCTGATAGGCATTTGGGAATTCATTATAGTATTCTTTTACCTTTTTTAATTTAATAAGCAATTATTATTTGCCTACTCAATGGCATAAAGAGCCCAGGGAATTGGCATCTACTGGAGGGGAGACATGGGTTCTCATCATGCCATAGTGTTCTCGCTGGTATCCCCTGTCCAGCCCCTCAGGTTGAAGAATTAGAAGGAAGCATTCTCTTTTCATGAGTTTTTTTTGCCCCCCCGCGGATGTTCATTCCTGCTGGTGATTCATCTTCTAGCTAGGGAACCCACCCAAGCAATATTTTTCCCTTATAAAATTTCATCTTAGTGGCTGTCACTTATCATTCCAGCCTGTCAAAATCTTTAGAATTTTAATTCACTCACTCAATCTGCTAGTTCTCTTTCCCAGTCTTGTGACATCTGAGTGGCCATTGAGTTCGCTTTCTGTGTTTTTCATCAGAGTAGATAGTGAAGATCCTGAATGGTACCCCCTTCCAAGCCTTCTAGGGCATGCTCCCTTCCAGGCTCTAGTGGGTCTGCTCTTCAGCTCTCTTGGGGCCCCATGATTCAACCACTTACAAACACCCCCTGCCAGCTCTCAGGGCCTCTGTGAACCACTTCAGCTCCTGTTGGCCTCAGCACTTCTTCCAACCGCTGCTCTGATTTGCTGAGTGTGGACTCTTACTGGCTGTATGCAGGTGCCTCCTGACTGTAGCTCCCCTCACGATTATCCTGAGACATCCCTGTTGACACTGAGGCATGAGATGTCCTGAAGACTGCAGTCCTGCCCATGCATGGTCAGCTTGGAAACGGGACGATTTTCTGCTGTGTGGAACAAAGCTTTGATCAAAGGGAGATTGAAGCCTGAAGATACATTCTTTGCCCTTTCTCCCCCAGGACGTGGTCTGAGTAGCATCTGATAAACAAGTGGCTGCTGTGTTGGCTCTCCCTCCTCTGCGGCACTCCCCAGTTTGCTCACTCCTCTTTCCCTTAGATCCACGCTCTACTTTCTGGAAGGTCAGGTAAGGATAGGTTTCCACTGTTCTGAGTCTCCAGTCTCCAGTGTGTCCCCAGGACTGTGGTAAAGGCCTGCCAAATGCTTTTCTCAAGTCAGGGCCACCTTGGGTGGCGTCCTCTTGAGTTACCCAACCAGCAATCCTTTAGTGCATACTCATGGATATGAAGGACACTTTAATTTTGTTATATGCAAATTGGAGGTTCAAAATGTTTTTAAAAACAATACCATAGTAGTAATATCTTTTGTGTTTTGAAAAGTGACAGACAAGTATTTCTTCTAAAATGGTGGTTCATGATGAACTCTGTGTGTACAAAGGTGCTATTTTCAGTTTCTTCTCACCCCTGCTATTGATTATTTTACTTTTTTTATATATCCTTTTATTCAATTTTTTTCTGTTATTTTAAACATTTCTAAAAGTCCAAGAATGTGATTAATGGCCTTAAATGTTTTTGGTTATAAATTAATTTAAAATATCATTAAGTATATACATGGCTAAACCATTCAAATCTTAACAGTTAAAATATTAAACTGGAGAATTTTAAGTCAGTAATGGCTCACTGGGAGGTAGTGGAGTAGTTGTTATAAGTGCATATTTTAAATTAAGACTGTTTCGAGTTCACACTCTCTGCCATTTAACTGACTTTCCATCTGGAAATTTACTGTATTTAATCTATCTGTGCCTCAGTTTACTCCTCTGTATTATCAGCATGATAATATCAGTACTTACATCACAGGGTTCTTACGAAGATTGAGTGAGTTAAAATGTATAAAACAATTATGAAAGTACCTGGCAATTAGTAAGTGCTTGGTAAATGGGAATAGATGTTTTATGATTATTAATTATTATTGAATTTATTATTACCACTACTACCACTATAATGACTTCTTTTCTAGAGGTCATTTGCCATACTTTTTAAGTCTACCTATAAATGTGATGTAAGCAAAAAGAATCGCCTGAGTAGCTAAAATAGGCATCATGAAGTTATATAGTACTAAATGAAAACTCCTTACTTAGATCTTCATTCAGAGCTTATTTGCTCTTATGCTGCATTCAGGCTAATGGATTTTTGATCTATTTTTCTGGATCACAAATAATTAGAAGCATCTTATTAGAAAGCCAGGGGTGGGGTGGAGTCATTGCTGAGGTATAATGAGAGAAAGCTCTGCCGTAGTGGGTGGTAATTCACCATAAAACAGGAGACAGTACATTAGATAATCATAAGAACCCTGAAGAATGATGGTCATGAATATTTATTGAGCACTGACTTTGTGCCAGGCACTGTTCTGGACAAAGAAGATACAAAAGTGGATGTGATTGACAAGGCCCTGACCCTCAGAAGATTATATTCCATGGTTGGATAGGGAGAGGGTCAAATAAATACATCTGAGCAAGGCAGTTCCAGAGCATTGGAAGTTCTAAGGACGAAGGCACTAGGTCATGCGGTAGAGAGCTGCTGAGGTGGGCGAGGAGATAACTAGTAGGGAAAGACTGAGGTGAGACCTGACGGATGAAAGCAGGATTGTCAACAGCCAGGGGACAAGTATTCTATGTAGAGGAAAAAGCAAGTGTGAGGTCATGAAATACGAATGAGTTCAGTGGATTCAAGCTACAGCAAGAAGGTCAAGCTAGCCCGATCGGGGAGTAGGAGGGGGAGAAGTGCATAATGTGAGGTGATAATGAAGACTTTGGAAGGGCATGCCCACAGGAGGTCTTCAAGTTGGCATTAAGGATATGGAACTTTATTATAAGAGCAGGAGAATCCAGTGAAAGTCTGTGAGAAGGAGAATGATACAATCGAATGTTATAATATATATGTATACAATATACATATATATGAAGATTGTCATTACTAAATATTGAAGGTATTGGGAAGGGGCAAGATTACAAATAGATAAATGAGGAGACTGTTGCAGCAGTTTAGTTGAGAGACCATGTTGTTCTGCACTAAGATGCTGGCACTAGGAAGAGAAAGAAGTGCTTCTGTTTGAGATTGATTTTAGACATTGAGTTGCCAAGATTCCTGGAGAAGTGGGAGATGCCAGTGGGGGTGGGGGTAAGCAGAAGGCAGGAATCAGAATCAGGGCTGATTGCTGTTCTTTGTCTAGATTGATGGTGGTCATACCACTTCTGCGATGAGGAAGGCTGAAAGATGGGCTGAGAGGGATGGGGTCATGGCCCTTTGGCCATGTTTAGTTTGGGAAGTTATTAGCTGCATGGAGGAGTCAGGAAGGCACGTGAGTGTGCAGTTCTATGGAAAGAAAATAAAGGACAGATGTCTCATATATGTTAAGATTATCTGAGGATTGATATATGGGAAAGCATAGGAATTTAATGAGACTCTAAGCTTTTTGAGATAAATACTGGTGAAAATTGATATTGGTGTGTGAATTTTGAAGCCATCAACTACCTAATTAGGCAAAAGTTGATTTTATGTATTTATAAAGGCCTATTAAAAGTCTTTCCAAGTGAGGTATATGCTTCTTTTATTAAGAAGATGAGGAAAACCCAATTATTTTTCATATGAACACTCTGGTTCACTCTAGACTTTCTGATATTTACTACAGTTGTCTTTTAAAACTTCCCAAAAGCTCCTAGGCAAGTTCTTTCTCACTTGTGCCTCTCTATTTTTCCTGTCTGAAGAACAGAGGCAAGTGAACTCAACTATCTCGAAGGCGTACCAGACACCAAATTTTTTTCTAGAACTCTAGATCTAAGGGTCACATTTAGTTAAAGCAATCACTGTGGCTTTTTTTTTTTTTTTAAGATTTTTTATTCTTAAGTAATCTCTATACCCAATGTCGGGCTTGAATTTTAAACCCTAAGATCAAGAGTCGAACATTCAACCAGCTGAGCCAGCCAGGCTCCCTAAAGCAACCACTCTTAAGAGGAGCTCAGAATGACTAAAATGTTTAAGGAATGCCAAAGCTCTGAGTTTTCTGATGTGCACTTACCATGGTGCATGAGGGCTAGAATGCCAGCGTCGTCTGGCCTGGGCCCAGGCAGACTGCATTCCATGTTCGCTTGGGGAGTATGGAAATGCATCTTCCATTATAGCTATGGCAGCCAAGGCCTTCTTAGATGTATTAATTGGCAAAACTGGTCCAGAATCTTTTCTCAATCTGTGAAATCTTTGCTTTGGAAGGGAATTCTGTCCTTTTTTTTTTTTCAATTTAAATTTTTATATGATAATAGCTTCTTAACCAGCAAAGTGCCTTCCTTCCCCCCGAAACCACCCTTGTAAGACTGCCTGCTGATTTATTTTGTTGGTGAGAGCGATGATTTTATTTCCTTTCGCTATGTGTGGGATGGCTTCATGGCAGTTATGTTCAAGCTCCTTGGTGGGAGAGCCTGCTGAATTTGTAAAGGTGTCATTATTTACTCTTTTAATATTCTCAAACAGTGGCAGTTGCATTGCTTATTTGAAATAAAGGTGTTGAATTCAGGACCAAGAGAGCTTTCTGTAGGATATCTGTAGCAGGCAGTATTTACTATTTTCAGCCTCAATTTCTTCCTGACTGCTTGAGTTGCATGTTAACTGTTTACAAATATTGACTCTTTCTATCATATGGGGCACATTGCTTCTTGCGCTGATGGTTGCAAACTCCTTGAACTGATCATGTCAGAAATGAAGAGAAGAAAGGAGTTTGCATGATTAAAATAAATTGCAAGATCTTGGATCAGTCCCCAAAGACTGGAGAAGATGAGCTGAAGTCTATCTGCCATGGCCAAGAGATGACAAATTTCTTTCTGCAACTAGACTGTTGAGCTGGGGATTTGTGGCCCATTAAAAATAAAAAATATCAAAGACTGAGGGCAAACTTGATTTGGGGAAAACTCATAGACTGATACTTCCCTGGAGACTTTTCCAAAGAAGATGAGATGATAGGCCTATTGCAGGTGGCCTACTCATTTTCTGAACCCTATTCGCTCATCTTCTCCTACTCTTCAGACCTGCCCTCCCACCAAGGCTGCTTCATTCTTTTTAAAATGGAATAAATGCTAAACCTTCCACTTTTAGTGTTTGTACCCCTGCATGCATTTAGCTGGAGGGAGATAGTGTGTCTGGGCTTTTATACTGTTTTGACCTCTCAGAAATGTGGACCTCTCTTAAGTTTCTTCCTGAGAAGTGGAGACCATGGTTTCTACTTCAGTGGCAGAGTTAAATGTGGATAGGAGGCACCACACTCCAAAAAGTGCATGGGCTTTTGAGGTAAAACAGATATGGTTTGCATCCAGCTTTTGTTTATTCTCGGCTGTGTGTTTCAGGGCAAATTGATTTTGCCTCTCTGGGCCTCTGTTTCCCTATATGTATAATTGAGCTAATGCCTGTTTTGTAGGTGGTTGTAAATGAAATATGGAAAATAATTAGCACAGTGCGTAGCCCCAGAAACATGCTCAATAGGTGATGATTGCTATCATTGCAGTTTTTATACATATCCCCCGGGGCCTGACTCTCAAACAGCTTATGGTATGTCAAAATTCAGTATAAATTAGGCTGGCCTTGAGCTTGTCTAGAAAACAGTGTATATAGTCAGCACCTCATCATATCCTGGTCTTGTAATAAAGTTTCATGGCATCATCCCCAAAGGCAGCGTTGCAGCAGGCCCAAGAATGTGTAGCCAGGAAGCTCACCTCTCAGGCAGAACCCAGCAAGCCCTGGACACTTGCGCAGCAGGGGCATCTTGCTGGAGTTGGGCTGTCAGTTCTCCAAGAAAGATCTTGATTCAAAGGAGTCTCAGTGTCAGGATCGCCGAGACCAGTGTCAACTGAGTACCAGACTCGAGTGTTATTTTAGTCCATCTTTCATCTTTGAGGAGGTGGTTATGGTTGTTCTGCAGTGTGGGCTCTGAGGTCCTGGAGCTTTCACATCATGGAGTTGAGGGACATGGGTGCATCAGCTCTTACCAGGATGTGCCTGGTTTCCCAGCAGAGCAGCATCTATCCATGTGGGTTCTGAGAGCTGATTGATGTGGCATAAAGTAAGTATTCAGAAAAAAAAGTAAGGGGTCAGTAGACATAAAATCTGGGAAGTGAAAGGAATATGTTTTGGAGTATAGAGATAGATGTAAGTACTAACTCCAGATCCCCTGTTTGACAGCCTGTTTAGTGTGGTAATAATATCAGAACCTTTTATTGAACTCCTGCCGGAGGCCCAGCACTATGCTTGGCACTTTCTACATATTATCTTTAATCCTCCCCAAACCCTGCAGAGTCCTCGACTATAATTCAGTGCCATAGGTAAAAAAATAAAAATAAAAAAATAAAAAGCCAAAACCGAAAAACCCTGAAGCTCAGGTACACGGCTGCAACATGGACACAAAGCTAGCGGAAGATCTAGGTTTCATTCGAACCCAGGTCATTAGGATGGCAAGTCTGGGCTTTGGTACTCTTAGGGTGATGCCTATTGCATTCTCAGGGGCAGGGTTGGGGGGGTTGGGAGGCACTGACTAGAATGATACTTTGAGAACCATTATCTCCACTGGGTTGATCTGAGGAATGGTGAGCTGGTGGTTTTGTCTAGGGAAGAAGTAACTTCGTATGATACACTAATCTGTGCATCACAAGGAAAGGAAAGAGGATAGAGACGATATTTAATATTCAAAAAATGATAAGGCATGGATACCAAGCAGTGTAATGATCCAGGGCTTAAACCTGAAGCAGGGGCCTGGGGGCTACCTGGCATGGCGGCTGTTAACATTTTAGATGCTGAATCATCGGGAGGTACAGAATGTTCCAAAAGAGAGACCAGGGGCAGTCAGGGTGGGGGACGCCTTGAGGGATTTAGGTACAGCAACCATTTTCCAAGTAGTTCAGAAGTTTTGTTTTGTTTCCTTTTTTAAAGTACTTTGGTGTCTGGTATACCAGTACAGTTGCTTACCAGGGCAGCCTTAGCCTTGTCAGAGGGGGTAAAGCTGGTTGGAGGCCTCACACGGTTTCCTAACTTGCCAGGTGATAAGTTGCACACCTGTCCGTGTTACTCTAAAGCCTTGTTTGCTTTTTAGTGAAGGGGCAGGAAGACAAGTGGCTTTGCGCAGAGAATCTTTTGTCTGCCTCAGCCGTTTTCTTGTCTCAAAGCCAATATTGGTAGAAGTAGTTCTTTGTTTTTTCAGCATTGTTTATTTTCCAGTATTTATATGGAGTTATCTATCATGCCCTACCTTGGAGCACTGTTGTATAAAGGATAAGCAAGTTTAGTTCCTTTGGCCTCTCCTAAATTTTAAGTATGAGAAGAATTTTCTGTGTTCTTTTTTCTTCTACAGTGGTTGAGATTAGAGCCAACCAACTTCTCAGCCTCTTTAATTGTCTTCCCCATGACTGATTGTTCTTCCAGATTCATAATTTTATGGAAAATGTTCTGCAAAACACATTGATTTTTATTTAAATTCAACAATGCCCCAGTGTCCTAGATGATATTAACTTAAATGCTTGGTTGATTTAAAATGCAGGAGGAGCTGGCCTTGTTTGATTTGGTTCCCAGATCCTGCTTTTGTCCCAGTTCCTTGTCTAATACGAGCTATGTGAGGCTGTAGGGAGTCGCTCATCCATTATGTTGCTTTTTCAACAACATAATGATCCCCACTTTTTGATCCCCACTAATCCTGTCAAGCAGGGACCTTAGGACCAACCTGTCTCCCTTTATGACCCATTCTTCATCTGAGCCAAATCCTTTGAGGGAACTGGACTGAGGTATCCAGGACCACCCAGCGAGCACACAGGGTAGTATCAGACAGGCAGGCGTCTGGTGGACATTCAGTTTCAGTAGATGCCTGGATTTTCTACTGGCACCTAGGCCACAGGCAGCTAGACCCAGAGGTGCCTCTAACCACTTGGTGACTTCGTTTTCAAAACCAGACCCGAGAAACTGGTTAGGCCATCATGTCTGACTCACAAAGCACTGGGGTACAATATCTTGTATTTATAAGGCACTCATGCTTATTTGCCAACATGAGTTGATAATAGTTTTATGCCGTGAATGTATGAGTGGAGAGATCTTACTGAATGGTATTTCCGAGCCAGATCAAGCTATTTGCTTTTTAGAGAACACATTGTTATGAATAAGGACATGAGAGTATTTGGCATCACCCTTCTCTAAAGGTGGGAGAAGGCCTTGGTAGGGAGGGCAGTGGAATAGGAGCCAAGAGATGTGGGGCTTCACAAAGCTGGAGAGAACAGAGTCTCCAGACTGCTTTGTATCAAGGTTTCATGGTAAATAAGAGAGACAGGGGTCATTCTCTGAGGATCTGAGTAAAGCTGAGATGTCTGTTGCCTTTATAAGCAAACTGGATGGGTTGAGGTGGTGTCTGTGAGTCTAGAGGGTGTGGTCATGCTGAGGAGCAATGAGGGTAAGTGATGGTGGGGAGACGAATGCTGGCGTGGAGGAAGAGCAAGAAGCAGCAGTTCGTAGGGCACGTTTTTCTGAATGGTAGTCATGGGCTTGGTGATCCCCACTCAGGTGGGTTGCAGGAGGAGGGCAGGAAGAGAAGAGGACGGAATTTAAAAATCTAGGAGTCTAATCTCTAGTATCTAAGAAGAGGAATGCCGAGTTGAGAGAAAGTAAATGAGGAAGGGGCCTCTAAGAGAATGTTGTCTCATTCTTTCTGCTCAAGAATCAGGAAGAGAGAGCAGAGACCATACAGAGACGGCCACCCAAGGAGAGAGTCTCTGTGGTGCTGCAGACAGTTCTAGAGCTACTCAAAGAGCTATGTAGGGCAAGGTTCAACCAGCAGTTTGGGACTGGGTTCAAAAGGAGTTGACTGCTGCCCATAAGGAGCACTATGTTGTGGAAGTCTTGGTTACTGTCCCTGGGGCTGGTGGTAAGGAGGCTTTTTTTTTTGCAATGACTATGATGCCAGAGGTGATGTCAGGCTTGGGATGGGAACAACCACAGACTTGTTTTGGAAGGAGACATTTGAAGGAAAAAATGAGAACTACCTCTTAATATATATGGAAAGGCCATTAAAGAAGTGGAAGTCCCAGGCTGTTTTTGCCCTCAGACACACTGGGTACTGGGTTTCCAGGGCACAGTCCTCTTCTACATAGCTTCCTCCCTCTCCAGCCAAAATGTTTTTTTTTTTTTTTTTTTTTACAATTTCATTCCCCTTGCTGTGGGTTCCTCTTTTCCAGGGTCTCTCCACTGGTCACCGTCACCTCCTCTAGGTCTGGCTTCTGTTCACTTTTATGTGATACCCCAGTCCCTGGCCATCCCTGAGTGGTCAGCTTGACCCAGTCCTGCTTAAGTCATGTACTTTGTATAATGATATAGAAGATGTTCTGAAGCTATAAAACACTATTTAAAAATAAAATTTCAGGGGTGCCTGGGTGGCTCAATCTGTTAAGCATCCAGCTCCAGATCAGGTCATGATCCCAGGGTCCTGGGATTGAGCCCCAAGTGGGGCCCTGCTCATCAGGGAGTCTGCTTCTTCCTCTCCCTCTGCGCCTCCTATCATGCTACTCATGCGGGTTCTTTCTCTGTGTCTCTCAAATAAATAAATATAATCTTTAAAAAAATTAAAAAATAAAATCCCAGGGGCTCCTAGTTGGTAGAGTGACTCTTGATCTTGGGGTTGAAAGTTTGAGCCCCATGTTGGGTGTAGAGATTACTTTAAAAAAAGTCTCCAAAAAAATAAAATTTAATGGAATATTTTTTGTATCTACTCAACATTAACTGGATGAAAGTACTTACGTTATCTTCTTTGCTCTGTGATTTTTTCCCTAATTCCGGTTTCTTCATCACAGTGGATTGCACCACAGGGTATCTCTGAGATTTCAAGTCACAAACTCAAGAGAAAGTTTTGACTCATTACTTGTTTTAAGGGACTGTCTGTAACCCCCACTCTGTTACCTCAGCTTCTGGTGTGTTACACAAGGGCAGTGGAGTTAGATGTTTGGGGCCAAGTGCTGTCCTTAACTAGCTATGTGACTTTGGGCAGGTTTTTTCTACCTCTCCGTGTCTCTCTTTTGTCTTTCGGAAAATGAAGATAATAATAGTTCCTATCCCATAGGGGTGTTGGAAAGATTTAAGAGGTAGAAAATACCTGGCTGATAAAAAATGTTCAGTCTACGTTAGCTACTGTTATTATATCAGATTCATAAAATTCCATTAGTAATCACCTCTTGTAATGTAGGGGAAGTATCATGAACTTAGACCCTGGTTTGAATACTGAATTTTGTACTCAGCTGCGTGACCATGAACAAGTCACTCCACTCTTCTGAGTCTGTGGTACTCATCTGCAAACATGTGCTCGTGGTACTTGCCCACAGCAATGCTGGGGATTTTAAAACGGATCATGTGTGTAAATATATGGGTAGTAAATGTATGTGAACCATGTACTATAGGTATATGGGTTATATATGTAAAATATAGCACAGTGTCTGCCTAGAGGCTGCTTTCCCATCAACAGTAGCTACTGTCATTATTGTTGTCATTATTATTATTTTTGTATACAAACAAATGCTCGGGATTACGCATGGATGAGGAGCATAATCGAGATTCAAGGCCAACATTTCCTGCCTCCAAATTAGTCTTGCTTCGAGTTTCTACTCATTTCCACTGTTGGCTCAAACTTTTTTTCCTTTCTTGACTTCAGCCTAGTGCCTTCTCTGACATTTTGCAGTCTTTACCTTTCTGGACTCATCTGTTTGCCCAAATATTTAGACTTCTTGTTGTGGCCCTGCCAGTCAGTCTTGGATCTGAACAGTGTAGCACCTAGCTGGGTGTTCAGCTCCTGGCTCTAGCACTTACTTTAAGCATGTGACTTAACTTCGGAGCTTCAACCATCTTTCAAATGGTTATCGTGACAACTATCTCATTGACTCGTTGTGAGACCTTAAAAAAAAGTACCTGTTTTCCCCATTTAGAAAGTGATCTGTCTTACACTGGTTTCCCTGGAAACAGACTCTGATGTAGAGAGTTACATGCAAAAGATGTTTTGGGGCAGTGGTCTCTGTATCCACACTTGTAAGGAAGTGAAGGCAGCAGCATCGGTAGAAGGAAAAGTTGAACTGCAACGCAATTGCAGCCGAAGCCTCAACCAAACCCAAAGGGAGACTGAAATCAGGATGATCTTTCAGAATTATCAGAAGGGGCCCAGCCACTGTTACTACATCAAGCGGTCATTAGGTAGGTGGAGGCTACCTAGGAGATGTGGTGTGACCTTGAGTATGTAATTCTTTTTGATGGAGGGCAGCTGCTGGAGAGGGATACAGCTGGGAGTTACACAGTACGCAGTACTTCTGACAGCTGTGGAACTGAGTGCCTCCGTCCTGAAGGGATCTGGCCACACCTCACAATATCTGCTATGTGCTCAATAATTTGGGATTGCCTCTGCTTTACTCTTGGGCATCGATTTCCTTTCTCTTTTCATAGCATTAGGTTTCACTCTGATTAGCTTTTCCCTCTAGAGACCCCAAATTCCAGTGTTGCTTTTTTTAAAAAAATTGTTGTCTAAGAACACTGTATAGGTTCTCACTTAACCTTTTCAACTTTTGGGGGGGGATTGCAGATTAAGGCAACCAGTTATTCATCTCTCATTGTCCAATAAATACAAACTTAAAGAAGAAGTGGTATCATTCCTTTTTTTAATTTAAGGGCCACTTCTCATCACTTACCAGTGTTGCAGCCACTCAGAGTGCTGTGACATAGAGGACATAGAAGGCTGTGTGTATGCTTAACTGGGAAGAAGGCTGTGATCAGTTAGTGATTCCTGCCATGGGAGTGGGTGAGGACACAGGGGGTGCTTATGCTCCATTTTTGCCATCCTAAGTGTACAGCCTTGGCTTCTCTTTCAACATTGGATGATGTTAGAATGCTTTTGACGTTCCTTAGTTTTCCTGGGTAAATTGCTGTACCAACGCTTATATCTAATTAGCCCCTTTAAGTATAATTAAGCCATATGCCTAGAATTGTTTCTCAGGCCACCTTAATCACTTTATCTATAACTTTATCTCCAGGAAAGCTTCCATTAAATAATTAATTATAAGAGTTTGTTAGAAGAGTTGGTTACTTTCAGGAGCACTTGTTTATTTGCCTTCCCATTAAATCTGGACTTACCTTTTGTGATTACATTACATTAATGATTATTTGTTTGTTTTACGAATTTGTATAGTGCACCCCCTAAGGAGCACTTTTTCTCTGCCATCCTTGCCTGTCTCAGATTGTGTAAGGTCCCAGAAGGCAAATACCATGTCTTTTTAAATTGCACTGTACAGTACTATGCACAAATGAGCAATTAATCCTCAAAACACTGACAGTGGGAGAAGGCACAAAGGAACTGATGATATCTTAAATGATTTAAGTGATGTCTTTAATGTATTGGTTATCCCTATTTTTTTTTCTAATAAAAACTGTCAGAAAAAAATGAGATAATGTTCAAAGTATATTGATTTTTTCTGAACTAAATCACTGGTTAAATTAAAATTATTATTAAAAAATCAGTCATAGGTGTTTCTGTCTATACCCGCAAACTGTTATTGTTGGATACCTCTATCAGGCTCTTTAAATTGTCCTTATGAAGTTAACAGGCTGAAGAATAACAGTGGTGCCAATGGGAAAGTCAAGGACCGATACCTGGTGTGGGTCAGTGGTCGGCAAAGTTTTTCTGTAAAGAGCCAGATGGTAAAAATATTTTCAGCACTGTGGGCCGTATGGTCTCTGTCACAACTAGTCAGTTCTGCCTTTGTAGCAAGGAAGCAGTCCTAGGTCATATATAGACAGATAATCATGGTAGTGTCCCAATAAAACTTTATTTACAAAATCAGGAGCAGATTTGGCTTGTGGGCTGCGGTTTGCTAACACCTGATCTACGTGATAAGATTAAAGTCCATGGACTACTCATGAGCTTATTCAGAAATACATTACTAAATTGAATCAAAGGCAAGAGACACAATTTCAAAGTCAAGACTGTGAAAATAGTTTTAATGAATTTTGTTCATGTCATTTGTTTCCTAGTTTGGTTACTCCTGGGCATGGTATCTGTGGTAGGTTCCATAGAGGGAATTCTTAATTTCAAGTGTCCTAGGCACTTCCATTTTTAAGATCCTGGCTGTCAGGTGGTTTCAGTGTGGGCTCCTTACTGATTAACTTCCAGATTTGGAGAATCCACTAAATATCTCTGCAACTAACCTTGTATTTCTTTCCTGTATGAACTAGATTGTGCTATCTTTCCTATTGACCTAACAGGATTGTTGTCATGGCCAAGCGAAATATTATTCAGGAACATCACATATCTATTTAAAAAATCAAAGAATATTATATTTGCTCAACCTGTGCTCTCTCTCAAGCTGAGCATGATACTTGGTTGATATATATATATATATATATATTTCCCGCCCCCCGGGCGTGTGTGTGTGTGTGTGTGTGTGTGTGTGTGTGTGTGTGTCTGAAAGAGAGAGACAGAGAGAGAATGTCTAAATACTACTGGATAATGGAATGATTGGGGAGCTTTGTTTCATATTTGACTCACCTGCAGCACTTTAAAAAAGTCCAGTGCCTTGGCAACATCCCAGGTTAACTGAATCTGAATTCTGGGGGTGGAATTTGGTCATTAATATTTTTAAAAATTACCCAAGTGGATTTTTTTCTTTTGGTGCTGTAGCAAATCACCACAAATTTAGTGGCTTAAACAACATGTTATTAAAGTGTTGTAGGTTAGAAGCTTGACACAGGCCTCACTGAGTTAAAATAAGAATATCAGCAAGGCTGTGCTGCTGCTGGAGGCTCTAGGGGAGAATGTATTCCCTTGTTTCTTCTAGACTCTAATGGCCACACTCACTCTTTGGTTCATGGCCTCCTTCCTTCCTTTTCAAAGCCAGCAACAGCATCTCCATGACCTTCTGCAATTCTGTTTACCTCTGACTTAATTCTTATCTCCATCTTCCCCTCTTAAGGATTCCTGTGATTATGTTGGGCCCATCCAGATAATCCAGGATGATCTCCCTATTTTAAGGTCAGCTGATAGCAACCTTATATCCTTTTGCAACCTTAATACCTTTTTGCTACATAACCTAACATACTCATATGTTCCAGGGATTATGATGTGGACAACTCTGAGGGACCATTGTCTTGCCTACCACACCAGGTAATTCTGATTCTGAAATGGAACGGGATATGAACTCTAATCAGCTGGAACATATCATTCCCATATGTGTTCTAATGTTGGCTAAAGCATATGCTTTCATTCCTTCATTGACTCACTCATTTACTCATTCTTTAAATACAGGGTGAGTTCCTCTTGTGCTCTAGATATTGATGCTTGGGGTAATGGTAAATAGATAGCCAAGGTCTAGTGAGAGGAATAAGTAAATATTTCAATATAATATTATATTGTAATATATAATACATATTTTATATTTATTTATTTGAGAGAGAGCACACGCACGCTGGGGGAGGGGTGGAGGGAGAGGGGAGAGAATCTCAAACAGACTCCCTGCTGAGCCTGGAGCCCAGTGTAGGGCTCAGTCCCAGGACCCTGAGATCATGACCTGAGCTGAAACTTAGAGCGGGACACTCAACTGACTAAGCCACCCAGGTGCCCCCAAAACAATATTTAAATAGAGAAAATGCAAGTGTCTTGGACCCTCACAGGAAGGATCCTTTCCCAAATTTTGAGATGAGGTAAGGATTCCTTGAAGAAGTGATATAGGAATTAGGTGGGCATAGAATGCTGAATAATAATAGCCTGAGTCCCTCCTTCGGACATTTAATGCATTATCTTTACTGCTCACCACAAATTTGCATGGCAGGTAATATAACTGCCATTTGACAGATGTGGAAACTGAGTCTTATATAGATTAAATGTAATAATAGTCCTCTATTGGGTGCCTGGGTGGCTCAGTGGGTTAAAGCCTCTGCCTTTGGCTCAGGTCATGATCCCAGGGTCCTGGGATCGAGGCCCACATCGGGCTCCCCGTTCAGTGGGAAGCCTGCTTCCTCCTCTCTCTGCCTGCCTCTCTGCCTACTTGTGATCTCTCTCTCTCTCAGGTAAATAGAAAAATACAAAAAAAAAAAAAATCTTATTCAAAACAATAATAGTCCTCTATTATTATATGAAGTAATGAGGTGGGTTTTATACTAAGGGACCAGAATGGCCATCCTTTTAAATTCTAGGTTAATTTATTACTCTCTTCCAAGTCCAGTTTTATTTCTGAAGAGAGAAAAAGGAGCAGATGCCTGATCCAAACTCTGTGGTTAACAACCTGCACATGGCCCTGTGTTTAGCTTTATGGTTTGTGTTCTGTCTTAACCAGGAGAGCACCGTGTTCTCTGTGGAGGTGCAGTCAGCATTAATTTTGAGTATAACAGGACTCCCAGCTTACAGTCATTATAGTTCATTGGGTATCGAAGTAGATTGGATTGGGGGTCTAGTGCCTTTTGGATCTGAGCAGTAAAGGACCATTGCCTTGGTTCGTTGACTAGGCTTGCTGCTCTTCAGAGGGTTGAGCAGGAGAACTCAGAATAGTACTCTTAGTTCCTCTTTTACACGGTAATAGTCCTGGCAGATCTTCTTGGGGTACTTTGACCATGAATCCTTTTTTAGTGAGTTATTTGACTCTCACATATAACCAGATTTAGTTTCTGTGACAAGAATATAGATAATGGGTCCTAGACAGTCATTTCTCATCTATTATATGGATAACCAGCATCTGTAAAAATAGAAGGAATAATCAGAACGTGTAGAACATGGGGATACATTGGACATTGTTACAGGAGCCTTTCAAGTGTAACTTTGGGTTGCTGTGTTCTAGGCAGTAACGCTTAGGACATAATGGTAAGTTGGCAGCCCGAGGCTTAGTGAAAAAATATAGACCATTAACGTAGGAGATGTGTGTTCCTTAGGATCTCTTAGGAAGAGGCCTTACGCCAAATTTTAAGACCAGATAAAGATTCCTGGAGGAGATGAATGCTCAATGATGATATAGGAATGAATTAAGTAGAGAATGGTGGGTGGTAGTAGCCTGAGTGCCAACTCCAAGTAGTTAGTATATTATCTTTAATTCTCACCAAAACCTCCCATAGGGGGTGCTGTTAAATCCACCGTTTTGCAGATGAAGTTCCTACAGATTAAGAAACTTTTGAGGTCACACAAGGAGAATGGCAAAACTGGAATTGGGTTGGGAAAACCCTCTAAGGCTGCAGTGGCCAATATCGTGGCCATTAGCCACATATGGTTATTTAAGTTTAAATTAAAAAGAAATCCTCGGTCATATTAATCACATTTCAAGTGTTTCACATCTTGGAGAGTAATGTCAGAAAGATGGTGGAATTGGGAGTTTTCACTGATTTCCCCTCACAGAGACATCGATTTGAACAACTATCGGCACATAGAAACACCTTCACAAGGGTTAAGGAATCCAGGTGAAAGATTATAGTACCTGGGTGGAGCATGGAACTAAGAAAAGACTCTATGGAGAGAGTAGGAAGGGCAGTTTTACTTTATTCCTGTCACCTTTGCCAGGCAGGGCAGGGCAGTGCCGGGAAAGATGCCCTCCCCGTGGAGGGAGGAGTGTGAGGTGTACGTAGGCCTGACTACGCTCCCACCCTGTGAGCTCAGGGTGCCGGCTAGCCCCCGCTGCCCCAGGTGGCTAGTGGCTCCCATATTGGATCATGCCATTAAACTACATCATAGAAAATTTATTGGGCAGCACTATTCTAGAAAATATTTCACGGAGTTCTAGAAGGTCTTTGTCAGGTTAGCTACAGGGTCAGTAGCATGTGGGTACCTAGAATATCAGAACCAGAAGCCGACTCTGTTTCTGTGCCAGTAGCTCTGTTCTGTCCTTACTCATCACCAGGTAGATAGTGAGAGATTCAGAGAAAGGTTTTTACTCGATCTACTCTACTACCCATGCATGGAGAGGGGAATTCTAAGGGTCTTATGGTGAGTAATTTCAAGGGACTACATATACTTTTGAACTTTATTTTTTTAAGTATTTATGTGAGAGTGAGAGATTCTGTGTGCATGAGCAGGGGGGTGGGCAGAAGGAGAGAGAATTCCAAGCAGACTCCTCGCAGAGCACGTGGAGCTTGATCTGGAGTTCAATCTCAGGACCCTGAGACCATGACTTGAGCTGAAACCATGAGTCTGATACTTAGCCCACTGTACCACCCAGGTGCCCTTAAAAGGATTACTTGTACTTCTGTGCAGGATTTATCTGTAGGAGAGTACAGGTGTTGACTTGGCATTGGGGTGACCCTGGGCTGTTTAGGCAAATTGAAGTGTTCCTACTTCACGTGTGATCCAAACATGAGGATTATTGCAACAATTGTATATAGAGAGAGTACATGATAAATTAGTCAAATGTGGCAAGTTAGGACAGTTGGTTGTTCTGTGTTAAGAGAATTTTCAACTGGCATCTGAGCATCCATTTATATATAAACTAGTAATGTCTAATAAGGAGTCAACCTTATCTATTAATACAGGTCTATTAAATGACTATAACGTTATTTCTCTTGCCTTACTAGAAGTTTACCTTTGCATAGTGATCTCAACTTTGCAAAGCTACTTTAAAAGTATTATATCCTTCTATCTTCAAAATTATCGGGATGGGCAAGTACTGTGATCTGTAGTGGACAGATGAGGGATATTAAGGTTCCTGTCATTTTATCTTTCCCTCCGAAGCAGGTGAACTTGAGTTGATTCTACATCCATTGTCTCCTAATCTTAAGGTATTTGTAACAAACCATAAAAGGAAGGTAATCTCACTTATTTAAGGAAAACAAATATAATTACTACTTTCACCCTATGGCTTAGAAGGTCTACCCACAGAACAATTCATATTATTGAGGTTTTACTGCTCTCAAAAATAAAACAAAGCAAAACCATGTCTGTTCATGAAGTATTCAGGAGAATCCAGTAGATAGTTTTGGACTCATTTAGTAAACACACATCAATTTTTCTCCCGATATTGAGGCTGTAGAAGGAAATGATGGTTGCTGTTCAATCGCTTATTAGGGACTAAGTACTAACCAAGTGTAGGTACGTGAAATCTTAGTTTGCTTATTACCAGGAAACATGCAGAGTTTCTGTCTCTGTTTCAGGCTGTTAAAGTGAAATGGTCTTGTTATTGATGGTCTACACAGCAATTCCAGCATGACAGACACCAACAAACACACATGGAGTGAATGGTCTTGCTCTGGTCTTCAAATAGAGATCAATGACTATTTTATTTGTTCAACCCTGCCTCTCGTCCATGGCTGCGGCCTCCATCATGAGGTAGCTGGAATGATTAATGGTGTGTTGGTGATATTAATGCCTCGTGTTTTGGTACTCTAATTATAGAAGCAGATTGGAGCCAAGCTTTAGAGTGGGGTTGAGATTGAAAGATATTTAAAAAGCAGGTGATTGGTCCAACACTTCCACTTCTTTCAATTTAACCATAAATCAGTTGTGAATGATTTTTCCACTGTAATTTTTCATAGGTTTTGAACTTGGGTAATGAGCATCCCTGTCCTGGAGTGAAACTGTGATTTTCCTAGAGCTTGTTGGAAGGAAGATGAAGATTTATGAAGGGGCTTAGAGGGAAATATATTGCATTTCTTCATATCCTCTCCTTGTTTCACCCCCCCCCCCACTTTCCTGTACTTCAACCTGATAAGTCTCAACTTTCGTGCATGGCATACAGTGTTTGGGAAATGGGAAAGCTCCAGTGTGTCTTGACCTACTTTCCAGTGAATGTACAATTACAAATAAGAAGTTGATACTATATAAAGTAGTAGTATGTTCCACACTGAAGAGAACATACGGAAAAGCAAAGACTGTGTTTGCCTGAACAGCACCAATTCTTTTTCTTATTTGCTGAATGTGTTGACTGCAGATTTTTGAAGAATATGGGGCAGCTCAGGGTGTTGCTACCGCCCAAGAAGCTGCCATGTGGCCTGTGAGCAAATTTCTTAGGAGCCCCAGGGGAAGGGAGAGGTTTCAAGTGGAATCACATTGACAAATTTTCTTTCCCTAACTAGGACTGCAGCTTACCTCACTGTGGTTAATGTGATACATCTGTGCCTGATAAAAATCTGGCTTTCAAGTTCTGGAAAAGCACAGGCCTTTTTAATATTTGTATGATTTTCATTTTTTAAGAATTTTATTATCTGGGAAATGAATTGACAACAAAAAGCTTGTTAAAATAGATACTTTACAGAAATACAGCAAATCCTCATGTTTACCTTTAGACCATCATAGCACATGGAAGGATCGATCTACCAGGACCTTTGAGATACTCACTTTTTCTATAACTACAAGACTATTTGAAGTCCTATCTATCAGAGCAATGTAATACATTTATAATATGCTTCAAATATGAGGGTCATTTATTGACAGGTTTGTATTCCAATTCTGTGAATATTTGGAAACAACAATTCTTTGCCTTTCCTCCTTCCTTCCTGTGTGCCTATTTGTCTGCATTTTTTCTAAAATGTTTACTGAACTAATTAAAAAAAATGTTTACTGAACTATTATTATGTATCAAAACACGAAGCTGGTCCTAGGTGGGGAGGTGTTTTTGAAAATATATAAAATTCAGTCTGTGTCCTCAAAGACTTACTCTAGTGGGGGAAAAATATAAGTTCATGTTGTAGACAACGGAGTCCACTCTAAGGGGAAACAACGACAACAACAAAAAGAATCCCCAAAAAACTTTTATTTGAGGGCATCAGGTAGCTGACAAAGTCTTTGGAAAGCCCCAGGAATCCGTTTTTGAAGCCACATCACCAAGTATGAGAGCTGCCAGAAGTACCCACCCACAGCCTTGCTCTAGGGGAAGCCCCATTGCTTCTGCTTCACAATAGTGGGCAAGAGCCTCTGCCCTTGCTGCCCCAGAAGAAATCCATGCTTGTAGGAAGATCCCATCCCCCCATGCGCATGCATAAAAATCTACCAGGACCTTTGAGATATTCAGTTTTTCTGTAACAACAAGACTGTTTGGGGATCTTGCATTGCCTTCTTTTCATTCCAAATCTTTCAAGGGTGTATCTAATTGGGAACACCTAGGCCACATCTGTTATCTCACCTGCAAAGAAATCTGGGAAATGTAGTTTTTAGCTTTCCAGTGTCTGCAACGTAGTAAGTCACTCTAGAAATGTTGGGATGTGTATGAGGAAATCCAGAGTGCCCACCACGGAATGACAGACAGGTTAGGAGATAACCACAATACGTTGTGTCGGTGCTGTGCTGGAGTGGATAATAGTACTGGGGGGACAGCCTAGTGAAGGCACCTGTCTCGGGGGAGGAGGTGCATTTAGGGAAACAGTGGGGTAGAGTTTCACTAACTAGAGCTTGAAGGGTGTCATGGTTGTGTTAGGATAGGGTAGGTATGCGATGCAGAAACAAACAGCTTCAGAATCTCAGGGGCTTCATAAGCAGCTCATGCAATGTCAGCTCTTTGGCAGGACTAGGTATAAATTTGTGAAACCTGGGGCAAACTGGAAATATTGGACCCTTTTCCAAAAACTATTCGGTGTTTCAAAATAGTGATGGCAGAACATTGAACCAAACATAGAGCATAGGTTCCTTTGTGTTTGTATCGATCAAATGCTATGAAGCTGAGGGGTCCAGGAGACTCACCAGGGAAGCTTTCTTGTATTTGGTAACTGGCTGTAGGAGGCTAGAAAGTAGAGTTTCCTGTCTGCTCAAGGAGCGGGGAGACAGATCATGGTGAACCAGTGGTTTCCACCCAATGCCTCTAAGAAAAGGAAATGACGAAAACGATAACTTTCCTTTTTGAAAATACTATCTGTATTTGACTATTAGTAAATGTAGCGTGGCTTAAAAGTTCAAGAAGCTTTTTACCTATCCATACGTTTTGAACAGAATAATCTCAAAAATACATATATCGTATATAACTAATATTATTAATAATATATTACTAAATAGTAATGATATATAATATATATTGATGCTTTGGAGCAAGGAAAAATGTTTCTGTTCTAGTACACATGTCAAGATACAAATTCTGCTTGCATTTAGTTAGGACAAATTCGTATCTGTAGCATGCCCATTCAATTATGTACTATCTGTGGCTACTTTCATACTACAGTGGTGGAACTGAGCTGATGCAACAGAGGCTGTATGGCCCACAAATCCTAAAGTATTTATTTACTGTCTTCTTCTTTACAGAACAAGTTTTCTGATCTCTGGCCTAGATGGTCACCAAATATCTGTTTTGATATGGAGAAAATTTAGGAATATTGCCTTAAGGAGATGTGAGACTGCTTTTTAAAGAACTAGCTCTGTCTACTGCACCCAGAAAATCCCCAAGGAGAGCCTATGCCAGCTTTCAGCTGCTGAGAGAGAGGTGTAGCATTTCTCTTTTCACTCTTGAAAAGCTGTCTACAGGGCACCTTTGGCAGAGGTCATTATGCAAACACAGTCATCTCTCCGTGATACTATGTGCAAAGCATTTGCACAAATGTAAATTGTATTAAGGCCTGAGGATAATGTATATACTTTAGTCACTTTATGAAATTGTTCAGTCATCTGGATGTCTTTCACTGTGTTTACCAGGAAATGGGAAATAGAGAATTGGGCAATTTTCTTGTCAATTTGATCAATGTAGACTGGCAACCTCAGTGCCTTTAGTCTAAAAAAAAAAACCTTTCCCCCACCTCAGTTGTTGGAATTTATTTCTTTTACTACATTACCCAGTTAATTACTCCAATTTTCCAATCTGTCTGACCACTGAAGACTCAGCCTGTTTGAATTTTACATGTGGCTGGTACAATTGAGGTCTGTTCCCAAAATGTAAGCTTTTTCAGCATAGGATTCATTTTGTTTATCCGTCTGCTTGCTTGGTCCTTTTTATCTGTAGACTAAATTGTTCAAATTTCACCTTTAAATCAGTCAAATACTACTGTAGAAATACACAAAAAAACAGAGGAGAGACTTTGGAATGGAAGACCAAGAACTGTAGAATTTGGAGAAACAGTGCCCTGTTGGTGAAGGGAGGGTGTGAGGAGAGGGGGCCTGGCAGGGGGCAGGTCTTGGAATTGTGGTGTAGGGGGTGAGAGGAAGCAGAAGCAGCCAGGGCTTTAGAAGGAACTTCAGGGGTGTCTGGGTGGCTCAGTTGGTTGAGTGTCTGCCTTCAGCTCACATCATGATCTCAGGGTCCCGGGATCAAGCCCCACACTGGGCTCCTTGCTTAGCGGGGAGCCTGCTTCTCCTTCTTCCTCTGCTCTTTCTTCCTCACTTGTGTGTGCATGCTCTCTCTTTCAAATAAATAAAACTCTTAAAAAAAAATAGAAGGAACCGTCAGTGGAAGAGGAGTGATCACAGAGCTCATAAGGATCAACGAGGGAGAGGGAACGTTTTAAGGATGGTTAGGAGCCAATAAAGTTATATTTAGGAGTAGCCAATCTGAGAAAATAACACTGGTTACAAATTCCAACATTGTCCTGGTTGAAGAAAGGATTCTGAACTGGTTCTAGCTAGTCCTACCTGGTCAGGTGTGGGGATTTTCTCCTTATGTTCCTACCTCCACCTCCTGGTGTTCAAGAATTCCTTACCTCCAGGGGTTGATGAGTATCCTTATTGTAGATCAAGAGATTGTGTATGTGGAGTGGGCACATGGGATGAGAAGCAAAGTTACAGGACATAGACAAATGTCATCCTTGAGTGGACATTAGCAGGCACCGTGTTGCCCACTGTGAGTTGATTTTCCTCAGTGGCATCAGTGAAAGTGTCTGGATGATGGCATGCCCTCACAGTCCCAGCTTCTGGCCATAGATGGTACTTGCATTAGAGGGGATGTTGGTTTCAGGTCTCACACCTTCCTGCTTACACAGCTCCTCTCTTTCCTCTTTTCCTGCTTGTTTGTGCAGATGGTTAGCGCATTTTGAAGAGTGGGTTTTGAATTAATGGTGAAGTATTTTTGCGATCTTTGTTTCCCCCATAGTGACTCACTCACATTCTGGAAGAGAGCCCTGGGGATTCTGAGGAAGGAATTCCATAGGAAGAACGATACTTCAAAATACTGTAACCTGGCCACAGCGGTTATTAGATTTGATGACTTAGAATTTATTGATGACTTCTGACATTGAATGGGAGGAAGCTGTGTCATAAGACCAAAATTCAGAGAGTATTCAAAAATATTGGCATGGCTGGTTAACTGTTCTTAGGTATGAAGTTATAAGTGAATATAGAAAGGTACTAGAACATTACAGAACAATGGGAAAAGATCACATACAGGTACAGATCTCAGTCACTCAGAGAGCTGGAGGCATCTGTCACATTAAAACAGAATATTGAAGTAACAGAGGAAGCAGGACCAGTGTCCAGTGGGTCAGGTCTTAAGGAGTGAGGTGGAGAGAGGATATTTGGTCAAGGAGTAGGAAAACCTTCCTACAGAGGTTTTGCAAATGCCTGACATCTTTTAAAAGCCCTTACTTCCAAGAAGTGACCTTTCTTCAGTTGTAACAGGCTTTCAAAAATTTGATGAGCAGTAGTAGTTAACTTGTGTCTTGAAAATATAGGTTAGCTTGGCAATTTAGGGGGAATATGAGGTTACTCTAATTAAGAGGATTTACTGAACAAGGATAGGAGTGGTATAAGTCTGGCATATCCTGAAGACTTTTAGCAAACCGGTAGATTCAAATCAATGCTTCGTAAGAGTTGGTATATGTCCTGAAGGTCTCAGTGCAACCTTGTGTCTCTTGTGCTTCTCTTTGAGTGTTAATAAGTACATGAACTATTTACAGTTAGTTTATAAATTTGTGGGCCCAGCCTACGTGTTTTATCTCAAGATGCCCACCACACTGGTGGAATTACAACCCTTTTGGTATTGTTGTAGCAAAATGATTTAATTCTTTTTCTTCCTCCTTTTACCTCATTAAGAGATTCTTGACCTAGACCTGTGCAGATTTTAACGTACACACAATCCCTTGAGCATTGTTAAATATGCAGATTATGATTCAATAAGTCTGATGGGGGTAGAGGCCGGTGATTCTGTGTTTCTCACAAGCTTCTCGGGGCCACTGATGCTACTGTCTGAGGACCATAGTTTAGATAGAAATGGCTAAATGAAGAAGAAGGAGCCTGGTAGCAAAAAGATTGAATTTTACAGTCAAGTCAGACAGGCCTGGGTGGTTTGATTCTGGCTCTGAAACTTACAGTGCCTTGAAACTTGTATGACTTGGACACATTTTTTTAAAGCTCTTTGAGACGTATTTTCGTATCTGAACAGTGGGGTTAATGCTACTGCCTTTACAGGTATCATTCTACTGTGTACATTTCCCCCTACATCATCTTGTTCATTGTTTTATCTCCAGTACACAATACCTGATATATCACTGATACTCCATAAACTTGTATTGAATGAATGATTGAATGAATTACCAAATAAATAGGTTTGATTATGAATTTTATAATGTAAGTAGAATATGCAGCAAAGTGTCTGAGAGACATTTCAGTAAATATGGTTGCTTCCCCATCTCTTCACCTTCCCTTTGAAACAAAAATCTCAATTTGGATGCATATCTCAAACTGTTGAAGCAGCAACACATAAAACAGGTACTGTCTTTGTGATCCCTTAGTGAAATAACAATTATACTTCAGATAATAGAAGTTTGATGGATGGATGAGACAGTAGTTTCACAATGTTGTTGTTACACATAAATGGACAAGGGTAAATTAGACAATCACTTCCTACAAATTGATCATCTAAATATGCATACGTGTCTTATCTGCTGGTGGAGCCCTGGGAGGGAAGCAGTTGTGAAAAAATTTGAGGCTTTTCAGAATTCTATGGATTCAGATAAGACTGAAACCAGGTGTATAGCTGATCTTGGGAATATGAATTTGACCTATCTGGCTCACCAAATCATAGGCCCCTCTTTCCTTAAGATGTCAATTTTATTTTAAGTCTAACAAGTTTGGTCCTTTCAGAGTGTAATATAGGTATGGAACTTAAAGAGCTAACATCAATTCACATATTAGTATGATTTCATTTAATCAGATTGCTTTCCTCAGTTTGAATGAGTCAACACTACTTACTAAGCATCAACTGTGTGCCAAGAACCCAAGTAGATGCTGCCGAGGTGGGGTGAGGAAGGCAGAGCCAGTCTTTGCCCTCCTGAATCTTATTTTTTTTTTTAAGATTTTATTTATTTATTTGACAGAGAGAGATCACAAGTAGGCAGAGGCAGACAGAGAGAGAGAGAGGAGGAAGCAGGCTCCCCACTGAGCAGAGAGCCCGATGCGGGCCTCGATCCCAGGACCCTGAGATCATGACCTGAGCTGAAGGCAGAGGCTTTAACCCACTGAGCCACCCAGGGGCCCATGAATCTTATTTTTGAGAGTGGGGTGGGGAAATAGAGAAAAATAGGAAGATAGACCAAGGGCTTTACTATTTGGTTGGCTTTCAGAAGAACATTCACTGAGGTGAGTTGTCACTTACTGATTAAGTGGATGTAAAACCAGTTCTGGTAGTTATTTGTAACTATGACTTTGGAGCAATGAGTATGCTAGCTTTATTTATTTATTTATTTATTTATTTATTTATTTATTTTTAGAGATTTTATTTATTCATTTGACACAGAGAGATTACAAGTAGGCAGAGAGGCAGGCAGAGAGAGAGGAGAGAGGAGGAAGCAGGCTCCCTGCTGAGCAGAGAGCCCAATGTGGGCCTCGATCCCAGGACCCTGGGATCATGACCTGAGCCGAAGGCAGAGGCTTTAACCCACTGAGCCACCCAGGCACCCAGTATGCTAGCTTTAAAAAACAATTCTTGAGGGAGGAGTCCAAGATGGTGGGGAAGTAGGAGACCTTAATTTTGTCTGGTCCCAGGAATTCACCTAAATAGCTATCAAACCAGTCTGAACACCTATGAACTCAACTGGATTTGAAGAAAAGAGTAACTGCAACTCTACAAGTAAAAAACGATTCTTATTTTAAAATTTATGATGGCAGAGAGTTTTGCTGTTCTGTTCTCTGTTCTGTCCTCAGCACTTTCCGTGACAGGTACACGATAGGTGCTCAATCAGTAGTTGTTGAAAGATTCAGAGAAAATTGCAAGAATGTACTCTTAGTGAATTCTTGTTAATGGTGACTGAGGATTTATAGTTTTGTGTTTATCTAGGATGAATATGTTATCATATCTCTATGTATCCAGTGTGTAGATCCTCACCCAAATTTATTTATTAGGGTAAGAGAACAAAATACCCATAGAGTACGATGATGTTTTTATGCTGAAGCACTTGAATAGTTGCATCAAAAAATTAACTGTGAACAGATCTCCAGACAGTGCTCTATATTGACAGTTCTCTTGTTGACTTAGGGCTCTTAATTTTTGTAGTAGCTGTTGCTGTCCTTCCTGACAGTTATTATATTTTAAAAGTGTTTGTTGAAGTTGACAATAGATTGAGTTTGTGTTTTCATTTTGTTCTGAAAGCTACTGATTCTGAAGTGTATTATTTTTTCACGTGCATTAGTTTTTTCAAACCTTGGTGTGATCCTTACCACTTCTAGTTTCTTAAGTACAAGATTGTTAGCAAAGCTGCCACCTACTAATTGCTCTAGTCCTTATGTAGTATCACATTCATTCCCCAAAGCAGAAGGTGCCCTAACATCAACAATAAATTCATTTGGTCTAAAAAGAGGAGGAAGAACATCTAGCCTAATATAAATTCTGATTGATATGCAGTTAAATAAACCATGTGAGTAGAAGATCTCTGATTATTATTGTGATTATGATCATTCTAATAGGAAACTGAAAAGATTTCATCACACAGTGGAGTAATGAAGGCTCATACCTGGTTGATGTTACGGGATCAGTATTCCGTACCCACAGGTCAATCTCATCAAATCTTAGGCAGGAAATCTTGGGCAATTTTTGCATTAATAATGAGCCAGGAGATGGCTGCTTCGGCAAGCAGATGGGACAACCCTTGTTTCTAAAAACAGCCAAACACATTGAGATTAGGAGTACTTAGAAATGTAAATGACATCAATTGAAGTATTGTTGCTTTGTGTTTTTTTATAGCTTCCAGACAGATATTTAAAAGGGGTGGAGGAGGAGAGGGGTATAAGCGAAAACACTGTCAAAACAAGTTTTCTTGTTGTGCTGGAGTAGTAGTCATTCCACAGATATTATCCCAGGAAAGCAGTATTTTCTCATTAGAAACCATGAAGGTGAGAAATAATTGTTCTTAAATCTAATAAGTGAAGTAAGAGCAGAAAAGCTGCTGGGAGTCCTATACACATTAGGATATGACCTTGAGTGATGGGCTCTTTATCTGGGAAGTAAAGGGTGGAGACTGAAGGGATCAAGGACATGATGCCAGTACTGCAGGAGGACTGTGAAACATGGCCCTAGGCAAAATAAACCCATCACCAAAGCAGAGGGATAGGAGGGGATAAAAGGAAAGGGAAAGTGAGGGGCAGGGGAAAGGGGGAAAAGGGGATGAGTAGGGAGTGGGAGGCAGGAACACACATGCTCTGCCTCGAATTAACCATGTGGTTGTCACTGGGCAAGGCATAGAATCAGTCCCTTTATAAAGATTTTTATTTATTTATTTGACACACAGAGAGAGATTACAAGTAGGCAGAGAGGCAGGCAGAGAGACAGGGGGAGGAGGAAGCAGGCTCCCTGCTGAGCAGAGAGCCCGATACGGGCCTCGATCCCAGGATGCTGAGATCATGACCTGAGCCGAAAACAGAGGCTTTAACCCACTGAGCCACCCAGGCGCCCGAATCAGTCCCTTTCTAGTAAGCAAAGTGGGGAAACTGTATTAAATGGTTTTCAGATTGTCTTTTGTAGATTTTAGGGGTGTAGGGAGGGGCCTTCTCGGGGAATCAGTTTGGTTCAAAAGTGGCTGAAAATCAGTGATCTAGGGATGATCTCCTGGTCTAAGAAATTAGGATTTTCTGACTTTTAGCATCTCTCTAATAGGGAAGGATTGATGATGAAAAGCAAAACCACACTTCTATTTTATGCTTGTAATTAACTGAAAAAAGAATTGTGCTTGCTTAGTAATCTATATGCAGTGTGCTTTGATGTTTTGCAATTAACACTTGTGTTTCCAAAATCTCATCAATCTCATGCATGCATTTTTTGGAAGAAGGGTCCCTGAATTCATTTTGACTTGTTGGACTCATTCCTATAATGGTGTCCAGGATAAAATAGAGAATGGAAGGAATCGCTATACAAGGGATATCCCCAGTAAGTTGTGTGTTACATAAAGGAATTTAATTTGGACAGGTTATGAGCTTAGTATTGGCATCAGACTTTATTTGATGGGATTACTTGCTCATCTCCAGGAATGTAAAAATGGTTTAATAGATTGGCACCCATTAGACGTACCAATGTTTTACAGGCTTAGAGGCAGAATGAAATGTATCTTCAGAATGGCAAATTATGGGGGAGGGGCGAGGGTGGCAAAGAAGGAGAAGATGCGGAGACAAATTTTTCTTTTTAAAATTTAAATGTAGATTGTTATTCAAATTACTAGAAATCAGTAATGAAAAATAGTTTCTTAGGGTTCTCTCCTGGTGTGGAGAAGGATGTAAGATATAAAAGAAGGAAAGAATAAAGGGGTGGGTTGATAGTAGAAGAGCCAATTAATTACTGTGAGCCAACTGTAGGATGAGTTAATGACTATTCCTGAACAAAAAAGATCCAGAGAGAGAAGAGTCTATAGGGCAGGCAAAAACAAGATATTGACCAGAAACCCTTTTCTATAGTGCAAATGCTAACCGCATAGTAAGGATCACAGATTTCTAGATGGTGGATTGGTCAGCTAGATTCAGCCCAACTCATTAATAATGAACAGTTCCTCTTTAGAAACATGTTCAGACAGGTAGCTCTAGAATAACCAGAATACTATAGTTCCTATTATTTTATCTTTGCCAGTGTTATTTTAATAGAAAACGGATTTTTAAAAAAACTTCTTAACTGTAAGAAACAGTTTATTTTTCATTTATGGCAATTCAGCAAAATAGCTGACTTTTGCTAACCTGGTGGGCACACAGACACTGTGGGAGCCTTTCCTCTTCAAAGAACTGACAAATATTGGAGAATGAACAACAAAGCAGCTGGCATGTATATTGACTTTATCAAGTGTGTCTGATAAGGGGCTGCCACCTGCAGGAAGACCTGCTAGAAAGTCTGCTAGAAAGTCTCCCCTAGCCCTCCAGCACCTTGAATTTGCAATAGCTGCATCTCATTCTTTGGTTCGTTTCAGGGTAGGTTTGTGTTGATAGTATTTATTCTGATAAAGGTCAGCAATTATCTCAAATATCATTGTGTTACAGCCACTGCATTAAAAAAAATGCCAAAAGCAGTTATTGAATTGTTTCCATCTGGCAGATAATGGAGATTGGTTTTTGACCTGTCGTTATGTCTATAAATAGTTAATCCCATTATTGTAAAGAAAATGAAGCTATTAGCCTTATTTATAGAAGGATATTTTCAAAGAGTGAACAGTTGGGGCTGGAGGACACTTTCTCAGGCTTTTAAATGCAATTAGGAGATTCTAACTATGAAATCTAGAATGGAAATTTTCTCTTCTAAATGTAAGTGGAACACATTATGTTGGGTATCATTATCTGTATAGGAGCAGTTATAAGATCAATATATTTTGAAGCCAAAGTGTTTTCTCTAATCGTATCTTTTCCCTAACCCATTCAGCTAAGCATTCTGAGACCCCCAAGTCTTATCCTGGAGTCATTTGTCAGCCTTATATCAAAAGCTTAGTATGTATGCTGTCATAATTATCACCTGGGTGATAACTTCAAAGCCTAAAGGGAGCAAACAGGTATAGTTGTAGTTTAGATGCTTACCTCTTTATTCTGTTTTTCCCTACAGAGTTTTACTATTATCAATAAAGTTACACTTCTGTGACTTCCCAGACTTGTAACAGTTTAGGAGAATGTCATTATCATTTTTGACATTTTAGGGCTTGATACACATGACTGATGGTGTCCTACGTAACACAAGATATCTTTTGCCACTTGAGAGCTCTAATGTACTTAAAATTGATGCAAAGAACTGATCTACTTGGGGTGACAAGTCAGCATATAGTGAGTTAATTGCATGCTGAAATTCTCTTTTCAAGACCGGTGAGGATTTTATTTTTCAACACAGAATGGAGAATTTATGATCCGATACTTAAGGTAACTAGAGCCTTACCCCTTGGTTGTATGGTTTAGTATGTATGTATCATATTTTGTGTGTGGGTGCATTTCACAGAGTAGCTGTCCTCTGTTGAGCATCATCACTTAAAGACAATGAGGTCAACCATTGTAACTGTGAATGGCCTGACTTTGTGAGTTGGAAAATTCCATTGCAACGTTGCAATAACACTGATCCTTGGCTCATTTTCCAAGTCTCTGCCTATTTAGTTGACCGTAAGGCCACCATAAATATTTCTGCCTTCATCATTCAGTCTTTTGTCCTATTAATTGAGCTATAGCATCTGTCTCATTGCTCTTTTTGCCCCACAATTCAATCTCTAGAAAATTGCATAGATTTCTTTGCTGTGACTTTTTTCCACTGACCCTAAACTCCTAGAATGCCTTCTGTCTTCCTGGGTCCAGTACACGCTGAAGTCCACCCTTTTTCTCCATAGCTTTTCCTGACCACCTTGGAGACCACCTTGACTATATATCATCAGCTGAACTAAAAAATGTGTCCTTCGTACCTCTGGAGTATGGTCTGGTCTTGTTGTTTCTGTGCCAATCTGCCTGCAATCCAGATTCTCAATTCTGAGTCCCAGAAGGCTAGGTTCACTACCATAATTTTGTATACCCCTTCCTCATCCAGTATATACATTTTTATATAGGTGAAACAGTTGGACAAATTGACAATTAATAATCTGAGTCCATCTCTTTGCCTTTGTATTAGGATGATACCATAAACGAAAAGACTGTATACTTGTTGAGGACAGGAGCCATGGTTTACTTAACTTTTAGTTCGCAGAACCTAAAGTTATCATATTGTAGGCACTCAGATTATGTTGAACTAAAATGAGTTATCTCTACTAACTGGATATAGTATGACTGTTTTAATGATATTCAGAAAACAGGGATATGAATAGCATTCCTTGGTAGCTCTGCTTGGGAACATTGTTTTATGTAACTGAAGGTTTGCTAGCTGAGACTGTCATGGGGATGGCTTCTGTTTTGGCTTTGTCAAAACCTTCTGATATTGATGACAGCTTGCCTTAAACTACCACCTGTAATGAGAGTTGTGCTACTTATGCCCACAACCCCCCCCCAATATTTTTTAAAGTATTTTGAAATAAGATGACCAATATCTCAAAAGATTTTTAATTATATGAATGGAACATATCCGCAGTGAAACTTTAAGCATGGCTCTTGATACTAAAGCTTTAAATGAGGATGTGTAGCTATATTTTCAAATTTCTCAGTTTAAATATTTTATCTAAAGAATTCTAGAATCACTGGCTAAAAATGAATAAAAGTGAAGTAATTTGGTTGATCAGCCTGACAATATTTCTCTGTATTGACTAGTTGATCTACAGCCTCAGTCAGCTCCTTCTGATGGTGTTCTCCACATTTGTTATGCAGAGCCTTTCTGGCCTATGCAACAGTTGGTGGCTTAACAACAATGTCTAGACAGGGCGTTAAAACTTATAGAATGCCGGGCGCCTGGGTGGCTCAGTGGGTTAAAGCCTCTGCTTTCGGCTCAGGTCATGATCTTAGGGTCCTGGGATCGAGGCCCGCATCGGGCTCCAGGCCCGCATCGGGCTCCCTGCTCAGCGGGGAGCCTGCTTCCCCCTCTCTCTCTCTCTTCCTGCCTCTCTGCCTCCTTGTGATCTCTCTTCCTCTGTGAAATAAATAAATAAAATCTTTAAAAAAAAAAAAAACTTATTGAATGCCATTTTCATTTGCCTTGTCTTTGTCAGAGACATGCCAGCCATCTTTGTGAATAAATTTACCAAGAGTGAACCCACTCTCAAATTTCCAGGTGGCTAGATGGTAATTTCCATTGTCCTTTAAATGTAAATGTGAATGTAAATACTGAGGTAAAATGTACTGTTATTAAAACGCTGTCAAAGGAGTAGGGGCAAGGGAGATACATTACCTCTTTATCCCACCTGAGTAGTCTTCTCTACAGGCTTCATAACTGAAAGGTCTTCCCTGAGCCTGAGAAATTTGTTGGACATTGTATATAGCCTGGATTTTACACTTAAGTAAATATGCTCTGTGTGTTCCCAAAAAGGCCAATATTTATATATCAAGCTCACCAAGTTAAATTTACTTTCCCACATTAAGCCTGCATGATGAATGGCTTTATCTTGCCTATTACAGCCTGTTAAATCATAAATCCCCAGGCAGGAGAAAGAGAAAAAACAACTTGAATGAAGAAAATCACTGAGGGACAAACCATTACTGTTTTAGATGGTTATATTGAATACCATTTGCTAACAATAATATGTAAAATATCTTAGAAAACCCATTTTCTCTTATTTTCCTTCCATTTCAATTTCTGTTGCTAACAACAAGAAAGGAATGTTGATAAAGGAATATCTGACTAACCCAATATTTCCATTTCCCGATTTTGTTACCTACATAATATACTATTCCTTGAACCATTTTTACTTATATTCTTATTTGTGGGATGAATAAATGAATGAATGAATGGATAAGCATGAGCATAAAAGTATTTCCATGTTCTCGTTGAAATGCCTCCTCCACTTCCTGACATTTTAACCTATTTCTTGGTTTTAAGGGAATTCCCTATTTCCGAAAGAGCCTTTCTGTTATAATTGGTTGGAGTTCCCTTCTGCCCACCATACTTCCATAGGTCTTTGCATTTTGTTTAGGTAATTATTTTAATCTGCTTCAGATTTAAGTAGTGTTAGTGGTAACCTAAAAAGTGTCTTGTTCATTGTAAAGCTACTCATTTAGTGGTTTTTAGGCTACTTTATGTTCCAAAAAGCGGATCATAGGGCGTTTAAAAGGTAGGATAGCATCAGAGTGACCATATAATTTACAGTCCAAACTAGACACTTTTGGAAGTGATGGGTGTGGTATTGGTAATCATGCTGGGACAATAGGCCGGGACCCTCCTGGGTAAACCAGATGTGTAGGCTCCTTAGGAAGCATGAATGGTAATTCTTATTTAAAGAAGATGAGAACATGAATGAGAGTTGCGCAGATGGCACTGTGTTCTGGTCTGTTTTCTGATACCTAAGAGTAAAGTAGACTTTAGTGGATGTTGTGAATAAATATGTTCTTAGTATTCCTACTGGGGTTACATATGTAAAGCAAGAGAACAAACATGTATGGTGAATTATTGGGTGGTTTAGGCTCCAGTTCTTGCAGATGACAATAAAAATAAGATAAGGTTTCTGTTGTACAGGTTTGTTTTGTGTACCGGTTGTATTCAGGAAATAATTGTTTACAGCTTATTGTCATGGCTGTGTACATATCTGTCTTCATTACTAGACTGTGAGCTCCTTAAAGGCACAAATGTGTGCTATTTATATTTGTGTATCTAACAACTCCTTACATATGCATAGTCAAACACTGTGTCCTGTGGCATTGTGTAAAATTTAGGAAGAGCTTTGCTAGTTCAATCTTTGCTTAATGAAGCCTGTGCTATAAAATTCTTGACTGGTAGAATTCTCTACTCATAAGGAACTTATTTTCAAAAGAAACCATCTTATTTTTGAATTGCCGTATTTATGGAAAATTATCCCTTTAAATTAAGTGAAACATACATCTTATTATAACTATGACTTGTAGACTCACTGTCTACAGGGCATTGTGAGTCTACTTGCTAGTCCTCATTTGACCTTCTGGATCTACCCAGAATAAATCTAATCCCTTTCCTTTCATAGAGTTGAAGTCTGCTATCATGGTCTCCCGAGCTTTCTCTTATCAAGTCTTAGCTTTACCAGGTTTCTAAATCCTTTCTCATATGAGTTACTTTCCAAACTAATTGCCATCCTGTTCATCTTTTAAAGTATCCCACTTTGAAAGTCTCTCTTAAAAAGGAACACCCAGTTCAGAGCAAAATCTGTCAGGTGAGGTCTGAGCAATACTGAGTATGGTAGTTTATTGCCAAGACTGCCATATAGTTATGCAGATTCGTGCACTGTACAGTGGTGCTTGGCAAAGGTGGTATTGGGTGGCTAAATTTTAGCCTCACTCCACCCACCGAGCCACATGTCCTGGCTCAGGCCTGTGTCTTCATAAAGGACCTCCATTTTCTTATTAGCATAAAGGCATGGTACAGGCTTGCCAATACCAAGTCAATTATGCTGATCCTTTCTCACCTTGCCCACCTCCTCAACTCTGTACATCTTTATAATATAGCCTAAGATTTCCTATGGTGTTTTGGCAAGTGCATTATTTGTGCAGTATTTTGACCTTGTGGCTAACGAAAGTCCTTGGTTCTTATTTATATGAGCTTCTGTTAAGCCAAATTTCTGCTATTGTGTCTGACATTGATATATGTCATTGAAAAGGATAAAAACTTTCTCCAACTTGTACAGATTTTCTTCCACAGTGACTTGAAGTCATTAATCAACACTCCTTAGGAATTTTTTCTTTCAACCAACGATTAATCCATTTCACTCCTAATCGTTTCTTCATCTTCTTTAAAAGGATATCTTGAAACAGTAAAATCTTTTACTAAGCTTGTTATCTTATGTCCATGGTACTTCCCTGAATCAACCAGGTTTGGCAATCCTATCTAGGTAAACAAATATTAATTCTTGGTAATTACTTGTTTTGAAAGAGCCACAATTTATTTAATATGCACATTAGAATTTAATTAAGAATTGATACCAAGATCACCAGTTTCTGGAGTTTTTCTTTCTTCATTGCACATCCCCATTGCTTTAAAAAATCAGGACATTCATTTCTCTTAGGACACCTTGGCATCTCTCCTGTTCTTTTTAAGTTTGCAGGTTGGGATCTGTGAAGGTGCTTGCCCAATCACTTACTTTGTCCACCTATCCCTCTTTATTCTTTTCAGAGCATCACAGCAACCACAGGAGGCTGGGGGACCCTCGAGGCTGGGCCTGTGATTTCACATTCCCCAGAGATTTCTGAGAGAGCAGGAGCAGAGCTTCCTTCTTATAGTCATTGGACAACAGCCAAGGGATAAACAACAGAGACAGTTGTTCGCTTCACCCTAAATGTTGAGATTGTCAGGTTGATGACTTCCAAGATTTTGTGAGGAGCCCTCATCTCCCTACTTGCTGGTTTTGTTCTTGGTAGGGTCCCCAAGCCTGCTGACTCCATTTCAACCTACTCTTTTACTACATGGGTAAGCTGACTGCCTCAGAGGGTTGATATGCTAAAGAATGCCCCTTGTACTAAAAGAAACTTGAGAAGAAAGGACTCATTCTCATATCTGAGGAGAACTAGCTCATTCATAGCTGGTCTATTAGTATAAAAGATACCCCTTTCTGTTCACTCATGGTTTCCCACTGCATGGGAAACTCCAATTGCTTAATCTTTACAGGTTACTGAAGGAGTACTCAACAGTGACTAGAAAAAGCAAAATTTTATCTCCGAGAGGAAGACTAAGTGGACTGTATCAGGCAGGGTGTACTAGACTGTGCTGAAATAATAAATGACCCCCAGAACTAAGTGGCTTAAAGTGCGATTAATTCTCCGTCATGCTACGTTTTCCCTGAGGATTGGTGGGAGGGCTCGTCTCTGTGGCATCATTGTCCTTACTACAAGCCTCAAGATGGTAGAAAAGCCACTAACTAGGACAATGCTTGTTGCTGGGACAGAGAGAAAGGAATGCTAGGAAGCATGCACTGGTTCTTAGTGCTTCTGCTCTGAAGTTATACACAATACTTTTCTCATAATTTAATGGCAAAAATAAGTCACGCTTACTTCTTGTGGAAGGAAGTACGGTCCCACCATGTCTCTGAAAAGAGAGAGAACTGAATGAAGTATGTGTGAATAGCCAAATAAACCAGTTGAAAGACAGATAGAAACTTTACCAAAAAGGTCAGAAGATTTTTTTAAGAGATATGATCAGAATCCCCATTTCGAGAATTAAGAAAAACAATGCTTTGAAAACTTAAAAATTCAGCAGATAATTTAAAAGGAGAATAGTCTCTTCTGAAGACTGAATTAGATTCCTGGAAGAACAGTCACAACACAGAGCAAAAATACAAAGAAATGAAGATACTGCATAAAAAATTTAAGAGACATAGAAGGCAGTTCCAAGACACTAACTTGCAAAAAAAAAAAAAAAAAGAAAGAAAGAAAAATTCCAGGAGGGAAAAAATGAACAGATGGAAGAGCAATAGTAATTTAAAAAGAAGGAGAAGAAAAGTAGAAAAGTTTCTTAAGGTAAAGAAAGACTTGCAATTTCTTTTTGAAAAATATAATCCAGGTCCAGGCTAGTTTTATGAAAAAATAAAGTGTGTGTGTGTATATATATTTGTGTGTGTGTATACATGCATACACACATGTGTGTACGTACACACACATACATGTATCTATACATATTTGTACACATGTATAAATACACACGTACATGTAAATACACCCATGAATACATGTGGGTGTGTGTACACTGGAGTTATAAATACACAAGGGTGTATGATTTCGTGTATACAGGAGAATACACAGGTATACTATGTGTAATCTATATCTCCTAGAAATTCTGGAAGGACAAGGAGACAGAGACATTTTTCTAAGTTCCCAGAGAGAAGAAATTCTCAATAGGGAAAGCATCAGACCAGCACTAGTCTGCAACCACTGAAGCCAGAAGTTAGTGGGATGTCGAGAGGCTATTGAGAGAGAGGAGGGGTGTCAGGAATCTCCACAGAGATTTCACTCACCAATCAGAGAAAAGACGGAAATAATCAGACCTGCACAGCCTCGGACTATAATCTGTTCCTGGACTATATCTGTGAATGTATTTGATGAACTAATATAACCAAATGAAAATTGGAACCAGAATATACATTTCAAGATGGGGGGAACAATGATGAACAATGAATTTCACAATATATAGTTAAATATTTACTCATCAAAAGAGACTTTAAGAGAGCAGACTGGCACTCAGGATGGCAGAGCTGGGATTCAGGCAGAAGCAGTTTGAGTGTGGAGCCCATGCTGTGAATGACTTAAACCCTATGACTTCCCTTCATGCCTTGGCGTTTCTCTCTGTTCAGACTGCTCTAGCAAAATACCACAGACAAGCTGGCTCTTTCCATAGTTTGGCTATTGTGGACCTTGTTGCTATAAACTTTGGGGTGCAGATGCCCCTTCAGATCACTATGGTTGTATCTTTTGGATAAATACCTAGTAGTGCAATTGCTGGGTCACAGGGTGGTTCTATTTTTAACTTTTGAAGACCCTCCATACTGTTGGGATGAGAGTTCACAAGCATTCAGACTGTAGCACTTAGGCAGGGTAGAACTGCTTGAGTAAAACCAGAAAACCAAGAGTTACCAAGGAAAGAGAGAAACATTTGTCAACAAAAGGTGTTTGACAAAAGATACCAAATACAGAGCCTAAATATAAAAAGTAAACTAGGGAAAACCTTTATAACACATGACAGAAGTTTATGTAAGTAATGTGGTCAGACAAAAGGACATAAAAAATAAACAATGAAATTTAAAAAAATGGGTAGAGTATATAAACAGGCCATTTATAGAAGAAGGAATGCAAATTGCCAATAACATAAAAATATCCCTCACCTCATTTGCAACCTAGATAGCCTAAATTAAAACTACATTGGAACAAACATTTTCCACCTTTAGGATTAGCTGTGATGAAAGGCTGTAGCAACTACAGCATATTACATTAAGACACCACTGGACAGGTAAATGTTCTCAAGGAAGAAAGAGGATTGAAGGAGAGAGGGTAGGAAGGAAATAGAAGGTAGAAAGAAAATCTCTCCTTTGTAGCACCTGCCACCTTGCATACTGTAAATACTCTTACCTTGGCCAAGTACAAGCTACAATTGTGCAGATTTGGGAAAAGATTCACACAACTGTAGGGGCACGCTCGTAAGATGTGTACCAGAACGCACATTACAGCATTACTGCTATCTCTTAACTTTGTTTTCTGTAACCTCTCTGTATTGCTAGACCTGTTTAAAAAATGCATTAAAATACTTTTGTAGTTTTTGACAGTCTTATAAAATTTTTTTAAAAGAGTGCACTTCACTAAGTCTTCTACAGTCACCCCATAAAGTCTTTCAGTATTTTCAGATAGGATTTATTGGGTTCTGGAGTCTCAAACTCAGTCAAGTGCTCCATAACTATTTTCTCATCTATTAGACATTGTAAAGAAGTCTGACAGCTCTCTTAAGAAAACGAATCTTCAGCACTCCAAGGTTGGCAAAGGAGTGAGAGAGAACTTCACTGCTAACCTTGTGGGATCTGTGTGTGATTGCATTAAGGGAGCGGTCAGGTTTCCCTTCAGTTTTCATGTCACCATAGTACAAGTTTCATGGAGGCAGAGACCATGTTTGTCTTATTCTCCAGAGTTGCCAAAGGGAAGCCCAATTCCTGGCACTAGAGAATTAATAAATAATCAATCAGCTAGTAAAGAAACACATTTTTCTGTTTGCCACCCTGAGCCCTTTTTGTCTGAAAACTATCCTGACAGAGAAAATAATAGCAAAAGAGTCGTCAAGCTCCTTCTCTGCTGTGAACATTAACTATACTAGTTAGCCCAACGATCTCTACCCATTTTCCTTTTTGCCTTGAGTTTAAATGAAAGACTTATAGAAGAAAAAGGTGCTTATGTTTCTTTATATTTTTTCTAAAAAGATCTTTGCTTCTTTCTCTGCTTTAGCTTGACCCTTTAGTGTGTATCTTTCACATTGCACTTTTTTTTCTGTCTTCGTACTCACCCTTTGAAAATACAAGCTCATCAGTGAGCTTTCTCTGAAGCCACTTGGTTATTATCATCATTTAAAAATCTATTCCTGGTATGTTTATTTGGATCTGTATTGAGAATAATATCGGTATTTCTCCTTTTAACAATCTCTTACCTCATTTGAGCCATCTTCCTTTTTAATTACTCAAGCAATGATGTCATGGTTGTTTCTATTTGCTTTGGACTGATGAGCAAAGAACTTACGGTTTCCCAGCATCCTTAGCCTACTGGATGTGGGTGTCACTAGCTTATTGGACTGTTTTCCCCAGTTTTATACCTGTCTTTGTTCCTAACCTCAAAAGCCCTTGGGCTGTAGTATATGGGACAGACATTTCACTGTTTCTTCACAGTTTAATGATGTAGGTTATGTTTGCCGAATGCCCACTACATGTCTGTCTGAGTCAGTGTTGCCTATTTTATTATAAGCTCCTAGGAAAAACAAATGTCAAGATGTCTAATATAGTACAGTTCCTTTGGGCACTTAAATGCTGTGTGTATTTGTGTGTGGTGCATGTGTGTAAAGAAAATATTTTATTTACATGTTTTTAAAGGAAAAGGTATGAAATAGGTTGCTATTTAGGTAATTTCAAGTCCTTTAAAAATAGTATCTGTGAGCCGTGTGTGAGGGAGCAAATCAGCAGGTATTGAGGGTTATGGAATAAACCTCAGAGTAATATATAGTGTGACTCCTTAATATCATTGTAGGAAGTAGAAATTTTACAAAGTAAAAAGTAACTGTAAGAGTGTTTACGAACTTTGTCATGTCTCTAGGCTGCCTGTATTACCCTTTTTGCAATGGCCATGAAGAGACAAGGAACCAGGAAGCAGGAAGGGAAAGAGGGAATATTCTCTGTTAAGTAGTCTAACAGACAGGAGAGACGCATTTTTCCGTTCGTTTCAATGCTAGAGAAATTGAAAACTTGCATATGAGGGAAGGCCACATGGGATCTAGACATAATGCTGGAGCATAGATGATTTTGAGCAAAGAACCCACCCAACACTCACTCACTCTCTTTCTCTCTCTCACACACAGAGCCACAGAGAGAGAGAGAGAGAGAGAGAGAGAGAGAGAGAGAGAGTGAGAGACAGAGAGGGGGTGGGCAAGGAACTCAGGGTAGCATGAGACTTAATCAGGTTTGTAGTTATGATCATGCTTAGATAGAGTAGTGAATGTTAATAGTATAAGATTTGCAAATGTGGTACCTTATTGTATTTAGGTATTTACATTTGTTATGCTGTTATTGTGTGTATTATTTGACTAAATACAAAGAAAGGCAATTGTTTTAATAAACAATTTTTTGGGGGTGGGGGGGACTTTACCTAAGTGGAATGATGATGCTATTTATATCTGTTTTAGTCTGTGAAACCATTGTTAAGCCACTACTGCTCAACTGGCAACTGAATATCTGAATTGTATGCAGTGTTTAGGAAGAAATAAATAGCCTCATTCTATAAAGCCATGCCTATAAAATGACAGTAAACTTCATTGTAATTAGCTTTTACACTCTGATTTGGAACATATAAACCTGCCAAAGAATCTTTATCTTGAAATCTGTGGCCTAAACATTTCCATTGTCTGAGCTCAGGGGACAAAGCTTCAATCTCCAAGGAATCTGGGATTATTCATTGAGTTACTGCCTGCTTCACTTGCAAAAATGGACATTCTCTTTGTCCCTTGCCAGATTCCCAAGGGGACATGAAGAATGAAGTCTTTAAAGCTCTGCAGAATATATATAAATAATTGTTTTAATTGAACACTCTTCTTGGGCAGACAAATAGGCCCTATGATTTGACAGGTTCCTTTTCATCTCCATTACCTATGATGGAAATGCATAAATCCCGTTCTAACCAGCTCATATGTTAATATCTTCAACAGGATCCTGATAGATCTGCCAGCCTAGATGGATGTGATTTCTAACCAGCTTCACATTCCAGCTGTGTAACAAACTAGAAGGGCAAGGCAGATCCAATTTGGGCTTTTCACTTTGCCAAGCATAGTAATGAATTCATCTCCACTTTCTCCTATGAGAGCACTGAGAAGAATTTTAAAAGGCCAAAGTGTTTTCAAATGATGATCCGACATGAATTTGAGACATAATTCAATTACGCAAGTTATTACGAGGACACCTACTAAGTGCAGGACAGTCTGCTGGGTGTTCACTAGGGGAAATGTTCCAAATGCCAACAATACTCAAGTCTCTTCTCTCAAGAAACTCAAAATGTAATCAAGGAGATAAAGGGGTACCTACTTAATACTAGTACAAGCAAACTGTGATGAGCCAGAGCATATTATTAAGGGGAGACTAACTGATAGAATCAGGCACAAGTAGATAGAAAAGATGATTGGAAGCAAGCCTTGAGGAGTATCAAGTTTATCACTGTTATTTCTGCAGTTTCAAAGCTAAGGACCTACCTAGACCGAGGTAAGAATGGCCACCCAACATTGCCATTTTTTGAATGAATGGGCCTGAATGGGTCGGTCAGTGCCTGACCCCCAGTTAGTATTCATTTGTTTTTAAACAAATGAGAAACTTGGGAAGCATGAGAGAAGAAGCTGAAGGAAAGAACTCTGTGAGAGAAGGACCAAGATTTCCTGTTGGTCTTCCAAGAGCGGGATTAAATGGTGATGCTGTACACCCTTAACCTAGACTTTCTGAATAGACTTGTTTCAGCGTGGTGGTCATGGAGCCTGGGTGGGAAGTCGAGAAAGAAGGGGAGAGTTTAGAGCCTTAGACCCTAATGGGAGACAGGATGTGAAGAATAGATGAGGGCAATGGGAGCCCTATTTTCAGGCCTGCATTTAAAGGGAATTTCATGTTATGGGAACTGTCAGTTTTGTGGATTCCTTACAATATCGTCTCTTACCTCTTATTCCAAACATTTTATGCAGTTTGCTTTCATCGAAGATAATGCTGAATTCCTGAGTGTTTTACACCTTGACAGTGTTGATATTCTTAAGCCATGTTTACCCAAACCGTGGCTTAGGATAATTTTGTTCGTCTACATAAATAGAATAACATTCTTTTCCTGTAGACATCAAACATATTACTGTTTGTGATCAAAAGGGCTGTCAGTTTCATGACTGTCTTGGGAAAAGGGAACAAAATTCTAATTTTATATAATTAATCAGATTGCAGGCCACTTTATACAGTAGGGTTGGTTTTTGTTGTTGTTGTTTTTGTTTTGTTTTGTTTTACTTTTTTAAGAAACTTAGTTGATCCTTTGGATTTTATATAATAAAGTCTTTTTTTTTCCTTGCCCCTTCTTCCTGTATCATTAAGACACTGTCATATCAATTTCATCAGTCATTAACAACAAAAATAACACCAGCCTATTGTTTTATATTAACTATACTGATGAAATTCATACAGAGAAAGAATACACCAGAAGCCAAGAGTTTAGTGGAAATCAGAGCTTCATGGAAAATTTGCTGGTCAGGAGTCAGGAAACCTAATTCTTGATTCTGACTTTGCTACATACTTGCAGAGACTTGACCAGTGCCTTTCTCTCTGGTCACTGTGTCCATGTTGGTAAAACTTAGAGTTTAAAAGCTTGTTTCATGGTTACAAATAACAATAACAACAACAGACACTATTGAGCCCTTATTCTGTCAGACACCAAGATAAGCCCTCTGCTTGCACTATCCCACTTAATTCAAATGACAGCTCCTTTGAGGTAAAATCATTATTATCCTGTATTTTCAGCTGAGGGAATTGAAGGCAAAGAATATCGTGGTCTAACATACTCGGCATTGCACTAAGTGCTTTTCATGTGGGTTAGCCTGTTCTAATGTGATCCTCACAACAACCTTACATTATTCTAGCTCCATTTTAGATAGAAGGAAATGGAGACTTAGGAAGCAAAGTGATTTGTCCCTCCCCTCCCCAAAAGACGATGGCAGATCCAAGAGAAATTCACAGGTTTCCTGACATTGAGGCAGATATTCTTCCACTGCACCCTGTTTACATTGAAACCGTTGGAATTTGACTTATTGCATGTCTATAATTTTATCTGTCAGAGAAACCTAGGAATTTGGCAACTTACAAGCCAAATCTGGCCCATTGATGTGTTGTCTTTGCCTGCACGGTAATTAAAAAATTTATAGTTGCCAACGTTTTAATGTCAGAAAGCTTCCCATAAATAATCAAGATGTCTAGCTTCTTCTGAAAAATGGAAAGGTCTGGCCTCCCGAGGTCCCGATCCTTCCACGGCGAATGACCTCTGGAGCTGGATGGAGTGCTCTCAGGCTTCACACAGTGCCCACCCAGTTCTGTTCCTTTGTCTGGGTTTTGTCCAAAGCCTTTGTGTTCATAGGAGCAAATTTGTGACTTCCGGATTAAAGATTTCTATTCCTCCAGAACTAAGCAATTTGAAGGTTTGTTGGAAAGCACAGCAAGTTGATGATCCTCCTTGGCTTTTCCCTCACAAGAGCCATAGGACTGAAAGTCCTAGTGGTGTGGTTTCTCTTTTGCCGGGCTTTTCCAGAAAGAGCATTTCTTCAGCATAAGTGACATTTCAAAATCAGGAAGGCAAGCTGAATCGTAATGGGCTCTGTCACCATTTGGGTTTGATGCTGGCACCTCCTGTGTTTGCCCTGGTTGAGTAATCTGTTTGCATCTGAGTAGACCACACACAGACAAATGTGAACTCTGTTTATACTCATTTCCTGCCTGGGAACTTAGTTCCTCTGGGTCACAGCTTTGGAACGATGGATAGATTGGAAATTTACTGGTATAGACGTGGGTGCAAAAACTCACTTAAACCCATTTTGGAAGCTGATCTGAATAACCTTCTTTGAGTTACAGTAAAAGGGACATTGTCACTGATAGCTCCAGTGGATTAGAGCAAATGCGGTGAACATGGTGTCTGAATATGAGATGTTCAATGTAATCAAGACATTTAGTCTTCACGTTTTATGGATGAGGCAATTGAAACGCAGAGTTGTCTAAAGTTACATTGGTTGTGGGGAATACCCATTATATATCCTCAGCACCTCTCAGTAATGATCAGAATTCCTTCTTATTTCCTGGATGTCTCTCAGGCAAGTCAACAAGCTCCATTTCTAGAATTCCTGGGGAAAGACAAATGCACCCATTCTGTTCCCATTTCCTATGAGCAGAAGTTTGCAAAGGACCAAGAGAGGGAAAGGATTAAGTTTAGGAGACTGAAAACTCCTATGCCTGCCTTGTCCTGGGGCCAACCGTAGGAGCTTTCAAGGGCCTCTTTTCCCATTGTGACCATCTGGCAGAATCGTTGCAGTACCAATCTCAGCGACCTGTAAATGTAATTTTTTTTTGGCATTTAAGATCTTGTTCTTAGCCTCCATCTTCAACCAGTGAGTTATAGGTAGAAGTCAGTGAGGAGTAAATGAGAAAAAACTGGGAGCCCTCTAGGAGGAGACTCATTGCCACTATCTTTTTCGGGGACACTTCTCTGGGACTTACCCTTGGAAGCCTGGGGATGCCTAATCCAAGTTGGGCAGCTACAAGGTATCTCCTGTTATGGTGAGCACCAGAATTTTTTATTAGAAAAGATAGGAACTTTAACTTAATCTCCAACACTGTGCTAGGCATTGTGAGACTTACAAAAGGAACGCGTGTGAAAAACAGCTTCAGCCTTCAGGGAGTTCACACTGCAGGTCAAGGGCATACATAAAGATATTCAGATAGGAGCTTCTAGGCTTCTTTGAAGCACTGACCAATCAACATTATAAAAACACTTTATGATAAATAATCTCTTGCCCATTCCTGGCTCATAACACCCGAAAACTGTCAAGGACAAATGTAGTTGTGGGGTAAAGGAAAAGAATTGCTATAAAACTAAGGTGGGGAGATGTTAAACTGCCTTAGACTACAGGAGAGACTAGGTGGGATTAGAATTGACTTCAAACAAGCCACCCTTTAATATTCAGAGAGATCAGGCATTAGTAAGGTTACCACGGGGCCATGTTTAATATTAATAACTTGGTACAGGTTAAATAGCCAGTGGATGAATGCAAAGTTGAGCACAATTTGGGATAGTATGGAATATTTTTAACATGACTCCTAAGGAAGTGCTAAAGCATTCCTTCTGTGGGGGTAAAATCGTTGGCAACCTGTGATATCATTTTCGTGCTGTAATGGCACTCGTGCATGCAAGGAACCCAGGGAGTCAATAAGCCTAATGGAAATGTGTTTCCTTTTTCCCTTCTGCCATGGTTCTCTTTCAGTAGACCTGGAGCTTTGAAGGTGACTGTAATTAAACGTTCATTCCATTGGTATTGTACTTCTCACCTGTGAGAAAATTGAATAGCAGGTTTTTCCCATAAATAATGTGCAAAATTCATCTGAATGGACCAGATCATATAGAACTTCACTCTGAGACTTGATAGCTCTGGCAGTTGTGTCTATGTATCATGTAGATGTTATTTGTTTCCTGAGTGAGTTTATCTGGCTGGCAGTTCATTTCTGTGTAGGTAGGGGCAGAAGTTAGAGGGAGATCATGAAAGTACATTGTGTGTGCCTTTGTATTTGGTGCTTAGAAGTCTCTAGTTGTAATTGTGCTTCCTATCCATGCCCTTCTTGATTCTGACTTTTTTTTGGCTGTTGTGACAGCAATTTATTATTCTGTTTGCAGTTCATTTCTGGATGAATTACCCATTGCTTTGTCCACTTGTCATTGTGGCTTCTTCAAGTTCCCATGTAGTGGTATGGGGTGGGGTGAGCAAACCAGTCTAGGCTGTGTAAAGGACTGGAATTTCTATTCAGATTAGAATTATTTTTAGAAAGCTGCTATAGAATTAAGTTTCCTCAATCAGCAGGATTTAGGTAAAGCCATATGTTGGTGTGATATCCTCCGATAAAGCCTTAGAAATGTTCTTTTAGAATCTCATAACTGGTAGACAGCTGCATTCTGTGGGCAGGCCTGTCCTATGGACCAGGAGCTGTGGCTGAGCCTCTGAGGTGCTGAGTGGGTGAGGTTTCCAGTGGCCATTCACTGTTAGGCACTAGGCTCAACCAGGAAGGATTGAAAGGGTATTATAGGGAAGTCTCTCAGCAACCAAGTTGGGGATATGGAGTGATCTGTTTAATCAATACCTTATTTGGATTGTCAGTTGTAAAAGGCTTAGAAAATAATGCAACAGAATACTCAGTTCTGAAATAACAATGAGTGTCATTTCACCTTCCTTTGATCCCGAAGGTCTTTTAGAATCTTTGTATCCTGAGAGACCTGGTTAATAAAGATTTGAGGTCTAGGATGTCTGATAAACCAGACTTTATTCCGGTTGGGAAAGGAAATACGTAAGTGGAAAGGGCAGAAAGTCCTCCTGGCGCAGGAGGGGGATGAAAGCCCAAAGGAAAGGTAGGGGTGTTCGTAGTTAGGGGTACTAGTTTTAACTATTACTGTGTGCCTCTGCTAAGTGTCCCCTAAACCTTCACTTCTGGAGTATAAGATGGGTCAAGGTAGGGCTTCCTTTTTATCTGTTTTGGTCCCTTACCTAATAGTACCCAGCTCTGTGATGCATTTTGAGGTGCTTAATCAGAAGGGTACTGATTTTCAGGAAAGACCCAGAATTTTCAGGAGAGATCTATTGGGGATGGACCTGACATTGCTTTGTCTAGCTCATCTAGCTTACTTCGTCTCTGACTGGACTCTCACTCAAAAACTGGCTACAAGAGCACATCTGATGATGCTGCCTCTCCCGTCCTACATGGCTGGAGGACTGAGCATGTGCCATATGACTCTGGTGTCCTGACTTGGTGCCCTGTCTCAGGGCCAGCTTCCATTCTGGGTTTCCAGATTCATCTTTCAAAGGGTTGAAAATAGCACCACGGTTTCCTTCTCTTAGGAGCTTTCTCACCTTTGACAAGCCTGTGGGACAAACGGACCTGACCTCTGCGGCTTCTTTTCTGTCAGCCCTGATTGAATATTCACTGTGCCGTGCATCATGCCAGGCATTGTGGAAAATTATAGAAGAAGGGGGTGATGCACTCCTGGCCTTTGAACATCTTATCAACTTACCAGAGAGACAGAATCAGCACAAAGCAAAATACATGAAAATTCAAATGTTAGCCAGACACATATTGTTCATTATTTATAAATCCAATTAAAATAGCCTAAGAACACATATTTATGTTCATATATCAATATGTTCATAAAATTAAAGCATTTGCTGAAATGCCTTGAAGTAACTGGAATTAGAAAAGGGTAGTTTTCCGCTGCCTAAGTTTGGTTCTCCAGGAATGACCCTGAGACAAAGATTTAAGAGCAAGTAGTTTATTGGAGAAGTTTCGGAAATACCACCAAGAGGGTGTGTACCTGAGCCAGCTGCAGATGACAATGGACACTTATGCTCAAGCTTATGGGGAAATAGTGGAGAACAGCTAAGAACTGCCCCTTGCCATTATCCCCTGGACTCTATCAGCCTCTGGTCGAGGACTTCTTACAGGACAGGTTACCCACATATTCCTGGCCTGCCAGGCCCAGACAGATAGTTTTTGGAGAAAACTCTCATGCAAAGAGATGCAGCTAATGGCAATTGGACGTTGGCCTTGGAAAGGCCTGAGGGATAAGAGTGGGATATTGACAGCCTCTGCCACATTTACAGGTATTAATGGGAGCAAAGGCTTGAAATGGAGAGGAGAGAGAGGTTTTGAACATTGATGAAACCACCGTCTATGAAGGCCTGAATAAACGGTGGGTGACATTGAAGCTAGAACCCATAGGCTTTCTTATGTGAGTTCGTCAAAGGAGTGTGGTTCAAGTGACCTAGGGAAGAAGGGACCAGGTGCAGCATACTGGTGATGGAAAGTGGCTTGGAATCTGAGGATCCAGGTTGTGATGGCTGCTTTGAGTTTGGATGCCCAGTGTTCTAGTAGGCATATATTGGCTGCTCTGAGTTTGGATGCCCAGTGTTCTAGTAGGCATATATTGGCTGCAGGTCATGTTGGGGCAATGAGGTAGGTTAGCTGCACTGTGGCTGATAGTCAGTCACTTTATCTGTGGCATGAAGACCTGATTCATCCACCGGGATCATTTCAGAAGAATGAAAGCTGTCTGTGATTAGAGGTGCTGAGAGTCAACATGGCCTTCTTCAGCTCACCTAGGTTGAAGAGGCAGGTGGTGACCAACAAGCAGTGTGGATTTCATCCTCGGTCTCCTCCTATAAAGGATAAGACTGGCATCTTTGTTGGGGAAGTGGGGATAGGAATGGTCGTGGTCAGTACCTCTGAAGTGGTTCTGATATAGTCTCCTCTTGTATTGCATTGCATTGCATAGCGTTGTATTTTGTTGTGGGTATGTACCTTCTCTGGAGAGCTGGCAGGTGGGGGCAGTTAAGCTTGTCAAAGGCTGCAGCACTGCAGAGGGCTCTCGTTCACCTGACATAGTTAGTTATTGATGTATTGTTGCAGAAGGTCTGCACCCTAGGCTTTAGCGAATGCCCTGCCAGGACTCCCATGTGTTGATCTTTGTTAATGGAAATGTCCATGTGTTTTACCTGGTTTTTAGCTGCCCTGGCAGATGTGCCCAGGAATGAGCTCCCAGAGATTGCACCTCAGGGGTTAATTACTCTCTGATATATCAAATTATATGATTTAATGTGCTCTTTCCTTTTTTTTTAAATCCTGTATTGACATGCGAGGCAGAGAGGATCTAGAATAGAAATGCCAGGATATGTTAAAAATTTCTTGATAGCTTTTATGGTGGGGGGAAAAAGCCCCTCTAAGATATGTTCATATATTCTTATGTACACAGTAACATAGTTTGTCCATGGAAGAGGGAGAGGAAGAGTGTATCAGGTTGGATCTGCTTAGGAGACAGAAGCTAAACAAGTTACTTTAACAGGAGGAATTACTATGAAGACTTTTGTATGGAAGGAAAAAGTCTTCCTCGACTCCTTCAGGGTCCCTGCCTCTGTCTGAAAAGCAAAGTGACACGGACAGATGAACAGGAGAAAAGCCTATAGATTTATGTAATGTGTAAGTGTTACGTGACATGGAGCCTGCACAAGGAATCGAAGACCCGCTGCAGTGATTAGAGCTGCGAGTTTCTTGGCGAGGTGGGCTGGAGAGCCGGCAGTCGGTGGGGTGGGGGAGCGGGTGGTGGTGGTGGTGGATTGTGATAGGTCAAGAACTAGGAGGTAAGCATAGTAAGCAAGGGAGAGTTTGCAAGGCCCTTGGTTATAATTCCTTTAGGTGTCCCTTTGTCTTTAGAGATGAGGGTGCTCCTTTCCTCCAGGTATAGAGAGGACACCTCTCACAAGAGGACTTTGTGACCTCAGGGAAGAAGAGTAAGAGGGGGCAGAGGACACCATGACCTTACTGCTTCTGCTGTTTTCTTAGACTTCAGTATGCCAAGGTGGCACCTTTTAGGATGGCATTTCTTGAACTTCATCACTTGTGAACTAGTTGTTGGATAATCCAAGAGGTGCAGAGAGGTCCTGAGCTTCACAGAGGTCACACGCTGCAGGAAGCAGCTGTAACCCTAGGGCTGGGGAACCAAGGGAAGAAGTTAGGATAATGAAAACTTGCATACTTTATGATGGGCCTTGCAGAGGGGGAACCCAGACTTCTGAGAAGGGGCACTGAACAGCTGGCTGCGGGTGGTTAAGGGGGCTAGGAATATAGACAAACTGCAGAGTGGAGTCAGTTGCTGTTGCCAGGGTGGAGAGTGCTCACTAGAGTCATGTGACAGGATAGGAATCCCATCAGGAACTGGTCCCGTCTCCTCCCCCTACTGGCAGACCTAACGGGGGGCCTGTGGTGCAGGACAGGTGTGCTCTGTGGGGTCCCAGCCCCAGCACTAAGGAGCAGGGAGGGTTTGGAGGTAAAACACAGTTAAGTTAAAAGACCAACACACAGAGAGAACATAAATGAAAGAGAAAGAACAGGAGAGAAAGGGCGAGAGTTCATGCGCATTTGTGTGAGCTAGCAAGAACAAGATTGCAGCCAGGAGCTGCCTGGGGTAAGGAGTGTTGCTACTTGGCTGTAAAAATAAGCATAATAATAGCCTGCACAGAAGAACTTGGTTCAGGGAGGAATATCATTAAGGACCCTTATTTAGCGTGGGGTGGGGTGGTGATTAAGCTCTAAAGTCAGGGCACTAGGGGAAAATCACATAGAAATATTAGAATCACACAGTAAGACTCTGAGAGCCTGTTGAAATGAGAAAGCATTTGAATCGCTCATCCCGTGCCTGGTCTGTGACGTACATGTGTATCCTGAGTGGAATGCAGGAGGAAAACCTCTCCTCTGCCCCACTGATATATTACTCCTTTCTTCTGCTCTCTCACCGACATGGAGAGAGGAATTCTTCTAAGTTATGTGTATGTGTGCTACATCTTCCCCTTAAATTATACCAGGTATGTGCTAAGCACTCTGTTATATGCTGTTTTACGTGGTGATCACATTGACCCTAGAAATGCTATTATTAGATAACTTTTAACCAGAAAGAGATCAGATACACAGGAAGGTTGACTAATGTCCTGTAAGCACAGCCAGTGAATGAAAGAACCTGCATTTCCAACTAAAGTGCCATCTTGCTCCAGTCCTATGATCTATAATCAGCATAACCCTGCTCCCCCTACTGAAGGTTCTGCCCTGACTTTATGTCTAGGGCAAATCATGTCATCTCTGACATCAAAATAGGGGGCCTCTGCAAGGTCTTTATGGAACAGTAAATCTGCAGTGTCCAATATGGCAGCCACTGGACACGTGTGGTATTTAAATTAAATTAAGTAGAATTAAGTAAAATTTAAAAGTCAGTTCCTCATTGACGTGAGTCAGTTCCTCAAGTAGACACATTTCAAGAGCTCAGGAGCTGCATATGGCTAATGACTACCATCTTAGCACAGAACATTCCCATCCTCACGGAAAGTTCTGGAGTATATCTATAGTGAGTGAGAGCCTGATTCTCAACCTAGTTAGCAAACCCATCTCTGTACCTTACTGGTTGTGGGGTATCTATGGGCAAATCCCTTACTTAACCTCTCTGTGCCTCAGTTGCAGAAATAGTCAAGGCAGCTCCTCATCCGGTTCAGATGAGATTTAAATAAGACACTATTTGTAAAGTTCTTAGGATGGTACCTCGCACATCATGGGATCTCAATACATGTTACCTAAAGGGGGAAAGGTCTCTTAGCTCTAACATTACATGATTTTCTAAAAATTCCACTGTTACCATTTACCTTCTGATATATTTTTTAAAGACTTTATTTATTTATTTGAGAGAGAGAGAGAGGATGAGAGAAGAGAAGCTTAGAAGGAGAAGCAGACTCCCCATGGAGCTGGGAGCTGGATGTTGGACTCGATCCCGGGACTCCGGGATCATGACCTGAGCCGGAGGCAGTTGCTTAACCAACTGAGCCACCCAGGCGCCCACCTTCTGATACTTTTATTTGAAGAAGAGAGGAGGAAGTTTGAAGCAGGAAAAGGAGTATCTTGATAATTGATACTTGGAATGTTTCATGGAGTCAGGGAATCCTACATTAACTCACAAGGTTATTCCATGCAATATACATTACTATAATCCATACCATATACCAGGTTTCAATCTAAGAACTTAACACATACTCCCTCATTGAATCCTCCAAACAGGTCTATGTTGTAGTTCTTCCGTATCCTCATTTCCAGTACCCTCCATGTTTTACCACTTTTCTGGGTAAGTTCTGCAGGAGTGGGGAGGAAAGAATAAGAGTTTACCCTTATGAAGAGAGTAGAGAAACCAATAACTGTCGAGGGTATATTATCTCAGGCTAGATCTTTTGTGTGTTTGTCTAATGCAACAACCATAATATTTTCCTCATTTTATAGATGCGGAAATAAGCTAAAGAAGTTGTTAAAATTAGCCCAACATCACACTGCTAGCTAGTTAAGGATAAGACCCGGGAATCTAACGTAGGCTTAATTTCAAATCCCACATATTATTCATGGCATCTTGATGTATATTAATAGGGAAGATAATATTTTTGCATGTTCAAGTATAATACAAGGAAGAAATAAAAAGTAAAGGTAAATCGCCATAGGAGTTAAGAGGAAGAGGGGTTACTCCTGATCAAGAGGTCCTGAGAGTCTTCTTTGAAGAGGTAGCATCTGAAATGGAGCTTGAAAGTTGGTAACATGTTGGCAGGTGGTACTGGGGGAAAAAATTCCAGGCAGAGGGAGGAGCACAAGGACAAACTCTGGCAGGATGAAGATATACCATGAATAGTTTGCAGAAGGGACCAAGGATGGGTTTCTGCCAGGGTGGGAAGGACTCTTTTGCCACCGACATTCTTAGAATTGTCAGTGCATGGTCATGGTAAAAGGTAGAGTAACTTTTAATATTATTATTGATTTTAAACCCCCTATAGACTGTGTGCCCTCTTTACAATGTGTGCCCAGGACAGACCACTCCCACCGCCCCCTACCCTTCGGTATAACACTGGTAATTAATTGGGTGTGTTTGGATAAGTTCCTCTCTCTCTGTCTTTCTTGGTAGCACTGCAATTTCCTATGATTCTCAGCCTGTGTTCTCCATTTTTGTGCAGCCCACCTGATATTCCAGGGAGACAGGTTCTGTGAAGGACAGAGGGGTAGCTCTGGACTTCCCATGGGTTTTGGGAAAGGGGGGTCACCAGGGGAACCAGGTGTTTGGCATGCTTCAGGTCTGGAGTTCTCCTGACCCAGGCATAGAAACTTTCTTCAGGATCCGGATGATGCTTTAGAGCCAAATGAGCAAGGCTGATGGAACCAAAGGGCACAGACCACGGGCCTGGAAGAATCTTCTTAGAGATTTATCACTGGGTGGAGGGTTGAGAGTTTGAAGTTGAAGACTGAAATCACTAAAGAGAAGCCCAGGTGGTTGTTGATACCCCTCCTACCCCAGCCCCCTGCCCTTTCCCTGACCACTACCCTGGGCCAAAGGAAGATGGAGGACCTCCTGCTAATTTTCAACTGCACTTTGCTCTCTGTTATGTAGTATTTCAGTGACAGGATCCACTCAGGAGAGTTGGGGCAAGGCTGGCTGAGGTTCTCAAGGAGCTGAGTTTTGAGTTCAGGTGCCCGCATGGCAGTGGAATGATGCTTCCTGACCTTTCAGACCTTTGAGACCTCTGGTCGGTCTTAGACTTCACCTGGAGCCTCCTGTCCAGGATGCGACCACCTAGGGGAATTCCAGGGAAAGGTGGCAGGTAGAGTATCCTTTCTGAGTTTTATTCTCTCTCATCCTCCCTTCTCTTCTTTCCATGTGTCCATGTTACTCTGTTGTGTCTCCTTCTCCTCAAGATTCATAGACGAATGATGCAGGGGTATTTATTTTATGTTCTTGTCAACAGAGATGTCATGGACTGAAAGGTGATGGGTACCCCAATGAGCTCACTACAAGATCTCAAAGATTCCAAGCCACTGGCTGCTCCAAAACATAAAGCCATCCTTCTGGAGAGGCGGCAAGAAGGAAGCCTGGAGGAGGTGAGGAAACATCACTCTTCCCTCTGCCCTTAACTCCATCGGCCTTTAGCTGTCAGATGGTTGGGCCCAGGCCTGATGGGCTATTTCCCGTGTGTCCTTCCATAGGCTCCACTTTTGGCCAGAGGACAGAGCACCTTCTCAGGTGTCTGGGGAACTGCTGAAGGACAGTGAGGGAGATGGTGCTGATCCCCAGGACAGAAACACAGCAGCTGGAACCAAGAAGCACCTCGAGTGGGACTGAAGCCCAGCACCCCTTCAGACTGAAGCTCTCTGAGCTGCGTGTGGTTCCTGATTGGACTGTTTTTGCTTTGCCCTCACTTGCATAACACAGTTCTGGATGCTTTTGAATGGTTGGCTTTCTTTCCCTTTTTTTCTCCCCTCTGTCTTTTCTTTTTTCTTCTCTTGGCCCTGAAAATTGTAAGAAAAGGATTGCTTTGGAAAGTATAATTCTGTTGCTGAAATTGGCCTTGTTTATGAACAAATTCTGTCCCTAAGGATTTTCTGAATTGCAATCCCAGGTTACCTGGTAAATGGGGCTGCATGATTTGATTTGTGTAGTGTACTGATCCTTAGATTAAAAATACATTTATTTTCTTTCTTTCTTTCTTTCTTTCTTTCTTTCTTTCTTTCTTTCTTTCTTTCTTTCTTTCTTTCCTCTTCTCTTCTCTTCTCTTCTCTTCTCTTTTCTTTTCTTTCTTTTCTTTTTTTTTTTCAAGTTTTGGATCCGGATAATGGCCCGAGTCACATTTGTTTAGCTACTGAAGTGATCTCAATGTGGTAACGCTTGGAGTTGAAATATAATCAAACATATATTATACCTGGGGCTCTTGCACGCTACTTGATATATATGTTACACTACAAAGAAACACAAACCTTGTAGGTTGAAATTTAATTCCTGTCTGATCCTGCAGTTAGAATGGTGGAGAAATTATAAACATCAAAAGCGGCTTCAAACACCCTGAATGTAAGCTAACCAACAATAAGTGGAAAGTTTGGAAATGTCACTTTCCAAGGCAAAGCAGGAATTAGAGATCAGCTGACCTCGCCAATAGGGTTGCCCAGGTCTGTCTGTGGATCTGCTCATTTTGGAGGAATCCGAGAACAAGGCCTGCTTCTGTGTTTGGGTTTACGGAAATTGTGGCGTCTTTGACTGAATGCTCTGTAACTGTGTCTGCCTTGCAATAAAACACCTTTGGTTGACTCAGCAACAAAGTCTCTGTCAATTTCCTGCAACACTGTGTCCTCAGTGCTTTGTTAGAAAATCCAGGGTAGACCTTTGAGTGGTTGACCTGTCAGAGATCACAGCCAGACGCAGCTTTCCTGCTCTTTCGGGGGTGTCTCCAGAGTCATCTGTTGTCTCCACTTGGGGTCTATGTGCGTGTGGTCAACTTCCCTTCTTCCTGTTATGGTCAGCTCTAGACCTCTCTAGTGATGGCATAGCCCAGCTAGACCAGGGTGCTGCCCTCTCGTTCTGGAACCCCCATGTATTTCTTTGAGACTCTAGAACAAGCTGTACACTCTTAGAACTTCAATTTCCTCACACACAATACGGGAATAACGACCCTTCCTGTAGTTCTAGTCATAAGCGCCTGTAGAAAGGACATCGCATGGATGACACTGTACACGTTGTAAACATACTGGGATGTGACGGCACTCCATACATGATGATTATTTGTTAGCAAAGAATTGAAAGAACACTCTACGTCCTTATGGGTGACCACATAGTTGACTAAGAACACAGTAGCTTTTGGGGACCATCTTAGGCTTCCTTGCTTAAAGCCATTAGAGAGAAAGGTGAAGATTCACGGGACAGAAAGCAGGAGAAGACAGTCTGCAGCTCACTAACTTTACCATGTAACCACATACCTTGCTTCCTTCCTCAGTGGAATACAGCAGGTGTTACCTCCTTCACAGAGATGATACTTTTGCTTTTACAGAAAGTAAAGCTTACCAAGCACATAGGTATAGGAGAGACCAGCTCTCCCTCTTGTTTGCAACATCAGCCCCATACCATCCGAGGGGCAGGCGAGAGTCTCTAGATACTGACAGAGAGGTCTCCTTCACCGTGGGGGAAGAATTCGACCCATCTCAGGCCTCATCAGACTGTGTCTGCCACATCAAGAGAAAGCACTTTTTGAAACCCCCCTGCAGTCTCCAGCACCACACCTGAGATTTCTGGATGACCAACATGTGAAGCAAAGTCAAGAGCTAAGATCATTCATTTCATGTAGGGTGGCAATAAAGTCGTTGTTCTCTGGTGGCCGTGGTGTGTGTTATAGTCCTACAGATAGCCCTGGGCTTCAAGCCACGTGGAGTAGAAAGAGCATTTTCTACTTTCTACTTTGAAGTTATTAAGACCATAATAATAACACAAAAGCAGGTAACAATTACTAAGTTTTTACTTTAGGCTGGGGACCGGGCAAAGCACTTTGCAGGTAGTGGCTCTTTTAATCCTCTCAACAACCATACGTGGTAGGTACTCTCAACTCCCATGACCTGGATGAGAAACTGAGGCATGAAATTGCTTTGTAAGTGGGCCAGGCTCCCCAGTTGGTGAGAGTCATAGCAGTAATGCACCAGGTCGGCCTGAGTCCAAAACGTGGGCTCTTTACCATTTTGTTCACCTGCTCCCTCACCTTGGTCCCAGTCCCTGTCTGCTTTCTTGGCTTCTTACTGTGAACCTTACCTTCAGAACTGCATCGTCCTTACTTATAACTTGGGGTTATTAATTATCAACTTTCCTACCTGCTTCCCACAGTTACTGTCTAAGCTCTTGGCAAATGTATGCCACCTAACTGTAAATCAATATGAAAAGTAAAGGTGTTCTTCTGGATGGGGTCCAGGTTCAGCCTACCTTATGCTGAATTCTATTTCTGTTTAGCATTCAGAGGTTTCAGTGCATCTTATACAGAGAAGATCCTAATGGAGGTCAATGTTGAGTCCAAGAACTCTCTCAAGGATAAATGAGAGAGCACCTTTTGTATAGGCGAAATATTAGATTCTGGAACAAAGTGGTGCTGAGTCTAACCTTCATTCCGAAAGCTGTATCAAAAGACATCATTTATGTCATACAGAAACAACCTCTTCCCTGTTTGCTCCAACAACTCGTCCAGAAGGTGGTGTTACTATGTATCTGTCCACAGGACAGAAGGTGGTGTTACTGTGTACCTGTCCAAAGGACTCCTGGAGTTGAAAGCATTTTACAGATTTGTAGGCAGATTGTAGCATACGCTGTTGGTACCTTGTCCAGGTTTCTAAGGGCTTTCTCTGTGGGGCCTGTGTGATCCCAGGCCAGAAGTGCTGGGGTGTTCATTCTTCCCCCCACTGAGACTAGCCCTCAACCCCACTGAAGAGAGTTGGTATATAAATGATCCAGCTCCTCACCCTTGGGAGGGCCAACTGAGGCCGGGTCTGCGCTGGCTCTGAGCTCCCCAGTGTGGTGACACTCCTCTTGCCTGTGGCGGGAACTAGTCTGTTAACCAACATTTGTTGTCTGCCTTTCCTTCCTGTGTCATACACTTGCTTCTCAACCAGTGTTTCCTGGAATCACTTTCCCAGCAAGGAGTTAATCCGCTCACAAATTCCTGTTTTATGGTTTGCTTCTGCAGGGAACCCAAGTGAATTCAAAATTCAGGTGCTGGTCAATTACAGAAATAATAACATCCCAAAGAAAATGCAGCAGTATCATCCGAGACTGAACCATTTCTGCCCTTGTCCTTCTACTGATACCACTGCTGTGTTAGGAACTGGAAAGGAGACTTTATAAATCCGAGACCCACTTGCCAGAGAAGTTTCCTTCCTGGGAAACAGGCACCTCCACAGATTATGAGATACTTTTCCTTTAAATGAAAGACTCAACTAACATATGAGACTGGGCAAGAGTCACCTGATGGCAAATCAAATTACAGTTCACCAGCTAGAACAAGTAACTACATATAAGGGGGTAATGGGGAAAGGAGGGAGTCACAGCCCCAGAGCCCCCCTTTCACCTCTCAAGGACTCCCATTTGCCTTTGAATCACTTCTGCTTCAATTAACATTGATTGAGCCTGCCTAGAGTGCCTGGCTCTTGTCAAATCCCATTACACGGGCTCCAAGACACTCTCTGTCCGCAAGCTTTTGTGGTGCTGGGACATTTTTGTGGGAATATTGAATATTGTGTGGAGTAGCTAATGCATTGATCAGGAGTGTTGTACAAGAGGTTTGCTTTTTCTGGCTTGGCAGTTTTGTAAATGGGATTTCATCTTTGCCATTATCATTATCAGCTTGAGCCAATTCTCTAGGTTCAAGTTATGATGCTCTAAAAAGCATGTCAGACTGACCTGTAGCTTTTAAAGATAAACGTTGAAAATGTCAATCCTGTAAAGGAAGAGATGTACCTGTATCTTTGTTAGAGGCATCACACACTTACTTTTTGTACGTTTGTTGTTGGGAGGAGGACTCATGAAGAGACACATTTCTTCTCTGGGGTTCCCAGTAAAGATTTTGATGTTTATTTTATCAGAGATGTAAATGGAACCATAGTATGTATCAGAGTCTGCCTTATCTCTTTTCTTTTCAGTCTTTGCTAAGCTCTTGGAGGGTCAGGCTATATTTTGTGCAAGATTAGGGCAAGAATACTATTAAGAAAAAAAATCAGAGAATAACCTCGTTCCTAAAATGACCAAGGCTCTTTTATGTAGGGAAAACATTTATTGCTACTGGTACCTTTTTAATACCCACATTTTAAATCTCATTAATTATTAAATTTTCCCTAAATATTCAAATGCTACTTTTGCCACAAATAAAACGTATTTTATCAATCATATCATCTTAAATATTTAAATGCTGATTAGAAACTCAAGTAGACAGATTCTCCTAAATATTTCAGTAGATCATTTACCAATTTCATTTAAGAGCTTCACAAACTTTTGAAAGCAGACAGCACACATGTGCACATGCACACACACACACACACACACACACACAGAGTAATCACCATGGGATTCAAAATATAGTATACCTTCACTTAAATGATTAAGAAGTATTTATACTGTGGATTTGATTTATGTCTTCATTACTTATAAACTTGTTTTATCCCTTCCCTGCCTTTTTTTTTAATGCTAATCAGTGTTTATATTTTCCTGGAATTATAGTAATCTTGCCAGACTTGAAAGAAAAAGAGTGTGGTCTTAAACTAGCTGAGTTTTCACATTCTGGGTTATCAGCCGCTTGATTTTTGGTTGGCATGTGAGTTCTTAGTGGATCTCTTCAAAATCAGTTCCATCCTGGGCTGGTGTTTTCTGGCCTGAGTTTCTTCTTACAAAGTTCCGTTGCTATGTCAGTGAGCCCTTGGAAGCACTTGTATTGTAGTGGCAACATGGACCGCACTCTGAGAGCTTCCATCTTCCTCACATCTTAGTCCCAGACAGTGAGCCTTTACTTCGTCATGCCTTGTTTTCTCTGTATTTTGATAACAAAATATCCAGGCATTTATTCGTCTCGGGGATGAAAGGAGGGGGTCTGGACAGCAGGCTCTCTTCTTGATCGCTGCCTCATGCATCTGCCTCCAACACACAGCTGACTGTTATGTGTAGTCTTACAAGGGGATCACTTCTCTGATCAACCAGGAAAAATCTCCAACTTTTCTTGAGTTATTTGACTTAAAATTCACTGTAGCTGTGCTTTTTTTACTTAATGGGAAAAATATATAAAATAAAAGAAACAGAACATCTCTAGTTATCAAATCCCTAACCTACTTATTAGGAATATATATTTTTTAAATGTGCCCTTTTTGTTTTTAATGACCTTTTTGTATACCTTATCCTTTTTTCTTGTTGAGTACTATTATGAACTCAAGCCATAGAAACCAGTTATTCCAAAGAACTATAATTATTCTTGTTCAAATTATTGGAATGTGGACGCCCCCTTAAATAGTCTCTCTCATCTTTTCAGCACTGCTCTTGAGACATTTTTGAAAGTCTCTTGCTTAAAGGCAACAAGATGTTCCATACCTGTATTGATTTTTCTCTACTATTAGCTAAGATTTTAGTCCTTGAGAAGCCCTAAGTCTTATTCGTAGAGAATAGCAGTAGGATTGCATATCAGTTTTATCCCCATAAGTGTGATAATAGACAAAATAATACTGATTTTGGCTACTGTAAAGCTAGTGCTGGAAAAATAAGTAAGATTATAAGTTTTCATTATCTTTTTCTAATATAAATGCTAATATTACTAATTCTAAATTTTTATCTAATGTTGATTTTTAAAATTTATCTTCCTATACCGTGCTTTCTTGGATTATCAACTCAAACTGTAATCCCATGACTTTCTGATTTATTAGCCTTGTATGTTTAATTGGTCACCATTTTGTAGTTCTTTTATTGACAAACATAAGACAGGATCCAAGGGAAGATAGGCACGGGACACAGTAGACAGATCGGCTTTCTCATCTGTGAAAGAAATGCTCTGATGAGGTTTAGGATTGAGATTTTTGTCCTGTAGGCAATGGAATGAATACCACTTAGAATTTTTATCACTGGTTTAAGGCAGTGATTCTCAAAGTAGCATCACTGGGAGGGAGAGTTCAAATGCAACTTACTGAGCCCCCTCTCAAGTTTCTTATCAGTAGGTCTGGGTGGGATTGGAAACTGTGCACATCTAATAAGTTCCAGGTGGGGCTGATGCTGATGGGTGTGTGACCACACTCGGAGGACCACTTGTCTAAGGAACATAAAGTAAGGTTTATTGGCTGGGTGGAGCTAGCCTATGAAGCTTGAATTGTGAGGCTGTTAAGCTGAAGATTAAGAAAAAGTAGTAAGTAAATGACTTCTAGAAAGATAAGTCCTTGGGTTATAAAAGTTGGAATTATCACTGTGGATCTTGAATATTCAACCAGGTCTGCCTTTTACTCCTTGGCTCCATTTCTTTTTGGTGGGGGGCAACTCTGACTGCTTATGAGCTATAGCTCTCCTGTCTATAAACACAGAGAGATATGAAAACATCAGTTAAAAAAATCAACAGAATTCTGTAGTCCACTTAGGAAATTAACTTCATAAATACACAATGATGAAATTTCTTATAAAAATTCTTTGGTGGGGAAAGAGTTCACACAAAGGGATTGTGTATCTATAAACCCAGATTGTAAATCTTTATTTTATTTTGAGGTTGAAGTGTAGACCTTATCTCCCTTTACCTGACATCTGTTATACCAGGAAGTCTATTCCTAAGTGTTTAAGCAAGTGCCAGGGATGCTGTCACTTCAAGATGAATAATAAACAGCCATAATAAATGGATGTTGTGTGTGACATTAATAAGACATTTGCAATCCTGCAGGAAGAATCATGCTGGAAGATAAATAGATGCATTTATTTATACTATTGTTAGGAACTTGAACTTCTGACACACAGAGCAGGTGTTCAGTCTATTTTGGAACTACCTGACAATACTCCTTTGTTTTCTTGTTCCTCTGTCTGCCCTCAAAATGTAGATGTTCTTCAAAGTCCTGCCTTCTCTCTTTGTTCCTTGACTTCTGTATTTTTCTATCAGTGAACTCCTCCACACACTTTAAATTATTATCTCCAGAGGGGATGATTTCACAGTCCCACCTACCCACCCCCGACCAAAAAAAAAAAAAAAAAAGGAAATCAAAATTTATTTCCAACTGACTGTAGGACATTTTTATCTGAATGTCTGTCCAGCAACTCAAACCACTTGCCTGTAACAGGACTCAGCACTTCCTCTTCCCAACCCATATTATCCTTTTTTTCTCTTCTCCCCAAATGTAAGCCACATTATTTGCTTCACTAAAACCTTCCTCTTTGTCATCCCAGACACCCACAATATTCACCCTCCAGTATGTCTCTCTGCTGTTAATATCTTTATTCCATCTTCTGACAAAACTGTATCTTAGGCACCCAATGCTGCCATTCAAATGATTGTTAAAGCTTTTTCACTAATGTCCTCATTTTCAGTCTGTCTCTACTGCAACCCATCTTAAATATCATTGCAACACAAATTTCCCCCCAAATTGCATCACTGATCATGGCATGTCCTGATCTCGAATCTTTCATGACTCCCAGTAGTTAACAAGATATGTTCAAACCGTAATGCTGCCATTCTGTATTTTTCAGTACACAGCTCCAACTCACTTTCTCACTTTCCTCTCTTACTATTCACTTATGAACTCTCCATTGGTGTGATATCAATCTTTAAATATGCCTTTCAATTTAACCTTTTCATTGTGCTATTCCTCTTTCTTCATATCATCTTGTCCTTTTTTGACCTGTTGAAATCCAACACTCTTTAAAGGTGCATAAGAAATGCTACTTTTCCATAGAATGTTGCTTGATTCACCCCAACCAATAGTACTTTTTCTTTCCTTTTAAGTCCTACATTACTCTATGGAGCTTTCACCTGCAACTTATGCTTATACCTGGTAGTTTCAGTGATGTAGAACATTATTTGTTGGATCCTGAGCTCCCAAATCCTGCTGGACATCTACATGGGAAATACTGAGGTGGACTTTCCTGGCAAATCCATGTTGTTGAGAGCCTTTTCTTGGCCAGGCACTAGTGCAAGCATTGGAGACCATAGTATGGTCAGGATTTCATAGAGCTTATGTTCTAGAAGAAAACCAAATACAAGAAATAAACTAATATAGATTGTTATTTGTACTGATAAAAGAAAACAAAATGATGTTGAAGAGAGTTGTGGATGTGAAATATATGTAGTTAGGCTTTCTCTGAATAGATGACATTTAATCTGAGACCAGAAGAATAAGGAAAAAAATAGCCAGGCAGAGGACTGAGGGAAGGTGTTCTAAACTGAGGAACAGCATGCAAAGGGTGATGAAGCAGGAATGAGTTTGGGATATTTAAGAGGGAAGAAAGACCAGCAGGATAGAGAAGAGTTATTAATATAAGTTGTATGAAATGAGATTGGAGTAGAAGGTGGGAATTAATCACATTGGGCCTTGTAGACTATGGGGGAGAGTTTTGATTTTATTCTAAGCATATGGGAAAACACTAAAGGGGTTTAAAGCAGGATAATGCTCTGTGGGAATGGAGTTATGGCGGCACAATAGAAAATGCAAGCAGACTGTCTATCATCCTAACCTGTAAACTCTTAACATGTTATTACTTGTAAACTCTAGGTTGGATAAGCTGGCTGGCCTGTAGTCGGATCTCAAAAATTCCTGTTGTTTTGTGGATCAAAATCAAGTCAAGTTAGCACTTTGGCCTCTTTTCCCGTTGGCCACAACCTTATGTGGGCCCTTGATATCTCTGTGTCTTGTGGCAAGAAAAGGCAGGAAAGAATAAACTCAAAGATAAATATCCTAAAGATGCCTAGGGACCATCTTACTATACGAATGACATGGGAAAATTTTCAGAAAAGGGAAATTCTAAGAAGTCTGGAAATCTAAACAGTCTAGGCTATCTGGATCCTACAGTTTTAAAATTTTTGTTCATAACACTGTAGCATCTATGATTACAGCAAAGCTCCATGCTCTATCCACAAGGTCAAATAGTGATCTTGGCCCGTGTCCTATGTCAGCATCCTTTCTTAGAAATGGACAAAAGAGGTTCTTGAGCTCTTCATAGAGGCATTCCATTTTTATTAATTTTTGTTTTTTGGAATGGTGTATATATAATAGGTACAAACTATATAATTGCTCAACTAAGCCAAAATTTTTTTTAAGATTTTTTTTAATTTTATTTATTTGACAGAGAGAGATCACAAGTAGGCAGAGAGGCAGGCAGAGAGGCAGGCAGAGAGAGAGGAGGAAGCAGGCTTCCCGCTGAGCAGGGAGCCCGATGCGGGCCTCAATCCCAGGACCCTAAGATCATGACCTGAGCCGAAGGCAGAAGCTTTAACCCACTGAACCACCCAGGTGCCCTAAGCCAAATATTTTGTAAGCCACTGTCTTTAATCAGAGACCCAGAGGTAGTCACTCCAGAGTTTTTCACTATTGGTAGAATTATTTTTTTGTTGTTTTTTTTTTGCTGAGCCCAAAACAAATAGCTGCTATTAAATGATTGTGATTGGGTGACATCCATATAAGAACTATGAAAACCAAAACTCAAAAGTGATCAAACTGTGCTTCTTACCTATATAAAAAGTTACTCTTGGAGGCGCCTGGGTGGCTCAGTTGTTAAGCGTCTGCTTTCTGCTCAGGTCATGATCCCAGGGTCCTGGGATCCAGCCCTGCATCGGGCTCCCTGCTCTGCAGGAAAGCCTGCTTCTCCCTCTCCCACTCCCCCTGCTGGTGTTCCCTCTTTCGCTATATCTCTCTCTGTCAAATAAATAAACAAAATCTTTATTAAAAAAAAAAAAGTTATTCTTCCAGAAGGCTACTAGAGCACCTATTTAAATTAAAAACTTATTGAATGGTGGGAATTTTAGGTTGATAGGGAAAATATTTGGGGAAAGTTTTTCTCAAGTCACCCACCAATTCTACTTACATATGACTTTAGATAGTTAGAGTGTCTGTTTTTTATAGTAGATAATCAATCATGTTTATTTCTGTAGTAATTATGCTCCACTTGCCTTGACACCTAGATCCACTCTCTGCACATAGGGGCCCTGACTTGTGACCTGAAAGGATGATGACTCTGGACCACAGCACTCAGGACCCTTGTTCAATGGCTTCCAGTAAGGTTTGGCCAATGGAAGGCTCAAGAAAGATATCATAGAGCAGTAGGCAGGCTCTTTCTTCCATGTCCCTTCCTTGCTTTGAGGCCCCATCTGACAGTACCTGTTTCTCTGTGTAATGTGAGCCCCTACCAGAAAGCCCCTCTGTCATGGCTCCAGCTTTTGTGAAACTTCTGTCATGCTTATTTTCTCTTCTTGTCTCTTTGGCCATAGCAGGGGATAGTGGCTTCCTAAATTTGTTAATGTCTGGCTGCCTCATCATCTCTTGTTCCTTTCTTACCCTGGCTAACAAGTACCTCTGTCTCCTGATTTGAAACATTTGGGCCTGTTTTGTTATTCTGCTTCTGACAGATACATTCTTCTTCCCTTTCTCCTTAGCTCTTATAATGTCATGTCTTTATCTCCATTTGAATCATAGGTACTCACCTCTGAAGAAAGGTGTTTAAATATATAGTTAGGAGTATTCATATATATTTCATTGCCTTGGTTTCACGGTCTTGGTGTCAGGATCTTCTTGGATAAGTCACTGTCCACAGTCATGTTTTAAATTACTAAGGAGCACCCATTGATCCACAGAGTACAAGAATATCTTAATAAGCACATAGGGTTAACCTGCATCTCTTGCATGCTCAGTCAGTCTCTGAACATCCCGAAACCATAGCTCTTCCTAGTTTCTGAACCAGACCTGACCACCTGGGATGTATCAGAAGCTTTATTTTCTCCTGCAGGAAAGGTCTGGGAAAGTCTTGTTTCTCTGACCAAACGTTTGAAAAGATACCCACCAAGCCCATCGTTGGGTATAATTTCTGCACTTTGGGTCTGCTTCTGTCTATTCTCAGTTCATGCCTGGAGACCTTCTATAAATCATGCAAAGTTCCCTTGAATTATAGCCCTGCCACCAGCTCAAACACACAGGGCTGCATGGATTCTGGATTCCAGCCTCTTAGGGCACTGGAATTTGGTCCTTTGGCCACATACCATCTTAGTCCCCCATGGCTCAGGTCACACCCAATTTCTGAGTTTTTCTCTTTTCCCCATGCCCTTCAGATAAGGTCCAGCAATGGCTTGGAGAAGAATCTGAGCCAGTTGTGGCCGTGTAATATAACAGATCACCTTCTATAAACAAACATTTTATGAGTATTAAATTTCAGGGACCAATAAACATAGCATGACAGCCAGTCCTGCATCTGTAAAATCCACTAGCAAGTAATTAGGGAGAGATGAGTAAAGGTTTTATGTTTAGAAATTTAGAACAACCCTTAGCAAAATCTAGTTTTAGAACAATGTAGGTTTTAAAATCAGCACTAATAATTTTAATATGGTCTTATCTTTAAAGCACTTTCTAAGCACTAATTCTTCCAGCATGCTTCTGATGTATGTGTTATTACCAAAGGTGTGTGGCAGACTGGGTTTGAAACAAATTAGTATAATGAATAAGCATTCTGTTTTTACCTTAATATTTAAATTGGAATTTTGGGGCATCATTTAAAACTACAGAATTAAGGCAATTAAAGTTTTATTCATTGGGTTAGGATAGAATAAGTTATATGTAGACATTTTATAGCACTGCTGTCAGTGCCCTTTAAAAAAAGTGTGTATTCCTACAGAGTAACCTTGCTAGGGTTCTCAACCAGCCCAAATTTTGTTTCCAGTAGGATATTGGTAGTGTCTGGAGGCATTTTTGGCTGTCACTGTGGGGAAAAGAGGAGACAGTATGCTACTAGTACTTGGTAGAAACCAGGGAGGCTTCTAAATATCCTACATGTACAAGCTAGCCCCCCCACAGAATGATCAAGTCTAAAATGTCAATAATGGCAAGGGTGGGGTTAATTCCTATTTAAATGTTTGGTAGAATTCTTTATTTTGTTTTATTTTATTTTTTAAAGATTTTATTTATGAGAGAGAGTGTGCGCACAAATGCACTAGCAGGTGGGGGGAGGGGCAGAAAGAGAGGGAGAAGCAGACTCCCCGCCCTGCAGGGAGCCCGAAGCAGGGCTCCATCCCAGGACCCTGGGATCATGATTTGAGCCCAAGGCAGATGTTAAACCGACTGAGCCATCCAGGCGCCCCAAAAGATTTAAAAATATTTTACGTAATCTCTACCCCCGACACAGAGCTGGAACTCACAACCCTGGGATTAAGAGTTGCATTCTCCATGGACTGACCCAGCCAGGTGCCCCAAATGTTTGGTAGAATTCTTAAGTGAAACACTCTGGCCCTGGACATTTTTTATTTAGAAGCTTTTGAATTATAAATTCAAATTCTTTGATGGTTATAGACCTATTCAGATTGTTTATTTAATATTGGTTGGAGTTTGTAGTTTGTAGTTTTAGAGCAATTGATTCATTTTTTTCTAATCACTAAATCTATGAGCATAAAGTTGTTTGTAACATTCCCTTATTATCTTATTAATGGCTGCGGGATCTGTAGTTATTTTATACCTACTTCATCCTTTTTTTAAAAAGTTTTATTTAAATTCCAGTTGTCTTAACATACGGTGTAATATCAGTCTCAGGTGTAAGATATTGTGATTCAACACTTCCGTACACTATTTGGTGCTCATCACAAGGGCACTCCTGAATCCGCATTGCCTATTTAACCCACTCCCCCACCCCTCCCCTCTGGTAACCCTTAGTTCTTGGTAGTTAAGAGCCTCATCCATTCTTGAAATTGGTACTTTGTGCCTTCTCTCTTTTAAAAATCTTACTAGTTCTAGTAAAGATTTATTCATTTTATTTTTTTTTCCTGAAGAATCAGCTTTTTGATTCATTGATTTCCATTGTTTTTGTTTTTGATTTCATTGATTTCTGTACTTGCACAATTTCTGTACCTCTTCTTGCTATGGACTTACTTTACTTATCTTTTTTTAATTTTTGAGGTAGGAACTTAGATTATTAATTAAACTTTCATTTCTAATGTAAACAGTTAGTGCTATAAATGTCCTCTCAGTGTTAATGTTATTTGTTTCCCCATAAGATATGTTATGTTTTGTTTTAATGTAGTTCCATGTATTTTTTAATTTTTTGAAATTTTCTCTTTGACCTATGGATTATGTAGAAATGTGTTTATTTGTCATGCTTTTAGAATTTTTCCTAATGGTTTTCCCTTATTGACTTATAATTTGAGCACATTATGATCAGACAATATACTCGACATAATTTCAATTCTTTTAAATTTGTTGAGGTTGTTTATGTCCCCAGTATGGTTTATCTTAGTGAATGTTCTATGTGCAATTGACAAAAAAAAATGTGTATTCTGTTGTTGGATGGAGTGTTGTTTCTATTGATTCTGTTGGTGGATTGTGCTGTTTAAATATGCTGTATCTTTGTTGAATTTCTGCCTAAAAATTCTATTGGTTGCTAAGAAGCGATTATGAACATACATACAAATATTTGCACACAATTTCAAGGAGTATCTAGGTTTCCTGTCACTCTTTTTTTTTTTCAAAGATTTTATTTACTTGACAGAGAGAGAAAGAGAGAGAGAGAGAGAGAGAGAGAGAGAGACAGCGAGAGCAGGAACACAAGCACAGGGAGTGGGAGAAGAAGCAGGCTTCCCACCTAGCAAGGGTCCCAATGTGGGGCTCAATCCCAGGACAATGGGTTCATGACCTGAGCCGAAGGCAGACCCTTAATGACTGAGCCACCCAGGCGCCCAATTTTCTGTTGCTCTTATAGGAACAGTCTCTAAAGTTTCTGGTCTCGATAGAGGTTTTTCTTTTCAGCCATGAAGAACAGATTGTCTGACAATTTTAAAATAGGGCAATAACTATGATGGGAAAAAAGACTTCATTACAGAGAGCTGATGAGATGATGTCGACAATTTTATGTTCTACTTCACAGTTTTGACCATGCTTGGGCATGGCTACTCTAATATTAACAACAGCAGAAGGGTCTCCTTGAATTGTAATCAGGGATTTTGATAGTCATAAACATCCTTCTGAACATAGGGATGCCCTTTAGACACCACATGTAGTACTCCAAATGTCAATCATCTATCATAATGCATCAGGTATAAAGTATATATATGTTCAGGGTATTGGTATGTATCAACTCCATTAAGATTTTTAAATGTCAGATAAGTCAACTGAGCATGTGTTAAGGAGATAAAGATGAGGCCTGTATCAGGTAGATTGCTGCATAGCAAGCCACTCCAAAATTTAGGGGCTTAAAACAATAATCACCTATCATTGTATACAAGTCTTTGGTTCAGCTGCTTTTTGGCTTCAGCTAAACTAAGTCATGTGTCTGGGGTAAGTTTTATGTTAGGTTGGCAGCTGTGCTGATACTGGCTGGGTTCTTTGACAGATCTGAAATGTTGGTTGGCCATTGACTGGTGGTTGATAGTGTCATTAGCTAGGACAATGTGGATCTCTTCCCTGTGCTCGCTCCCCTTCCAGTGAGCTAACCCAGGCTTGTTGAGCTATGGTGCCTGAGGTTTGGAGATTGAGTGTGCGCATGTGCGAAGTGCCTTGAAGCCTGGGCTTAGAACTGACTCAGTGTCTCTCCTGCCATATTTTACTGGGCACGGCAAATCACACAGCCAGACTGGATGAAGGGGTGAGGAAATAGACCCCTCCTTTTGATAGGAGGAGCTGTCAACCCATATTGCAGTGGGAGAGGCTACAGCATGGCCATTAGTTGGTCATTAATGCAATCAGTCTTCTGCAAGGCCCTTCTGTAGTCACTCTTGCTGGGATTCCTAGAGCTAGACTATTTGGAAGTAATTTGGTTTTCAATGACTTAGCCTTCTTTAAAAAGCTTTCTGCTACTTGAAATGACAAAGAACTTTCTAAGGTCTTGCTCTAAGTCTTAAGTAAATTGGGCGCTATTTTCCTTACTGCAGGTAATTTTTTGTCATTATCTGTTAATAGGAATAAGCCAACAAAACAAGGAGGGAGAGAGGGAGAGAAAGAGGTAGAGAGAGGGAAGGAGGGAGTGTAGGAGGAAGAGAGAAAGAGCGAGAAAACAACCTTGTATATAAAATCTACACTTCATATGGATTTCCAGGGCACTCACAACAATTGTTTATTCTTTTAGGCAGACTAGACCCCACTTGTTATTTCAAGATAATCCTGTCAAATGTAGCGGCTCTGTTGGAAGGCATTAAAATTATTATTCACCATGGTCAGAATCCTTTATGTTTGCAAAATGTTTTATAATCTCCTTTATTTTTATTTTTCTATGAGTAGTTTAGCATTTTTACTCCTGTTTTATAGCAGAATAATGGTGGTTAAACTCTTCCTACTATCCTCTCTTCAATACTATCATAGAGTGAGAATGGCTTTTGAGAGTTCATGAGATAAAGGATTCGTGGGGGCTTTTCATTTGGTCTCCCCAGAAGAGAAGGTTCCAGAGACTCCAGAATGTCCTTTGGAATCCCTGTTTCAATATTTTGTCATGGTGATAAGTAAGTCCTTCCTTATTTGCAACCCTAATTCCTGCCATTTCTTGTTCAGTCTTACCAGGGCATACAATATGTCGGTATCCTCCTAAGACTACCAGTAACAAAACAGATGTTGTTATAGGGATCTCATTGGAGAAGGAAATTTTTTCTCAAGTTGTTGGAGATTCCTAGTGATAGTTCCTTAATGCAAAATCAATCTGAGAGGCAAAGCAAAACAGTATATATGTGCCAGATAAATCAGGTTGAAAAACTGGTGTTCATTCATGTAGTTATTCAATCAATCACACACCTTTCATGTGGCATGTACTGTTCTAGGCCTTGAGGTGATAAATAGGACACATTCCTTGCCTTCAGAATTCCCATTCAAGTTCAGGAAAAACAGACTTGTAAATAGATAAATTACTATATTCTGTCACAGGTAAACAGGTGATTACTATACATTCTGTCATACATGCTTTTTTGTAACTAAACATTCTGAGGACAGAGAGGGTTTGTAGATATCCTAACCTATTTGTGTTTGCTCTCTGCTGTAGTTAGATGACTTGGGTCTTCCTTGAATGGAGGTATTTTCTGCCCTTTAAGCCAAAACTTATCCACTGTATTCTAATTCCTCTAGTTTAAGACTTCATACAGTGAACAATTCTTATGAGTTTTTGTGAGTTTTTTCGGAGATTTTGTGAGTTTTTTCCACAGTAAAGTATAAAACTTTTCACAGTGTCTTAAAAAAAATGAACTCTCAAACTATTTTAAGAGCAATAGGAGAACATGTTTTTGCGGCATGAGTTGTCAAAAGTTTGAGAATTTATAAATTAGGTTCCCATAGATAAAATGGACCACTTGGTAATAACTTGGATCAATTGGGCAGATGGGAGGGGTTATGTTCTGCTTTATTTGGATAACTGAGACCAGACTAAAATGTCAGATGGAGAAGTTAGAATAAATGACTCAGCTCTCCTGCAAAGTTTCTGTGATGGGCTTCGTGACCACAGAAAACCTGCCATCAAGAAGATATGTGAAAGAGTAAAATGAATACATGAGCAGAGATTAGGTCAAATCATTAATCAAATTCCCTAACTATGCCTAAGACATCCCTGCACATAAAAGCGTCCCAAGAATATAAAATAGAGATGGTCTCAGACCCTTATCAAGTAAGGATACTTGGTCAAATAAAGAGAAAATTTGTATTTTTGGATGAATTCAAGTAGCAAGAAGGGCCACTCAAATACAGATTTTCCATTACTTAGCAGAGCAAGGTACTTTTTATTTATTTATTTATTTATTTATTTATTTATTTATTAAAGATTTATTTATTTACTTATTTCACAGAGGGAGAGAGATCACAAGGAGGCAGAGACGCAGGCGGGGGGCGGGGGGGAAGCAGGCTCCCCGCTGAGCAGGGAGCCCGAAGCGGGCCTCGATCCCAGGACCCTGAGATCATGACCTGAGCCGAAAGCAGAGGCTTTAACCCACTGAGCCACCCAGGCACCCACTTTTTTTTTTTTTTNTATTTGCTTCGGGGGTACAGGTCTGTGAATCATCAGTCTTACACAATTCACAGCACTCACTATAGCACATACAATAGCTCCCCAATGTCCATAACCCAGTCACCCTATCCCTCCCCACCAACCCCCCAGCAACCCTCAGTTTGTTTCCTGAGATTAAGAGTCTCTTATGGTTTGTCTCCGTCAGCGGTCCCATCTTGTTTCATTTTTCCCTCCCTACCCCCCATGACCCCCGACCCTGCCTCTCAAATTCTTCATATCAAAGAGATCATATGATACTTGTCTTTTTCTGATTGAGTTATTTCACTTAACATAATACCCTCTAGTTCCATCGAGCAAGGTATTTTAATGCTACTCTATGAAAATGTGTTCACTGATCATCTTGTCTCCATAACTTGTAAGGAAGATGCTCAGAAACTGGGACTAAAGTTTGTACCAAAGGAGACACTGGTTTGGAAGTGTCTCACACCCTATTTAATGTACAGCAAAGAGGCATAGGGTATATATAAAAACAGTACATGTTTGTAATTGTGAGTTAGATTACTTAAGATCTTGGATATTCTTCACTTGATCTTAGCCAAAAGGCCGAGAAGCGATGGGATCTTGGATATTCTTATGCCCCTGAGGCAATGAGGGGCTCACATTTGTTGTCCTGTTGTAGAGAGATGGGTCTGATTTCTGAGAGCATTAGTCAGGATAGGCTGGCTTCTGCTACTATAATGACCATCTCCTGATCTTAAGAGTTTATTTATTTATTTATTTTTAAAAAGATTTTATTTATTTATTTGACACAGAGAGAGAGAGGTCACAAGTAGGCAGAGAGTCAGGCAGAGGGAGAGGGGGAAGCAGGATCCCCGCTGAGCAGAGACCCCGATGCGGGGCTTGATCCTAGGACCCTGAGATCATGACCTGAGCCCAAGGCAGAGGCTTAACCCACTGAGCCACCCAGGTGCCCCTGATCTTAAGAGTTTAGCACAAAGCATATTATTTCTTTCCACTTTGGTCAGGAAGGAAAGCAGGTATGGTGGCTTTTCAATGGGAATCTTTCCAGTCCTCTAAAGATAGTTAACATGCAAAAATAAAATTTAGCAGAACTGCAAAAAGATGTTTTTGTCTTAGCTTCCATTTTGGCAATCTCTGCACTGGATATAGGAAGGTGCTTTTGGTTCCCCTCCAAAATAGAAGGCACATTCTTTTGGCAAGATTTTCCATTCTCGTACTTTAGCTGAATGAGGCTAAGAAATAGAAAACTGTTTCATTTATTGCATTTAATGATAATTAAAGAGGATCTTACAGCTTTTCTTGAAAAAAGTTAAAAATAAAATTGAGAGATTGAAATTCATACAAGCAAAGCATGTTACTATAGAAAAATGACTTGCTTCAAGTAGTACTCATCAACTCAGAAATTGCCAAGTTTGATTTTTTTTTCATCACTTAGTAATATTTAGAAATCCTGAATATTTTAGCTATTTTGCAGTGGCTAATTCGGCCTAGTGCAGTTGACATAAACCATGCAGTTACCTTGATTTACATCAATCGAAACATCTGAAACTTGTTTTTATATCAAATTGAAGATCTCATTCACCATCCTTAAAATCTTTGTGAATTCTGTTGCAATGAGATGGAATTGATGGATAGTTTCTCCACCTCAACACTATTACATTATGGGCCACATAATTTTTTTTGTTGTTGTGGGATGGCTGTTTTGTGCATTGCAGAATGTTCAAGAGTGACCTAGACTTTATTCACTAGGTACCAGTAACATTCTTCCTCCAGCCTAGTTTTGACAATCCCAAATGTCTCCAGATAGTTCCACATTTTCCCTGGTATCTATCCCTGCTCTCCCCCAGAGAACCAGGAGTGTGTGTCCAACCGAGTTGAAGATAGCCAATATTTAACCAATTGAATTTGTATTTTTATTCTTACTGATAGAGGACAATTAGAATTTTTAATCATAAATGCGGTAACAAGAGAGTTCCTTTTTAGATATATCCGATTTCCCAATCCCGTGTAGAAATTTTTTGCAGAGAAGGTCATAGAGAAGTCATCTATTTTAAAACCCTTTTAACAGATAAGGAAACTGAGCCTCAGGGAGGTGACTTGCCCAGGGTAGAGGTAGCCCGTTGACAATTGCACTGCAAGATAAGTAGTTCTGTCTTTCTAACACTCTCTGAAAGAATGTTTTTGACCTAATGATTCTCTCCGCCATGCAATTTTATGCTATATAGTTTCTACAGTAACAAGGCCAGGTGCACTGGAATAATTTGACACCACTCTTAAAGAGGCTTAGGAAGAAAAGAAAAAGGGGAAACCAAGGTTGTTTTCATCAAAGGTCTCTCCTTGCAGCCACTTTATCTGGATCCAAGAACTGTGGTCACAGGGCTGCAGCTCCCCACTACTGGGGATTTGAATTCATTTGCCCCATGCAGGTTTTCCTAAGGAAGCAGGGATTTGGTGTGAATTATTAAGTTACTTTTTAGAAAGTGTTTAACAGACACTGTATTATTATGCATTTATTATAATGTTCAATCTGAGAAAAAGTGGAGCCCAAGACCCAACAGGAAGCCAGAAAGATGACCCTTCAAGAGAAATAAAGCTAACATCGTAGAGGTAAATATATGTTTTGTGCATTCACATGAAGGGTAATAACAGAGAATCATAGAATTAAGAAATGGAAGGGATGCCTGATAGCATTTGGATCAGGAAGGGCAAATATGTAGCATTTAGATATCACTTCCCTTTTCATGCCATGACAGACATTATTAACCAATCATGACACCCTTGATGGACACAGGCTCATTATCCTCAAGACAGCACTCTGGGAAGTGACTACCAATTGATTTGCATTGACGAGTAAACTGTGATTTGAAGGCATTTCTTCCTTAGACATAAGCCTTCTGGGCATCATTTTTTTTTAAAGGTAATTACCCCCAAATCATGCAATTAATCATTTAAAGTATTAGGAACCAGAGTGTGTGTGTGTGTGTGTTTTTTTTTTTTTTTTTTTTCTCCCTGATTGTTGTTGTTGTTTTGTTGTTTTCCCTTTCTAACAGGCTGAAAGATTGTGCTGGAGATTCTTCTAGGAGAAGACATATCTGGGGGAACAAACACGTGTCAAGTACCAGTCAGGCCAACAACCTGGGAGAGATGGGTGGTTATAGATCAGACTGAACTTGTGTGTACTACTGGAGGATGGGGAATGGCCATGTCTTACAGAACCTGGTGGCCGAGGGTGACTCAGCAGCCATTGTGCTTTGCAGAACAGTGCTAATGAGGTGACAGAATTTCCAAATCTATGGACTGCCCTGGATGTTAAACAAACAGGGTGGCTTATCGAAGACGACTCCAACCTCCTTTTTTGATCAATGCAGTTCTTTCTTTGAAAGGGACGGAAATTTTCTTGAGGTTCCATGTCTAATAGGGAAGGGAGAATTGAGAGGGTATCCAGAGGAAGACAAATAGTTAAGCAGGAAGCATAGAGTTCTAGTTCCTTGGCAGAGCTAGGGGACTGTCAGGAGGCTTTCGGGGTCTTTTCCCTCGTGCCATAATGCTCCTTTAGCACAGGTACCCTTTGCAAGCAAGGTTGTTGCTGTCTGTTCTGCCATCAACTGCTCATTCTTTCTCTCTGTTCTGAAAAACATTTCTTTGCCCCATTGCTTTCACTTCTAGTTTCTGTTCCTTTTTAAGACTAGTTTGCTGTAATCTCTCATAGCTCTTACTCATTAATCCTCTCTCCGTGTTTCCTTTCATCTCCCTCTTCCACTAAAGACTTCATGCTCTCAGAATTTGCTGGTTCAGATTTTGAAGAAAGGGAATCTGATTGGCCAACTGTCATATAATTAGAGGTTCTCAAAGTGAGGCCCCATGAGCAGCAGCTTCGGCATCATCTGGGAACTCATTAGCAATGCAAATCTGTAGTCCCTACCCCAGACCCACTGAATCAGGAACTCTGGGGTGGGGCCCAGCAAGCTGTTTTTAAGGAGCCTCTAGGTGATTCTAATGAACATTTAACTTTGAGAACCATAGTCTAACTTATGGATTGGCTAATCTTCTGGTCAGATCCTCAGCTCTGGTCCAGTGAGAAAAAAGAGCAGAGAATGGCATAGTATAAAACATGGTTACCCAGGGCTGTCCCTTCCTTGGTGGCTATGGATGGAGCAGGTGCAAAGGCTGACATTTCTGGGACATCTGTCTAATACAACACAGAATCTGGAAGCAAAATCCTGTCTTAATTTTAATTTTATATCTGTTCCTTGGAAGTTTTCTGACCATGGTCAAGCCACTTTTGTCTTGCTTTATTCGTGGGTAAAAATTAGCAATATTCACACTTTAGGAATCTGTAAGAATCAAAGTATGATGATAACTTAATATTTAAATAGACCTTACAGTTTACAGCACACTTACTCATATGTTCCTCAGTTGGTCCCTTGGGTAAATGTAGGCAAAAGTCCTTGTAAAGTGCCGTGTGCTATAAAACTCTAGCTCTTGTGGTTACTATATTTCCCAGGGATGCTTGAAGAGGAGAGATGTTTCTTGTGGTCCAGACTGGCCTGTACATGCAGTGACCATGAACTTGTCCCATGAGTCCTGTACTGCAGGATTTGATCTTGTAAAGAGAACACCTTGAAGTTCTTGTTTCTAATGCTTGATTGAGTAGGCCTGAATCATGGCAGGATATACTCCCCTGCTATTTGAATTTACTTAGAACCTGGCTTTTCTCTGATGAAAAGTACATTAGCCACATGCATTTTTCGGAGAACATCATAGACCTAGAAGTCATAACTTAGAGTACTTATTGGAATTTTATTTATAGTATGATATTTATTTATTTATTTTTATAGTATGATTTTTCATCTTCATAAATGAGTGTCCCCATACTCTGAGTTCCCGTGGTATCTGTAGGTAAATATTTCTCATAGGTCAGTAGTTCTCAAAGTGTGGTCCTTGGACTGGCAGCACCAGCATCCTCTGGGAACTTGTTAAAAATCTCAGGACCCACTCTGGACCAACTGGGTCAAACATTCTGAGCAGGGGGCCCAGAAATGTGTGTTCTAATAAGCCCTCCAGGTGATCCTGACAATGCTAACATTAAGAACCACTGTCACAGGAGAGCACATGATGTACTGAGCACTGGGTGTTGTATAAGACTGAAAAATCAGAGGCCTGTGCCTCTGAAACCAGTAATACTTATATGCTAATTAATTCAATTTAAATAAAAAATGTTTAAAAAAAAGAATCACTGTCACAGGTCTTCTTAGTTGTATTGAGTATTTTTGAGGGGGTGGGGGGGCAATTCTGCCTTAATTCTTTCCCTTATCCTCTGTGCTTTGCCTGCACAGAATGCTCAATGGCCACTGGTATATTCATGCAGTGGTGGAGTAAGCTGTAGGGAACGTCACATGGGGAGCTGCCAGACCCCAATCCTAGTCTTGGATTTGTTATTGAACCGTTAACACAAGAGCCAGTGACCATGGATAGTTCTGACACCAACGTGTGAAAGTTAGGATATTTAAGATTTTTGCCTCCAGAGACACTTCCTATTTTGGGGATTCCTGGCTAGTGAATGAAAAGTCACCCCTCCAATCCACTTGAGCCCTGAGACCCAATCATTTGTTTATCTTCTCTCAATCTCTGAACCTGTGTCCCATTATGAACAAGTACCCCTATATTTTCACACTTGCCACTGAGCCATCTCTCCACTTCTTGGTGTCTTGGTGGCACCCTGGTTTTTCAGGGGCTACTTGCCACCTTCAGCATTCTTCTGTGGGCACAGCTCCATCCCTCCTGCCTCCTCACTGCCACTTTCAAAGCTTTCCACACTTACTGAAACATGAAAGACTTCTTCCAAGCTCAGCCTGGCCTCTTCACAGCCATTCTCTCTTCCACTCAAAGTCATGGGCCGTCAGCATTCTCCTGACGTGGGCGTTGGTCCTCTGCTTCCCCTCACACGGGGACACCGCCTAGGAGCTTTTAGTGCCCTGCTCTTTTTCCTGTGTGTTTTTCTATATTGTGAGCCTCAAACCTAGCAGTCTTGATCACAGACAAAGGGCTTGGTAATTTCTTGTTAGATGATTTTGAAAGGAAGCACATTGTGAAGGTAGTTTAGGGTCACACGTAGGAAGAGTTAAACATGGGTTCTCATCTCAGGGGTGCAATCTAAATTCTTAAGCGACACTTTGGGATATTGATTTGGGGCTGAGCGAGGTAGGTCTTTTTCAGTATTGAGGATGCTCTCTGACGGTCACATATTTACCTTTCTCACTCCTCTCAGAGGAATTTTCGAAACAGATTCTGAAACATAATTATTTTAACATAAAACTCAGACATGAACATCATTTAAAAAGTTCAAAAGTATAAAATGTCCTGTATAATTGGAATGTCTCCATAATTCCAATTATGATATTGGCTATTGTTTGCNTTCTTAAGCGACACTTTGGGATATTGATTTGGGGCTGAGCAAGGTAGGTCTTTTTCAGTATTGAGGATGCTCTCTGACGGTCACATATTTACCTTTCTCACTCCTCTCAGAGGAATTTTCGAAACAGATTCTGAAACATAATTATTTTAACATAAAACTCAGACATGAACATCATTTAAAAAGTTCAAAAGTATAAAATGTCCTGTATAATTGGAATGTCTCCATAATTCCAATTATGATATTGGCTATTGTTTGCAGATACTTACTGTTTACCCATTATGACAGTCTACTATTTATAGAGGTTTTTGTGTTTTTTTTTCTTTTTAATCAGTTTTACTTTTTACCAAATGTCCTTTGGCATCCAATGAGATGATTATGTAATTCCTCTTCCTTGGTCTAATGATGTAATGTATTTTGTTAATAGATTCTCTAATATTAAACCTCTATTATATCTCTGGGATAAATTCTAGTTGGTCATAAAGGATAAAAAATTTATTAAAGTATTGACTTCATTTTACTATAGTTTCTGCTCAGGGATTTGTATCTTAATTTTAAAGAGATTCCATTTTCAACTATAATCCCTCACAGAGAAACTTCTTTTCAACTTTTTAAATATTGTTTTGTTTTTAAATCCATGTTCATGGTTTAAAAAATTCAAACAGTACAGAAGGATATAAAATGAAAATTAAAACTTCTTCCAACTCAGATATGCCCTGCCTTAAACTTTCACTGTGGAAACATCTTTTTGAATGATTTTTTTCTACAAATTTTTATGCACACAAAAGTATATTAAATTCTGTGTATAAATTCATTTAATATGAATTAGGTTTTTCATGTTATATAAGTTGGATGTTATTTATTAATGAATATATTTTAAAGATCTTTCTATATTGCCAAAAGTAGATTAAGGGGTGCAAATATATTGTTATATGATGCAGCATTGTTTACTTAACAGTCTCTTATGCGTGATCATTTAGGTCATCCAGATTTTCAATATTATAAACAAAGCTGCAGTACATACCTCCAGGCACACATCACTGTATATGTCTATATCTTATAGGCAAAATTACTAAAATTGGAATCACTAATTCTTAATGTTTTGATGGGTATCCCCAAGTTACTCTTCAAAGAAGTTGCACCAATTTGCACTTAGAAGTGATTTGTTCTTGGCCTGGGAAGCAAGTCCATGGTTCACATTGCTGGGTAGTGGTCTTATTTAAGGCTGGTTAACCTCAGGTCCAGCCTCCACCGAGCTCTTATCTGACACCTGGAAGGGACGTCATTAAAGTTTTCGTGGCTCCTTTCCTTATAAGGTCTCTACCTTTTCTTTCCAGGGCCTTAACAGAAAAAATAAAGAGCCTTGATTTCTACTCATATCCTGGAAGAGCTCTACCTCTGAGAGCTTTTAATTTCAAAATTCTCTTCCACAGCCTCCAACAAATTGGAAGCTCTGTAGCTTTCAGAAGGAAAAGCACTTCCGGACAGTATTAAGGGAAGAACTGGTAGCGAACATTCCCATTTGGTCCCCATGCAGTTGTGCTTTTAATAAACTCTAAGGAAGTGCCCTCAAGTTGCCCTCAATTGCTGCCTCTTTTCTTGTTCCCCAGAGGACACTGCCACCAGGCACCCTTTGCCCTACTAACTTCTTCCTGTTTTCCTGTCTCTGGTAACAATTAGGATGTTTCTGTTCTCTTGTTCATTGCCCCACTGTGTCCTTCCTGATCTGTCGACATGCTTTGTGTCTCCTCCTTATCCGGGGCCTTCCCCACGGCTTTCTTCACGAGTGAGGCACAGCAGCCTTTCCCCCGCCTGGAATTCACCCAGGCTGTGTGCGTGTCTGACTATTTTACTTTGGCTACAAGAACTATGGCCAGGGCATTTCTATGGTGAGTAAGTCTTCTCTCCACTTTTAACCTTAACGTTCTGACTTTTCCCATTTTAGTCCCGCAGTGCCTTATTTCATCTCTTATATTTTGTTCATGTCCAGTTGGCTACGTTTCTAGGCTCCCCAGGATGCACATTCAAACAGCCCCAATAGAGGCACCTGGGTGGCTCAGTGGGTTAAGCCTCTGCCTTCAGCTCAGGTCATGATCTCAGGGTCCTGGGATCGAGCCCCACATTGGGCTCTCTGCTCAGCAGGGAGCCTGCTTCCCCCTCTCTCTGACTGCCTCTCTGCCTACTTGTGATCTCTCTCTCTGTGTCAAATACATAAATAAAATCTTAAAAAAAAAAAAAAAAACACCAGTCCAGATAATTTACATTCATAGATACTGAGGCGAGAGAGGCAGCATCAGGTTCTCGCTCTTTCTCTCACTAGCTCCTCGTTTGACCTAACCCCACAGGTCCATGTGAGCCTCAGTTTCCACACCACCACTGTAGAAACAGTTACTGTATGTCTATCTCATAGCCTCACTGGAAGCATTGCATGAAAAAGTATATGGAAAGTGTTAAATGGTGCCTGGTACATAGTTAGAGCTTGGGAAGTTCTAATAAAGTCACCATTGTTTCTAACAACTGTATGGATTTTGGCATCCAGATGAATAGTCTAACTGAAATGAAATTATATATTTTTGTGAGTCCACGTGTTTTGTATTTTTCAGTACTCAAATTGACTCCTCAGAGGGGACTAAATCACCTTTAAAGTGCTATTTCACACTGAGATTCCCAGAAAGTATTATAAACTGCCCAGCTAAATAATGTATGCATATTCCATTTTCTTCCAGCTTTTCCTTATCGTGAACTGGGTCACCATGTTGCCCTCCATCGCAGGGCTAGCATACCTGTACCTTCTCCAGTCAAACACTGATAGCACCTCCACCACTGCCCTCACTGGTTTCTCCTTTGTGAATATTTTCAACATTATATTGCTGACTTTCATATACTTAAATCAAACTCCAGGCCGACCTAAAAGTTGCCAAATCCCAGTCTCTTATGACCTCAAACTGGGACTACCTTGGTCTATATTATAAAGTATATTTCCATGTGATTTACATAGAATGGTCCATCTATCTTCAAAAATTTTTCATTGTAAAGCATGATTAGGACTTCTTTTCCTTCTGTCCATTCTGATTTTCCTTCTTCTTATTTTGATTATGCCCATTCCAGGTTTGGCTCCTCTTGCAGATTCTGAACAGAATGGATTTCAAGAGATGCCTTGCCTTAACCACATAAATGTGGACTTAAGATTTAGCGAGTGGGGACACCTGGGTGGCTTCATTGGTTAAGTGTCTGACTTTGGCTCAAGTCATGATCTCAGGGTCCTGGGATTGAGTCCCAAATGGAGCCCCACATGGAGCCCTGCGAAGGGCCACGTGCTCAGTGGAGAGTCTGCTTCTCCCTCTCCCTATGCCCCTTCCCCAGCTTTTGCTCTCTCTCAAATAAGTAAAATCTAAAAAAAAAAAAAAAAAAAAAAAAA
>LNAC01001115.1:146994-157401 GCA_002007465.1 Ailurus styani
AAAAAAAAAAAAAAAAAGATCTAGCTAGTGTGTGTTGAGATCTTGCCCTGTGCCAGGTGGTGTATCATAAGTTCCATTCCCAGGATCTCTCTTACCTCTTACATCAGTACCACAAAATAGACATTTTTATGCTCCCCACCCCGACCTTATGGTGAGGGGACTGTGGAAGAGTAGAGTTTAAGGTGATGAGAGAGGGGTATTTCTGTCAACTTTATACAAAACACAGACCTCACCATGGCGGAGCAGAAGTGAGGTTGGCTCTTCTAAGTCCTGAAGGATGCCATGCTTCTGCCTGTCCCTTTCTCTTTATTATCAGCCTCAAGAAGAGCTCCTTGCTTCTTACCCTTAACCCTACCACTCTCTTCCCAGGGCTTTTGTTACCTGGGGACTTCTATCCTTATTGTAGAAGTACCTCAGACCAATGTGAGAACTGAGTGATTTAGAAATAAAATGGATGCTGCCAGCTAGACGTAGGGTTGGACTGAGGTCCCAAAATAAGGAGGTCATGACCAAGGCACCACAGCTAGCCCTGAAGATAAAGTGATATTGGGAAAAGGCCACTTGGTTAGTTAATGTAGGAGAAATGTCCAAAGGGTTGACTGTGCAATTCTGAGTCCCCAGTGAAAGCCAAAGTCAAGACAAAGCCGAGGGAAAAGGGTGGGGATATTTGGTTGACCATGATAAATTTGCTCAGTACATCTAGACAGTTTGGACTCTATTTGAAGTCATTTGAAGAAGTCACCTCTTGACACTGTGAGCTGCCTTTGTTAATCTTTGATTCTGCTGGTTGTGTAAGGTTTGCTATATGCCGAAAGGAAGCCATGGGCTTATCCTTTGCCAGCTGCCTCACTGAGTCTTTGTAGGAACAAAAATAAGCACTGGGTCCTGACCTCTCCGTGTATCATGTACCACACAGAAGCAGAGATGGAAAGAATATGGGCATTAGACTCACAGATTCAGATTCTGGTTATGTCACTTTCTTACAGTGTGACCCTGAAATATTTGTTTATGTATTTAGAGCTTATTTCCGCTCTCCGCCAAATGAAGGTTAACCTCAAGCCTAATTCTTGTGAGGATTAGAGCTAATACACTACATGACCATCATATTGACAAGTGTCCACTGTGGGTCAATATGGGTGAAGAGATAGGCACAACTAAAGAGTTTAAGAGTCCTTTCATAAAGTTGTGAGTGGGGTAAAGGGAAATCAATAGCAGCTAGTGAAGCACTCTGGCATTAGCAATAATGGAAAACTATTATCACTCTCTGTAAGTCTAAAGACCAAAGAGAAGGATGGGTCTCAGGACTTACTTTACCAGTAGGAAAGAGCCATCCAACAAGAGGTACTGCCTTAGGTATAGTGTTATGGACTTGTCAGAGTACAGCCTGGCAGGGAGAAAACTGGGGGGAATAAGGATCCCAACCTCTCTACCCTCATCCTTGGAGCTCCTGCCAATCACTAAACTTATCTAAATTCAAAAGGTTAGGGGTCTAGTTGATGTAGCTCATAAAGATAGTCTATCCTAGAGTCCAGAGCAGAGTAAAGACAGGTGGAGAGTGTATTTGGAGGACAAATGAAATCCAAACAGTACGAGATGCCTCCAAGACACCCAAGTGGAAATGCCAGTCAACTATGGCCTATGTGGGTCTAGAACTCAGAGAGGTAGTTTGGGCTAAAGCTACTGACGTCAGTGGTAAAAAGTGGAAATGCAATCCATGAAAGTGGTTGCCATCTCTTAGGAATAGCATGTGAAGTTACAACAGAGCCCCGAAGATCCCCATTATCCATGGTAGAAACTCTTTGCTGAGTCAGCCTCCATTGCCTCCTTGGAAGAATGACTAGGGAACTTCAGAGTACATTAGTCTGTTAATTTTTTTAAAAATCCCTTTTATGTTATAAATCAAACTGTTTGCAAGTCATTGATTTCATAAAATTGGCCAGTCAGTGATTATTTTTAATGTTTTTTGCTGTACAGTTTTCAAGCTTTCCATCCTTATTATTTTTTTAAATGCCTAATCACTACTCCTGGGACCAACATGCTTCCTGCTAATGATGTATACTTGCTGAGTCTGGTTTCTTTTCTTTTTTTTTTTTCTTTATTCTTTTTTTTTTTTTGAAGATTTTATTTATTTATTTGACACAGAGAGAGAGATCACAAATAGGCAAAGAGGAGGCAGGCAGAGAGAGAAGGAAGCAGGCTCCCTGCTGAGCAAGGAGCCCAGTCCGGTGCTCAATCCCAGGACCCTGGGATCATGACCCTAGCAGAAGGCAGAGGCTTTAACCCACTNTTTTTTTTTTTTTTTTTTTTTTTTTAATTATAAGATCCCATCATCTAGTTTCCCATTTCAGACTGGCAGGTAAGCAGGTAGGACATGGTTCTTCAGCTGCTGGAACTTCCTAAGAGAAAACGGAGGTGGAAGAGGCAGATTTAGAAGAACTAAAACATTATGCAAAATGAATGTCTTATAAAAGAGAGAGCAAAAACAGAAAGGATGAGAAGAATAGAGAGATAAGAGCAATTCTAAAAGCTTGCTGCCAACTTGAACAAGATGCTAAGATTTCAGTGGGAATGAGTAGAGGCAGGAAATCTACAAAAGAGAAATGGCCTTTGGTGGTGAGGTCAAAGAAGCTTACTGGGCAAACAACAGAGCATTTGGATGTACATTGATGGCTGGGAGGGGGGCTAGTGTTACTGCTATGTTTGAATTTTAGGTCAAGAAATGACCTAAGCTAGTTAGTTAAGCTTATTGGAATCAAATGGTAGAAATTAGAGAGTGAGACTGTTGCCCGATGCTCACACAGGTGCCTGGGCACTGGTCCACAATGGGCACACTGGGTAAGTTTCCATTCTTTCCCTGCACTGTTGAGGGCACAGTCTGGTGGTATATCAGAACTTTCCATTACCAAGTATAAATAATCTGCTGTCTTTGTACCATCAGTTGTAAAACAGAGTCATTAGTGTGGTAATAAAGGTAAGTGGAATGCTATGGGACAGGATAGCTACTACGTAAGCCTGGTGGAAACTTGAAATATGAGGATTTCGTTTGTCACAGAGGGGAAAGGTTACAGGTGGAAGGGATGGCATATGGAAGAGCTGAGTAGTATGTATGGTATTGTGAGGAAAATCAGTCTTCATAATAAATAGAATTTTATGTCATTTACTCTAGAAGTTAAAAATCTCAAAAACCCCAGTAAACATTCGCTATACTTCTTCAATCATTTAGAAATCAAATACCTCAACCTTTTTCAAAAATGTGTTATTAGCATCCCTCTCAGTTAACTTTCTTGGATTCGCTAACTTAGGTCCATATCATTAAGGACTACCGTAATGGAAATTATAGGGAACCTCAGGAAAGCTCACAGGAGAAGCATAGAGTCCAGCCCTGAGTTGATAGAGTTTTATCAGGGAAGTGATACCTAAGGTGTATCTGAAAGGTGAGAGGTAGCCAGGTAAAGAGGGTGGAGGGGAGATAGGGAAGAGTTTTCCAATTAGGGACTGAGGCAGATACTAAACATGGCCTTAATTTACCTCTCTCTGGATGAATTAGGCCCATTGCCAAGTAACTTTGCAGTGTCCCCCCCTCCACCTTAACTGAGCCCTATGACTTGCTGTGGCCAATGATACTTTACTAGACACGATGCAAGCAGAGGCTTAACTAAGCACTTTTGCATTTGCACTTGCTCTCTTGCACTCTGTCATCATCACAAGACTGTGCCTAGGTGAGGATGCTAGAGGATGAGTGCCATGGAGCAGAGTCAAGTTGCTCCAGTCATCCAGCTGAGGCCATCCTAGATCAGCCAACATCTAGGTAACCCTTCGACATGTGACTGAGTCTCACCTAAGTCAGCAGAGCCACCTACATAAGACACATGAGCAGTAAACACATATTGTTGCATGCCAAGAAGTTTTGCAGCATTATTGTGGTGACAGAAGACTGATAGAAAAGGCCTGGGGCCAGTAAATGAATAGGGTCCTTAAATCACTGAAAAGAATTCAGTGAATCACTGAAAAGAAATAGTAACCACTCCCATTGGTTATCTTATTATACTCTCTCTCTTAACTGCTGTGAAACAGTTTAGAAACAGTTCCCATTGTATGATCAATACCAACAGAAGGACTGTTGAAGAGTCTTGAGGCAAATTCTGATGTGGGTGCTATTGACCTTAGTCAAGGAAATTGAAGCCAGCTTAGCAGAGTCTTAGAGCTGAAGAGCTAGAGGTAGTGATGGAGGAAGAGTTCAATGGATTCATTATTTAGTACCTCTAAGTAAAGATTTATAAACAATCAATAGTCCCCTCTTTTGTTGTTTCTCCAAAATTAGAATATAACTTGATGTTGCTGGGACTATCAGATATGCCATTTAAACATGGAATCTAGGAAGTGACTAAGGCTTATGAAAAGTAATTAATATCCTGCTTCTGTGTTAACACTTTATGACCTAAGTAGTGAACCTAGTATTCTAGTCCACTGATTCTCAGACTCTGGTGTGTATCAGAAACACCTGAAAGCTGTGTTAAAAAAAAACTCTGCTGGGGGGTGCCTGGGTGGCTCAGTGGGTTAAAGCCTCTGCCTTCGGCTCAGGTCATGATCTCAGGGTCCTGGGATGGAGCCCCATGTCAGGCTCCCTGCTCAGCGAGGAGCCTGCTTCCTCCTCTCTGTGCCTGCCTCTCTGCCTACTTGTGATCTCTCTCTCTCTCTGTCCAATAAATAAATAAAATCTTAAAAAACAAGACAAAACAAAACTCTGCTGGGCTCTGCCCTCACAGTTTCAGATTTAGGAGGTCTGGGAAAGGCCCAAGAATTTACACTTCTAACAAGTTTCCAGGTAATGATGATTCTGACTGGAGACTGTGATTTGAGAGCCACTACTTTCATGACAATGATGGTTAATTTTATTTGTCAACTTGACTAGGCCGTGGTTCTCAGTTTGGTCAAACATTGCCCTAGCTGGATGTCGCTGTGAAGTTACTTTTCAGGTGTGATTAACATTTAAATCAGTAGACTTGGAGTAAAGCAGATTATCATCCATGATGTGGGTGGGTTCATCCAATCCATTGTAGACCTTGAGAGCAGACTAAGGTTTCCAGAAAAAGAGGAATATTTCTGCCTCAAGACTATAACCACCCTGTTGGCTTACAGTTTGGATTTAAGGATGCAACATCAACTCTCTCTGTCCATATATATCTATTTGTAAATATATATAATTTACAAAATATGTATATAAATATATAATTTATAAAATATATAAATGTATAATTTATAAAATAAAAATATATAATTTATTTTAAAAGTTTATGTGTGTATGTATATATATATGTTTATATGTGTATATATATATATATATATATATATATATATTTCCTGAAGAGCACTGATTAATACAGTGACATTACAACATGTTCCTTACAAAAATAAAAGCCGGAACTGTTTTTTTCTACTTTTTCACCATTTGGAAACCTCTTCAGGCAGAAGAAGACTCATTTTGGATATCCCATGTTGGCTGAAACTTTCTTGACTCCCTCTGTAGTCAGCTTTCTTTTCTGCAGGCTGAACCACAGTTGCATTAGAAACTGTTCACCACAGATGATATTCTAGAGGGCTGGGCATCATTTTGACTTTACCTGTATTATGAGAGTATTCCTGAGACCTGGTTCATAGTTAACATTTAATAAATATTTTGAATGAATAAATGAGTGAATTAATGGTTCCTGTTCTTATTGAAATTTATTAATGCACCAAAGGGCTATAAAAATAAAGAACTACCAATTTGCCTTAAGACATAGTATCAACAAAAGCATATTTTTTCACTTTACCAGGCTCACCAAAAACCTATGAGGACAATAGCTACCAGATAAATAAACAAGCTGTTATAGTGATAACTGAGCTAGTCTCCTGATTTGTTCATGGGCATTAGTCATATAACTGTAGGCTCATTCATCCTTTCAGCAGGCATTTACTGAGTGCCTGCTATGTACCTGGCACTGTGTCAGATGATGAATCTATTACTTATCACTCATTATGGCACTTTTTTCCCAATGTTCTTAAGAAATTTTAACAAGCAATATTAAGACAATATATTTTCACACATCTAGAAAATTAGACGTTTTTCTTACATTTTAGAAATTAAAAGGAAATTAAGCAAATGGCACTAGAATTAGAAAGAATGAGCAATTCATTAGGCAATAAGGATATTAAGTAGGAATTGGGAATCTCTTTCCTATTTTAATATGCACTTGAGCTTAATTGGCTAAGTTTTGAATATGGGGTGATGAGTTGAGTTGTTAATACAAATCACACACCTTTTATATACTTAATAAAATCCAAGAGTCTGGGATGCATTTGCGTTGCAGACAATTTATCTGCAGGAGTCAGTGAGTTGAGTAATAGAAAGGGATAATAGGAAATCAGTGGCTGAGAAACCTATAAAGTAAATTAACGTGTGCCTTACTTTATTAATTTATAACAATAATGTAATGGATAAATCAATGAGGAGTGCTTTGAGAGAAATGGTTTGAGGGAAGAGTTCCTCCTTTTTGCAATTTGTTGAAATCATTTCCTCTGCAGAGGAAATATTGGCCAGACATAAAGAAATGTCTTGCTTGTGGCATGGAGAAGAATCCTGTTGTGTAGCAGAATGTGTGGGTGCTCCGCTCTAGCCCTTGGGTCTTACGAGTTCATAGAGCTCCTTTTGACTTCCATATGCTAGTATTTGCTTTTCGTTGTCTGAAGATGTTTTTCCAAAGCCTCCACTGTAAGAGGCCAGCAATGCTTGGAAAATAAGTTATTCTCTGCTTTTCAGCAGTCTTCAACCAATGACTCTTAGCAGTTGGTGTATAAATACCCCAGCTCCCGAGTTCCTCGGGTGATGTAACTCCTAGGTATTATTTTACACAGTTCCCCGGAGTTTCCATTCAGGATTAAGTTCATTTATCTGCAAGGGAAGCTGGCTTGATGAACTGCCTTCTCTTCACTATGTCATTGCCCCACTTACTTAGTAATGCTTCCTACATCTCCCAAATAAATGTTTACACTTGAATCCCTGGTTAGGATTAGATTCTGGGAATACCCAAATTAAAAAAGAACAAAGAATGTTGGCTCTTTGTGCCTGTCGTTCGTTGTGGAACCTGGGCCGTGGCCTGATTTTTCAGATTCTGTAGTTCTGTCTTGAAAGTAATGGTTCCAGAATCCCATTGCTGGCATCCCAGGTATCAGAGTTTTGAGCAGCTGGTTTGGGTAGGATTCTGCTTACAGAGGAGCATTCTGAACACAGGAGGTCCTTTAAGGGCTTCCTGAGTCCCTTCTCCTTATCAGTTGTGCCCTGTAGCCTTCTCATTACACACACTTGCAGAAGACAAATTGGTGCTAATCAGACTGAGCTTTGTTCATTTTCTACTGCCAGTCTTCAGTGAAGACAGGAAACATTTGTCTGAGTAACTTTAAAGTGAGCATTTTATTCCTTTTACTCTGGAGTCTCTCTGTCTTTCCCTCAATCTCCCTATCTTTCTTCTCTGCTGTATTTTTATAGCTGGTATTGTTATGTGATTTACTGCATGTTTGCTTATTTGTTTGTCAATTCTCTTACTTCACTAGAACAGTGCTTCTTTCCCTTAGCAAAATACATTTGAGATTCATCTGTGTCGTGGGCCTCAGTGGCTCATGCCTTTTTATTGGTGAGTAGAATTCCATTATGTGTATGTTCCTAAATTTGTTTATCCATTCAGCATTTAAAGGGCTTCTTTTTTTTTAAGGATTTTTAAAATTTATTTACTTGACAGAAAGCGAGATCACAAGTAGGCAGAGAGGCAGGCAGAGAGAGGAGGAAGCAGGCTCCCCGCTGAGCCAGGAGCCCGATGAGGCCTCGATCCCAGGACCCTGAGATCATGACCTGAGCCAAAGGCAGAGGCTTTAACCCACTGAGCCACCCAGGTGCCCCATTTCAAGGACTTCTAGGTTGTTTCTAGTTTTTGGCAGTTATGAATAAATCTGTTATAAATATCAACGTACAGGGTTTTGTGCAAATATATTTCTCTTTCTCTTGGGTAAATACCTAAGAGTGGGATTACTAGGGCATATGGTAAGTATACGTTTAATTTTATTAGAATCAAACTATTTTCCAAAGTGGTTGCACCATTTTGCACTCTCTCCAACAGTGGATGGAATTTCCAGTTGCCTAAAATCTTTGCTAACATCTGATATTGTAGGTTTAAAAGCACAGGGGGCACTTTAAGAGAGTACCTGAGACACATTATTCTATTTAATCAGAATTTCCAGGTAGAGCCCAAGAGCAGGTCTTTTTTTTGTTTTTTCCCAGTAAAATCTAGAATTAATAACACTATTAGTATTAATATAGTTTACCTTTTAGAATAATTTAGGTTAACAGAAAGATCGTGAATGTATAGACAATTCACATATAGCCCTTCTCTTCCTACATAGTGTTACCTGTTGTTAGCATCCTAGATGAGTGGGGTACCTTAGTTATAATTGGTGAACTGGTGTTGATACATTATTAACTAAGGTTCATAGTTTATATTAGGGTTCACTCTGCGTTGTGTGGTTCTGTTGGGTTTTGACAAACACAAATGTTATGTATCTACCATCACTATGTCATACAGAATAGTTTATCTCCCTAAAAATCCCCTTGTGCTCCATCTATTCATCCTTCTCCTCAACCCACCCTGAACCCTTGGCAAACACTGATCTTTTTTATTGTCTCTAGGTTTGTCTTTTCCCAGATGTCATATAGTTGGAATTTTATAGTATGTAGCCTTACTGACTTCTGTCACTTATTAATATGTACTTAAGTTTCCTCAGGTCCTTTAAAAAAGCTTCTCAGGAAATTGTAATGTGCACCCAGGTGTGCAAGGCATGAAATTAGAAGATAAAGCTACCAAAGGATTTTCTTTTCTTTGACTATGTTTTGTTGATTTGTATATCTCCAGAGCCTAGAACATTGCCTGGCATAGAACAGGCTCCCACTAAATGTCAAATGGGTAAGTGAATGGATGAATGAAGGTCAAACCAGGTTCACAGAGACCTGAATACTTCTCTTGAGTGGTTTTTAACCAAAGGATCCACTAAATTGATCGTTTTGTTTTGCCTGGAGTTTGCCACTCCCTATTTTGCTGTTCCCATACTTGGTTATTCCTCAAAACACAGCACACTTTGAACTTTCCTGTATATCTCCTACCTTACCTTTATTTGGAAATGTTCTCTTTCACTGCACTTTCAAATCCTTCCAGACTTTCCACCCCTAACTCAAACTGGATTTCTTACAAAAGACCTCCCCAGGTACCTCCAACCCTTCTCTAGACTCTTAAAATAATTAGTGCTTTTAGATTCACTGGATACTGTTAAGTGCTATCTGTTCTTTCCATTTGGTTGCTGTCCTGAGATCCTATTCAAACTTGATTGTGTTACCTGTGGTTTTTACCTGGTCCCCCAGCCAGACTCTAAGCATCCAAAGGGCATGGGTTCTATTGTTATTCATTTTATTTGCTTTAATGCTCCCTAGCACCTAGCATCATACCAAGCTTGAGAAATATTTGCTAATTTGTTGTTTTTCTAGTTCAGGAAATGATGTTCTGTGAGGATGGAGAATGATGTTATGGGAACAGTGTGGGTCCAGGCAACCAAAGTGGGGCAGCAGTCATTGAACCTCTCTGGGCCTCAGTTTCCTCATTTATGTAATTAAAGTTTATGCTAAAGTTTCTGATTTCTTCTCTATTTGTTCCATTCTGTGTTTTGATGATCATAGCAACACTAGAGGAATTGGGCAAATAACATAATTGACCTAAATAGATATAGTTTCTGCTGAGTTTATACACCAGGCTTTGAGAACAACAAACAGGAATAAAACTGTTAGCTTGAGATAAGTTCCAATTTTCATGGAAAATTTTCATGAGTTATTTTCCTTTCCCCTGTGCCCTGTGCCTTACCTGGAATACCTTCTTTCCTTCTACACTTTTGCAGTATTCAAAGGTACCTTGAAGTTCCACCTCACAGAATCTTTCATGGTTTGTAACTTTGCTTTTCACTTGTTCTTTTTTTTTTTTTTAATTTTATTTTTATTCTTTGCCCAAGGGGTACAGGTCTGTGAATCATCAGGCTTACATCTTTCACAGCATTCACCAAAGCACAAACCCTCCCCAATGTCCATAACCCATCCACCCTATCCCTACCCTCCCACCCCCCAGTAACCCTCAGTTTGTTTTATGAGATTAGAAGTCTCTTATGGTTTGTCTCCTTCCCCATCCCATCTTGTTTCATTATTTTTCCCTCCCTACCCCCCACAACCCCCCACCCTGCCCCTCAAGTTCCTCATATCAGAGAGATCATATGATAATTGTCTTTCTCTGATTGACTTATTTCGCTCAGCATAATACCCTCCAGTTCCATCCATGTCGTTGC
>LNAC01001115.1:161561-222636 GCA_002007465.1 Ailurus styani
CAGCCCAAGGTAACCCCGAGCTGAGAGACACCTCAGCTCAGCTCCGTCTCTCCCTCCGGCTTCTCTCTGAGACCTGGGAGCTCGGTCGCGCTCAGACACCCCTTGTCTTTTTGTGTCCCCGTGGGTCCTGAGACCACAGTGTCCCTGCAGGGGCTTCACCCCCCGCTTGGTCTCTGGGGCGACGTCCCTCCGTGGAGCCGACTTCTCACAGTCCCGAGTCTGTGCTCCGCTGCTTGCTCCCTTGCCGGCAGCCGGCCCCTCCGCCCGGGGTCTATCTTCCCGTCGCCTCAGATTCACTTCTCCGCACGTCCTACCTTCCAGAAAGTGGTCGATTTTCTGTTCCTAGACTTGCTGCTCTTCTTCTCTTCGATCTCCGGTAGAATTTGTAGGTGTTCAGAATAGTTTGATAGCTCTCTGGGTGAATTCCTGGGACCTGATGATAATCGGTCTCCTACTCTTCTGCCATCTTGCCGCTCCCCCTCTGCTTTTCACTTGTTCTTATATTTTTCCCCTTCTCTCTACTAGCTTCATAAGAGAGGAATTGCACAGATCATCATTGTATCAGCGCCTGATATATGATAGACCCTCAATAAACATCTGTTAAATGAATTAATGATGTTAATGTATGTGCTCTGAAGAAAAGGATTTTATTAGCATGTAAGTGCTGGAAACACTACATACTCTACCATGTCTACTTGGGGTGTCACAGTCCTGTATACAAGAAAACGGTTTAATTTTTCACCCCCACATTTGCCACATTTATTTCATTATGGACCTTCCCCCCTTTTTATTTTGCTCGAATCATCTATTTACTCAGTAATCAAACCCACATTAGTAAACACAGTACCTAACTGGTATTAAACAACTCCCATGTGTCCAGGACTATTTCAAGCACTTTATATGTACAATCTTTAGAACAGTCCTAGTTTTACTACTTTTATTTGAGAATTTCAGATGAGGAAACAGAGGCATGGAGAGTTAAAATGATTTCCTGTCACACAGTTCCTTGAGAAACCAGTAATCAGATAGGTCAGTATAAAAAATGCTGGTCAAGGGGCATCTGGGAGCCTGAGTCTGTTAAGCGTCTGCCTTTGGTTCAGGTCATGAGGTCATGGTCCTGGGATAAAGCCCCAGCTTGGGCATACTGCTTGGGGTGGAGCCTTCTCCTCCCTCTCCCTCTGCCTGCTGCTCCCCCTGCTTATGCTCTCTCTCTGTCAAATAGATAAAATATTTTTTTAAAAATGCAGTCTAATGGCATTCACAGGCTCTGGTACAAGACCAGCCTGCATTTGAGTCTGGAATGGAGTGGATTCTGGAATGAATTGGTACTTTTTAAATGTGGGTCTGAAGGACTTCATGGGAAGATGGTGAAGAGGAGGATGCTAAGCTCACCTCATCCCATAACTAGAAAACACCCAGACCAGTGTAAATAACCCAGAAAAAGACAGTAAGACTGCCAGAATAAACTCTCCACAGCTAGATGTAGAGAAGAGGCCACATTGAAGAGGGCAGGAAGGGCAGAGACACAGTTGGGAGCAACATGGAATGTGGCCATCTGTGGGAGGGAGGGATACCCAGGGAGAAGAGAGAAATAGACCCTCACACCAGGGAGCCCATGTGGGAAAGATAAATCCACATAACATTTGGCTTTGAAAACTAGAGGGGGTAGTTTAAAAACTAGAATTGTAAAAATCTGTGGGCTCAGTTCTGGAAGAGACAGAAGGGCAAGAGGAAATTGAGTCCTTGCCCTTCGAGAGACAGCACAACAAACAGCCCCATACAGATAAAGCACGTAAGTGGCTGTTTGAAAAACACCTGGGGTATACAAGAAGGAGAGTAGTTTACTTATCTCAGAAGTGTGGCCCAGACCGATAGAGGACTTGGGAGACTCCTCTAAGAACAAAGGAGCTGGCAAATGCTATATCCTTCTCCACCCCTCCAAATATACCCATGGCCACCTGCAGGAAATAGCATAACACCAACACTCACTACCTAACTTGCTAACACTGCTGCTCCCCACCCCCATGCATATAGAAGATCCCCTCCCTCCAATATGTTTTGCCCCAAACCCATCCAGACTGGTACCTCAGGCCTGCCAGTGTGTAAGCAGCCCCAACAGGGGCCAGCACCACTCCAAAGTGACTCCTGCCCTGGAGGGAGAGGAAGATAGCCACACATACAAGTCACACTGTGGCCCCAATGGGCCAGAGGCAGGCAACTACTCTGAATACAGGCCCTGCCCAACAATGAAAGCCTCTCCGGGAAAACACCTTGAAGTTTGGTGCTACTACATCTCTGGAAAATACCAGGTCTGACTCAGCTCAAGCCTAAGTCGGCCACTTATTGGCCCACCAACACCGTAGGGAGAAAACACTGCTCACAACAGGCAAAGGGAGCCACTGCAGACAATTGGACTAGAGGAAAAGCACCTCACCAAAAACAGCAGGGCACATACAATGCTCATAGGAGATGTGCCTGAAATGCACATGCAGATTGAAAAAGGTTTGAATCCTTGTAACTTTGCCTACAAGAGATTCATTTCAGACCTAAAGACACATGCAAATTGAAAGCGACTGTTTGGGAAAGAATTTTTCATGCAAATGGAAGTGAAAAGAAAGCCGGGGTAGCAGTACTTATGTCAGACAAAATAGACTTTAAAAGAAAGACTAACAAGAGACAGAGACTGACACTATATAATCATCAAGGGAACAATCCACCAGTAAGATATAACAATTGTAAATATGTATGCACCCACTATGGGAGCACCTAAATACATAAAGCAGTTAATAACAAACATCAACAAAGTAATTAATAGTAATACAATAGTAATAGGGGACTTTAATACCCCGATCATATTGATGGACAGATCATTCAAACAGAAATCAATGACAACAATCTATTTGACACACTGGGCCAGATGGATTTAACAGATATATTCAGAACATTCCATCCTAAAAGAGCAGAATACACATTCTTTTCAAGTGCATACAGAATAGTCTCCAGAATAGAACACATATTAGGCCACAAAACAAGTCTCAACAAGTTTTAAAAAATTGAAGTCATACCAGAAAAGTCATACTTCTCTGACCACAATGCTATAAAACTATGTATCAAGCCCAAGAAAAAATCTGGAAAGAGCACAAAAATAGGGGAGGTAAATAACATGTTATTAAACAATAAATGGGTCAACCAAGAAGTCAAAGAAGAAAATAAAAACAAAACAAAACAGAACAAATGGAGACAAATGAAAATGAAAACACAGAGGTCCAAAATCTTTGGGATATTGCAAAATCTGTTCTAAGGGCAAAGATTAGAGTGACACAGGCCTACCTCAAGAAGGAGGAAAAATCTCAAATAAACAACCTAACCTTATACTTCAAGGAGCTAGAAACAGAAAAATAAACAAAACTCCAAACCAATAAAAGGAAGGAAATAATAAAGATTAGAGCAGATCTAAATGAAATAGAAATTAAGAAAAAGAATCCAAAAACAAACAAACCCAAAACCCAAAACCCAAACCAAATCCAAACAAAACAAAACACAATAGAACAGATCGATGAAACCAAGAGCTGGTTCTTTGAAAGGAACAGTAAAATTGATAAACCTTTAGCCAGATTCATCGAAAAAGAGGGGACTCAAGTAAACAAAATAAGAAATGAAAGAGAAATAACAATTGATGGCACAGAAATACAAAGGATTGTGAGAGATACTATGAAAAATTGTATGCCAGCAAATTGGACAGGAAGAATTATATGCCAGCAAATTGGACTAGAAGAAATGGAAAAATTCCTAGAACATATAACCTCCCAAAACCGAACCAAGAAGAAATAGGAAATTTAAATAGACTTACGACCAGCAATGAAATTGAATCAGTACTCAAAAGCTTCCAAAAACCAAAGTCCAGGACCAAATGTCTTCGTAGGTGAATCCTACCAAACATTTAAAAGAGAGTTAATACATATTTTTCTCAAACTATTCCAAAAAATAGAAGGGGAAGGAAAACTTCCAAATTAATTGTATGAGGCCAACAGTACCCTGATGCTAAAACCAGATAAAGACACTTCCAAAAAAGGGAACTACAGGCCAATACCTCTTATGAACATAGACACAAAAATTTCAACAAAATATTAGCAAGCCAAGTCAATAATACATTAAAAAAATCATTCACTGTAATCAAGTGGGATATATTTCTGGGATGCAAAGAAGGTTCAACATTTGTAAATCAATCAACATGATACATCACATCAATAAGAGAAAGGATAAAAACAATATAATCATTTCAATCAATGCAGAAAAAGAAACTGACAAAGTAGAACACCCATTCAGGATAAAAACCCTCAACAAGGAGATTTAGAGGGAATATATCTCACCATAATAAAGGCCATGTATGAAAAACCCATTGCTACCATCATATTCAATGGAGGCAAAAAGAGCTTTTCCTCTAAGATCAGGAACAAGACAAGGATAGCCACTCTTAACACTTTTATTCAACATGGTACTAGAAGTCCTAGCCACAGCAATCAGATAAGTGAAAGGAATAAAATACATTCAAATTGGTAAGGAAAAAGTAAAATCATCACTCTTTGTGGATGACATGACATATGTCTAGAAAACCCTAAATACTCCATTAAAAACTACCAGAACTGGTAAATGAATTTAGTAAAGTTGCAGGATACAAAATCAATGTACAAAAAGCCTGTTAAGTTTCTATATATGAATAATGAAGCAGCAGAAAGAAAAATTTAGCAAACAATCCCATTAACAGTTGTGCAAACAATAATAACATAGCTAGGAATAAACTTAACCAAGAAGGTGAAAGACCTATACTCTGAAAACTGTAACAGTGATAAAAGAAATTGATGATGGCAGAAACAAATAGAAAGATATTCCATGCTCATGGATTGGAAGAACAATTATTGTTAAAATGTTCATACTACCCAAAGCATTCTACACATTGGTGGTTTTGTTTATCTTGAAAGTTCTAGTAGCAGTGCATTAGTTATGTGGGACATATAACAAACAGTCTTAAAATATTGTAACGCTAGTCAATAAAAGTTTATGTCTCCCTCACAAAAAGTCCAAAGTGGATTTTCTTGATGGGGCAGCTATGTTCCAAGCTGTGACTCCGGTCCTCCCCTGCATCTTCTGCCTTGAACATAAAGACAAGAGAAGAGCAAGCAGACCATCTCAGGAGGGTTTAGAAAATAATTATCAGCACAACACTTTATTGCCCAGTTTGTTTGGTGCACCTCCCAGATACCTTTAATCAGGCCACAAAGGAAACAACATGTCTACAAGTTTACAGCAATGCGGCATGTTCCCACCTAACAGAGCTTGCTGAGAGTTACAGCCAGACTGATGGTCTATCTGATGTGCACTCTGGTAAAGTGGGTTAATGAAGACCTTGAACAGGTGCAGAACTTGAAGCTTTCAAAGCTTTACTTCCTTGATTTTATAAATGATGAAACCCGTTCCTGCCCAAATCTCCTGATAAACTTGGGTAGAATAGGGCTTCGTGAGGACCCAAACATTTTTAACAAGGCTTTGAAACATGTTGGTGTAGGACCCCCAGCACATGCTGCAGGGACCTGCCTGGCCAATGACTCAGAAAGGTCACCAAGTGCCACATTACCTAGTTCTTTTTTAAGATTTTATTTATTTGAGAGGGAGAGAGAGAGCCAGAGAGAGGGCGTGAGTGAGGGGTGGGGCAGGGGGAGAAGCAGATTCCGTGCTAAGCAGGCAGCGCAATGCGGGTCTCGTTCCCAGGACCCTGGGATCATGACCGGGGCTGAAGGCAGATGCTTAACTGACTGAGCCACCCAGGTGCCCCATCACACTGCCTAGTTCTTAAAGCACTGACCCTGGATGAAGGCTCAGGAACCCCATACATTTTCTGGTTATATTTAGGTAATTGAAAGTCCAGTAGTCAAAATGTCATCTTTTGTAATTAGCCAAGTTGTGAACATGATTTGAAGTTAATTAGTTTTCCCGTCTAGAATTTGAGTCTGTGGCAGGTGGTTTATAGTAGGAGAGGGTGAATATAGTCATTAAAGCTTCACTATTTCTCATCTCCTCTCCTTCTCACCATTCTGTAGACATTTTAGAAAAAAATAAACTTTTATTATGTTCAGTACAATATTGATGGATTTCCACAAAGTAAAACACAATGTAAAAAATCATATAACGCAGGTTCTTTGGGTTTTGTCCATTATGAAATGTTCTATTTCTCTTTTTCTCTCTCTTTTCCCTCAATACTCTAAATATTTCCCTCCACTCTTTTCCTGCTTGCATGGTAGAAGTAGGATGCAATTCTTATCTTCGTTCCTCTATAGAAAATGTGTTTTTCTCTCTTGCTTTTTTTAGGATTTTTTTTTGGTCTTTGATTTCCTATAGATTGAAGATGATATTCCTAGGTGTATATTTTTTGACATTTATTCTCCTTGGTGTTCTCTAAACTTCCTGGAGCTATGGTTAGGTGTCTGACATTAATTTGGGGAAATTCTCAGTGATTATTGTTTCACATTTTCTTCTGTTCCTTTCTTCTCCTTTTGATATTCTCATTATGTGTATGTTATACCTTTTGTAGCTGTCCACAGTCCCCAGAATTCTGTTCTCTATTTTTCATCTTTGTTCTGTTTGCTTTTTAGTTTTTGAGTTTTCTATTGCTATATCCTCTAGGTCACTGATTCTTTCCTCAGCCATGTCCAGGCTATGTAAGCTTATGAAATTCTTCATTTCTCTTACAGTTTTCTTTAATCTTTTTTTTTTAATCTCTAGCATTTCTTTTTTGGTTCTTTTTTAGTATTTTTATCTCTCAGCTTACATTGTCCATCTGTTCCTTCGTGCTGTCTACTTTATCCATTAAAGCTCTTAGCATATTATTCGTAGTTGTTTCAAATACCCAGTTTGATCATTCCAATATCCCTGTCATATCTGGTGGCAGCTCTTCAAACTATATTTTTGCCTCTTGGTATGCCTTTTAATTTTTTTCTTGATAATCAGACATGGGTACTGGGTAAAAGCAACCCCAGCTAATAGGCCTTTACTGATGTGGTGCTGGGGTGTGGGGAAGGGAAGCATTTTATAGTTCTGTGATGAGGTCTGTCTCTCAATGACACTGTGTGTCTTTCACAAGGGTTTCTCAGTTTTTTTCTCTCCATTTAGGTGGGACAGGATGACACCAATGGACTAGAGTTGGGTATTCTCTTTCCCCCAGGCAAGTTAGGTTCTGATATTACCCCAACAGGTTAGGTTCTAGTTAACTAGTTCTCCTTGAGGACAGGCCTTGTTAAGAAGAACAGAGTGTTCTGGCTTATTTTCAAATCATTCCTTATTCTCTCTCCCTGCAGGAAGTCTGAGGGGATTGATTTTTTTCAGATATTTACTACGGGAATCTGTTTGAGCTCCTAGAGGTAAATCTTACAATGTTGTGGATCTTCCCTCTGCCTGAGTGCCCCTGGAATTTTTTACTCTGAGAGTTGTCCACACAGAGCCTCCAGCAATTAATTCATCGATTACAGTTCAAATTCTCTTTCCCCCACCCTGGTCTTGTCGCAATTTCTTCACGAGTCTCTGCTCTGGGAAGCTGGGATGATCTGTGTTCACCCATCTCTCCAGTCCTGGGGCAGTCTTTTGTCTTTCCCTCTCTTATGGATCCAAGGAGAGTTGTTGGGACAGAGTGGTGACTTCCAAGCTTCTTAAACCTTCCTCACCTCCATTATTGACATGTATCTTCATTTGGTTATAGAATTCTAAGTTGTATTAATTTCAGTAATTGTATTTTTTTAAATTCTAGAATCTCCCCTTAATTTTTCACTGATTCAAGTTCACTGTTGAAATTCTCTTCTTGATTCAGTTTTCTTGAACATATAGTCTATGTCTGGTAGCTCACATATCTAGATCACCCATCAGTCTGTTTCAGTTCATTCTTTTTCTTTTGTGTCTCTTTATATGCTTGGTAATTCTGAACTGAATGCCACACATTTTGTTAACAAATATTAGCATCTGTGGATGCTATTATATTTTCCCATAAAAGATCTTACTTATTTTCTGGCCAAATGATTAGAGCTGGTTTGAGGCCGAGTTTCCAGTCCTTGTAAGATCTGGTCCATTTCTACTGTGTTCTGACTCTAGAGTGTGATCCTGCTGAGACTGCACAGAAAGGGATCCTAAACTTCTGATTTTATCCCCCAACATGATGTCGTGCTTAGAGCAGAAAAAGACAGTTATCATACGGTTTCACTCGTATGTGGAACATAAGGAATAATGAGGAGGACCACAGGGGAAGGGAGAGAAAACTGAATGGGAAGAAATCAGAGAGGGAGACAAACTATGAGAGGCTCAGGACTCCAGGAAACAAACTGAAGGTTATGGAAGGGAGGGAGTGGGGGATGGGTATTAAGGAGGGCATGTGTTGGTATGAGCACCGGGTGTTATACGTAACTAATGAATCATTGAACACTACATGAAAAGCTAATGATGTAGCTAATGATGTAGTTCAGTGGCTAACTGAACATAATTTAAAAAAAAAAAAAAAAGGTCTATTTAGTTTCTCAGTTTCCCAGCTGCTTTCTGCTCTGGCTCTCCAAATTTGGCCACTTTGTCATACGCACTGATAAATGATTAGATTGATAAAAGTAGTATAGAAAGTCATGCTTACCTCAGTGATTTGTCTCTGGTTGGTAGCATCATGGTCTCTTTTAAGTTCCATCTCCCTTAATGACTGCTACATATTCTAACATCTTTGATGGCCTCAAAGAGATGTTTTTAGTTTGTGTTTTGTTTTGCTTTGTTTTTCCATTCCATCTAATTTTTCTAGTTGTTCTCGGTTGAAGAATTGGTCTGCTAGAGCTGACATATTAGATCCAGAAGCATAGGTTTTAGAGACCAGATCTAGAAATGGTATACACTGCATTCTTTCAATTTCCATTGCCAGAAGAGATCTCATGGCTCCTCCCTCCTAGGCACAAGCTGGGCTACCAAACGTAGTCTTCCTCTGTGCCCAGGAAGGAAATAAAGCAGTTTAGTGACAATGTGATATGTTTTTCTGCTGTACGCAATCACTTAAGGATTTGTTATAAACTTGGGAGATTTCAATGTGATCTTTATGCATTTTCAGCCCAATTATAAGTTAACGCTTAAAAGATAGGGAAAGGGGCCATAGAATAATCTGTGTATGATTTTTTAAAAAAAATCAGTATTTATTAAATTCCTTTTTTGTTCAGCGCACTATGCCTGGGACATTTCCAGCTGTCCTATTCTTGAATACTCACGTGGATCCTGCAAAGTAGATGTTATTATTTTCCACATTTTTAAAATATGATATGTGTGAGACTGAAGTGGTTATTTAATTTGTGCTTTGTGATGTGGAGTAAAGACTGATTAATTCATTCCCTAAGATGATTTTTCCTTTTTTGTTGTTGCAAGTCACTCTTATTACATCTAGATACAAGATAATACAGTAATTGAGACCAAGAGCTCTGGAACTAGGCTGCTGGGTTTCACTCCCTGTCTCTACCACTTCCTGATTGGTTCAACCAGCAGACAATTTACTTCATTCCCCTTGCCTCAGTTTCTTGCTCTGTAAAATAGAGATAATAATAGATTGTTGTATTGAATAAATTAAATTGAAAAGAGCCTAGAAAATGCCTATTACATAATAAACACTCAATAGTTATTAACTATTAACATTATGTGGAAGCAGACTATTTCATTGCTATTTTTATTACCAATTTACATAATGTATTGTAGCTTTGTAAGAGCTGCCCTAGAATACAAGTACTGTGAGTTCAGGGAGTTTGTCCCTCAGTAGGAAGTACAACACTTGGCACCAAGGAAAGTTGCAGGTTATTAAATTTCAAATCATGAAAGAAGAAAGGTTTGGCTGCCTTTTTTCATCTATCCTTGTCATTTCCAGGTAATTGTGCTTATCGTATATTTTTCCCTCTTTTATTTGCCTCCTCCCTTTTTTCTTTTTTGCAAAGAACCTTTTTTTCCCCAGTGTTAAAATACTGTATAGCTCTGAATATATCAGTTATCAACTTACCTCTCTTGATTGGAGATTACTGCACGGCATGATTAAAGTGTTGGGAGGAACACGTGTAATTTGGTCGAGGTTGTAGATACCTACTTGCTAACATGATGTACAATGTATGCATTTACACTCTCACAAAACAACTTGTACTGTGACTTGTTTCACAGTATCTGTACTCAATACCATGTACTTTTGACAGTTCTTTCCTGTTTCTGACAGATTTTTTTCCTTTTTAGAAGTAAGGAAGGCACACATTTCTGTACTTATTTTCACTTTTGCTTCACTTATGGTAGCATCTCTCTCTTATCATACAAAATATAGTTATCTGTCAATCAGTATTTATGAAGCCCTTAGTGCATCTCTACATACACATCCCTGCCAGGTTGTGACAAATGGAAAAAGAACATGTAAGCAGAAAGAAGAGGGTCACATCTTAAATTGTTGAAAATGTGTTAACCTATTGCAAAGGCATGTTGAAAATAAGTGAGGTCTTGTTTTCCTATTATTGTTACTATCTGGCATATTAGTTTCTTAGGGCTGCTATAACGAATTACCATAAACTGAATGGCTTTGAACACCAGAAATATATCCCCCCTCAGTTTCGAAGGCCTCAAGTCCAAAATCAAGGTGTCGTTGGGCTTGGTTTCTTCTAGAAGCTCTAGGAGAATCTGTTCCATACCTCTCATGGCTTCTGGTGGCTGTAGACAGTCCTTTGCATTGCTTGGCTTATTGACACATGACACTAACCTCTGCCTTTGTCTTTGCATCAACTTCTCCACTGTTTTTCCTCTTCTGTTTGTATCTTCTCCTCTTATAAAGGGACTTGTCATTACATTTAGGGCCCACTCAGCGGCCAGGATGGTCTCACATCAAGAGGCTTAATTTAATTATATCTTCAAAGACTGTTTCTTTTTTCACATATGGTTACATTCACAGGTTCTGAGTAGATATATCTTTTGTGGGACCATCATTCAGTCTACTACATTTTCCTTGTATTTCCTGTTTCAGGTTCATAGAAATCTCCCTCAAGGACAAGGAACATATTTTGGGTTCCCTACAGCCCAGTCAAGCGCTTTGCCCAGTAAAGTCCTCTTAATGTATTGGGATGTATATGTACCTTAATGTATTTTGAGAGCTGTTAAAGGAATGGGTGGCACACATATGCATTCAGAGGACCAAAACAATCTCATGACATGTAATGACACAGTTAGAGCTTAGTGCTAAGACTGATGAGCAGGAAAATAGAATATGTTTGAGTGGTAAATGCTATGATATGGCTAAGTGCATATAGAAAGTAGTCTTATGCTAGTCTAGGGGGTGCTAGAAAGGCTTCCCGGGGAAGGAAGCATATAGCTAATGAATTTTGAAGGACTGAACAGGAAATGAACTTTGAGGACAATGAAGATGAGTATTGTAAACACAGTGAACAACACATTCAGAGATTTCTAGTGTGAAGCTTCTGGAATCATCAGAAGTATTTTGTGTGACTGGAAGATATGGCACCTGAGGTGGATGTATGACTCATCAGAATAGAGGGTAAATGGCAAGAGATAACACTGGGGTTTCATGAAGGCTCCCTCATGAAGGATCTTATATGCTATAACAAAGACTTTGTATTTATTCATGAAAACAAGAAAATCATTGACAGGGTGGCTGAGATACCTACAGATTTTTTCACAAAATGGTGGTAGTTGAAAAAGAGATTGAGCATTAGTGATACTAGAGGCAGGTTGGTCCATTTTACATTGCTAAAACAGTCTGGGGATAAATGATGGAGTGATGGTTGCCTCAGTTATGACAGTCTAGGCAGAGAGTTGATGTACGGCATTTGAGCATTGTTAAGATGATGTAGTACTGTTGGGGCATGGTAGCCAATTAGAGTTAGGCCATAAGGAAAAGAGCGGGGTCAAGGATGATTTTCAGATGTCTGGTTTGTTTGACTCTAATAGACAAATAATGGTATCATTCATGACAACTTGAGGACAGAGAAGGGGGGTCATTGAAACTTCCTGTGCCTCATTTCCCTCATTTATACAATGACTAAGTAAACCCTATGCTCCCTATTTCACAGCACTATTAGCAGCAAATAAAGTAAAACAAATTTAAATATTTTTAGAATTATCAAGCAAGCTCCCCAATTTTTCTTTATGATTGGTTTACATTTAACCAAAATTTATAATTCAAACAAAACAAAAATGATAATGAAGTATATATAACTATATGAGCGCAAAAGTGTATTTTTTTAAATAGAAGACACTTCTTTTTTGGCGATGGCAAGAAATACGTGTCTATAGTCCAGTTTCCGCTTTCCCCTCTCTTTGCTTTTCTATCCTACACTGTGATTTCATCACGCCAGAGACTGAAGAAAAAAAATCCACAGCCTTTATCTAATGCCTATTTTTCTCAAACCCACACTCTGTAGCTTCCCACTCAAGGTTTCTTGGTACCTTTCAATTTCACCAAGTGACCATCCCACCTCCACCCTGGAGCCGGCGTGGCCCTATAGCCCTCCATGGGCGCGCGCGCGCGCGCACACACACACACACACACACACACACACACAGGGTTTGAGCTCAATAATCCCCAGTTAAGATCTTGGGCACCATATCAGTGTTCTCATCTACAAAATGGGTGTAATGTTTATCTGTTTCCCATGACTGATAATCAAATGAAATTATATACACATAACATGTGTAAATTGCTACTTGCTATACTTAGCAAAAAAGTAACCACTCAATAAATAGTACTTTATTATCACTGTTTTGCAATACAAACTCTGCAGACAGATCTACCTTGCCCTTGGAAATCCTTCCTGCGCCCCAACTTTATCAATTACTGGAGACCCTGATGGGCTTTGATCTCTGCATCTGGATTTATGTGTCACAGATCACTTATTTTCTCTACTCTACCCCACCCCTGTCTTTTTGAATTTCTCTAACACTTAGGGTCTGTTTCATAACATTTAATACTAAATCACTGAACTGTCTGCTTTACGTTCACTTATTTTTTTGTTTTATTTTTTTTATTTGAGTATAGTTGACACAAAATGTTACACTAGTTTCCAGTATACAACTTGGTGATTTGACAAGTTTATACATTATGCCATGTTCGCCACAAGTGTAGCTGCCATCTGTCCTGTTACATGGCTATTACTTCACTTTGTCTTTTTAAAGTAGACCCAGAATTCTTCTGGTAGATGCACCTAGCACAGTGTGGGGCACCCACAAGGTACAACAAATTGGGAGGGTTTGAGAATCAACATCTCTTTTTGATCTTCACAGTTCTCAACATCTCTTCTTTGGGGGTCTTGTTGAAGTTCTTACTGTCCAGTCCTTTCTCTGTGTATTAAAAGAAACCTTCATGCTTTAAAAGAAGAAAGATAGTGAAAAAAACGAGGTGGGAGATACCACTTTTTAAAACTTTGATCTCAAAATGGGGGAGAATGTTGGTTTTAGAACATTTTGATCTTTTTAGATTTATTTATCTTTTCATTCTCTGACAATTCAAAAACTGCAGTGGTAATTGCATTGTTCTCTAAATGCCCTAGTTAGAACCAGGGCCAAGATTATTTCATCCTACTATTAGGAAAGAGCTGTAGGAAGGAACCCATAAAACATCCTTGTTTTCTTGATAAGAATGCAGATCACCTCTCAGCCAGAGGAAGAGCAGCCTCAGGCAGTGGAAGGATAGGCCAGATTGCACCTAGTAGCTTCAGCAAAATGCCTGGGGCAACATAGAATAGTGGCACTGAGAGGTTGCTTAAGATGGAAGGGTATTTATGTGACAACTCTTTAATTTCATTTTGCAACCCTATTCATGGAATCTAAAGGTTGTGTAACAGAAGGAAAAGACTCAGGCAACCTTTTGAGTGCAAGCTATGGTCTGTTTAATAAGAGCAAATTTACTAACCCTCTTCAAGCTCAGTTCTCTTCTCTGTGAAATGGGAATTAATGCATTTTACTCCAAAGAAAACATTTAATATCTTTCCACGTAGGTATTTGGAGAGTAATAATAATCAGACAACAATCTGTCTCTGAGGTATTTGAGCACTGTAAGCTACTTATAAATGTTTTGGCAACTCTTCCAACTTTCTTCCAAAGTGCAATTAAAAAAAAAGTTAAAACGTGACTATCATGTCAAAGACTTATTTAACTCATTAACGAAAGAAGCAGCAGGATATTAAAGCTGATTCAAAGAGAATTTGAAAAGCTAAATATATACAGGCTCTGAAAGAATTACTGCTGGAATAAGGTTGCTAAATTTAAATATAAAATTTGTTCACTTCCTACAGGGTAATAAAACTGGTAAAATGGTAAAAATATAAATAATAAAAATGGTAACTTTTGGCATTACCATTTCTACCGTTCAGGTATCATTTGTGTTTTTATTAAAGATTAAGGTTAACACTAAACTTCAAAGATTATAAGTTCTAATCAATGGTAAATTAGTCAAAGAAAGACACCTTCTCCTAGAAAATTAAGTGATCCTGGGGAAGACCTTCTAGACAATATTCCTATGACTTCCAAAGGACATACAGTTATTATGTTTTGAGAGTATATTTTAATATTACTTCTTTATTTTCAGTTTTTCTTTTCATTCTCTTTCCTGATTGGTACATTCAGTTCTTCTGTTTTGTGTTTTATTTTCTTCTCTCTGACCCTGTAAGTCTACATGTCTCTAATTCTCTTTTCCCATCAGTCATTTCTTGCCAAATTATACCCTTAGATCTTTTACTATTTTGCTCCCTCATTAAGCCATTATTTGAATCTGCTTTAGTTCTTATGCTAAAATCTGACTTAAACCTAGTTGACAATGCACAACTATTAGTGTCCTTTTAGTATTAGAGATAGCTGGTATTTACTATTTCACTTCTCATATCTCAGTATTCTATGAGGAAAATAAATCTCAAACAGCATTCTTCCACACATCTGAAGTCTAAAGTAAGCAAGCACAAAGTTCTATATGAACTTTTCAAAGTTCTCATTATGAACTCTTCATTCTCTGTCCTTTGTCTACTCCCAAATCACCTTGTATGAAAATTTCACTTAAGGCAAAAATGTAATTTTTTATGGCATGAATTTTCTAACTGTTTTTCTTTTTATAATCAAATGATCAAGAACTTTCTAAGCTAGTATCCCAGGACCAAGTAGAAATTAAACTTAGGGAGCCATTACTAAGCATGGAAGGAATACTAGATTTTTAAAAATTTTCTGTTCATGTAAAAGTAGTACTATATCAGCTGTATTCTATCCTGCCTTTGTATCTTGAACACATCATTTTCACTGATGAAAGCCCATATCTAATGTCCATTATGCTTATTAATAAGCTATTGATTTCATCAATGAAAATCTATTTTATTTTTTAAAAAATATTTTATTTTTTTATTTGTCAGAGAGAGAGAGAGTGAGTGCACGTGCACAAGCAGGGGAGCGGCAGGCAGAGGGAGAAGCAGGCTCCCTGCTGAGCAAGGAACCTGATGCAGGACTTGATCCCAACACCCTGGGATCATGACCTGAGCTGAGGGCAGATGCTTAACCGACTGAGCCACCCCGGTATCCCTGGAAATCTATAATATTCATAATGCTAATTAACAAACTTCTGTGTTGAACAGACACGGAGCTAGCTGAAGCCTTATAGATACCATCTCTGGTGCATTGTCTTCTGAATAAGTGTCCACTGACCACTCCTAGAATATGCTCAAATATGGGAATTATGCTCTGGGGCCTACAGGCATCACATTCATTGACATTACATGATCTAAGTTGGAAGTAGTTTAAAATAAAATATGGTCTACATCACAATCTGGACTTGGCCTGTTTCTATTTTTTTTTTTAAAGATTTTATTTATTTATTTGACAGAGTGAGAGACAGAGAGAGAGGGAACACAAGCAGGGGGAGTTGGAGAGAGAGAAGCAGCTTCCCGCTGAGCGGGGAGCCTGATGTGCAGCTGGATCCCAGGACTCTGGGATCATGACCTGAGATGAAGGCAGAAGCTTAACGACTGAGCCACCCAGGGGCCCCCACTTGGCCTGTTTCTAAATGGAGTTATCACAACCCCACCAGTCTTTGTGGAAGGCAGGGATGACATGGTACTTGCTACCGTGCAAGCTTTCTGTCTCTAGAGTCCAGAAGCTGGGGGAATAGTAACACTTCTTTGGACATATAGGTCCCATTTACCAAACTGGCCACAGGAAGTTGAATAGGAAGGCACGGAAGGAATCTGAACTTTCCCCTGGAGGATTGGGCTACCCCCCAGGAGGAGACCCCCTCACCCAACAATGACCATGCCTACTGGCTACTGGGAAAATAGGAGGAAGTGAAGCATTCCGACTTAGTGTAAAGAAAGAATATCTTTTCACATTGCTAATTTCTTTTGGGCGCTAGTGTCTGTTAGAGCTAACAGGAAAAACAAAAGACCGAAAGCAACTCTGGTTTAAATTCTATTGTAATTGTGTCAGGTTTTATATTATGATAAAATCTTAGCCTCCTTACAAGGAGGTTAAATCCCTTGTTGATTCAGAGTGAATTTAGTTTCTCCAAAGATGAGTAGGATGAGACAAAAACATGACCCACTTTTTTTTTCTCCTCAGAGTCCAAATTCTTGCTATGTTTTTTCCTTCTCCTCTCTATCTCAGGAAGGTTTCTCACAGCCAGCAGTGCAGAGGCATGCTCTTGCTGCTTGGGGAGTGGAAAGATTCATGGCTTCCTCCAGCACATAAGGCCCGGGTTTATTTTAGGCAAAAAGAACCGCCTGGAGTGATTCATTGGGCAGTGCACATGTTGTGCCCCGGCCAGAGCTGTTACCTATTTATGACAATATAATTTCATTTGCTTTTAGAGATGCACTTTATGCCCCGTCTGTCAGACTAACCCAGAAATATGTCCACCAGGCAAGATGCTTACCCTCCCCTAGTGATCTACGCTGCATAGAGCCGGGTGGCATAGAGTAGTAGAATTGGCAGTTGATCTCGATTCTTTTTTGTAGAAGTGAGGGGGTTGCAACAGTTGCTGAAACTCCCCCAATTTGTAGGTATGAAATTTCTGAATCCCTGCTATACCATGATCTTCAGGCAAGAATTTATACTACCTACATTTGGAAACACAATTGATGTGATTATGTAAATAAATATTCTAGTGTTAGAATCATTTTTTGCCACGTGAATGAGGGTGTACAGCATCTGGTTTTTGTGTGCTGACCTTAGCCCGGGTTTCCCCTTACTTTATTCCACTTTTTTCCTCTTTATATCTATTTTATAGATCTTTAAAAGTTTTAATGTAATTTTTAGAGATTTTACACATATAAGTGATTTCGAGGCAAACATAACGAACCCTGATGGATGCCCCTTCCACTCCTATCAGGTCATCATATTTTCCCAAGTCTTGCTGATTCCTTTCCTTTGCCTTCCTTTCTAGAAAGAACCATTATCACGAATGTGATATTTTTTTATTCTCATGCATGTTTCTGTATTTTTAATACATACTTTTATACCATAAATGAAAGATAGTTTTGCTATGTAGGTTTTAAAATTTTATAGCTACTATGTAGTTTTCTTTTGTATGATTTTGCTATAATTTATTTATCCATTTTCTTAGGATGTCCCCAGTTTTTCACCATTGCAAGTAATGCTGCAAAGAACATTCTTAACCAAGTTTCCATGTGTAAGGGTTCTCTAGAGGATCAGACTACAATGGAATTGCTAAGTTTTTGGATATGAATATCTTCAACTTTATCAAATATTGCTGAATTGCTCTCCAAAGAGAAATGTTGGAGTTCTTTATATATTCTGGGTACTTTAAAGTATTGTTGGTTTTATGCGCAGCAAATATATTTTCCTGTCCTTTTCCTTTTTTTCATAGTGAGTTTTAAAAGTAATTTTAATTTTAATGTATTCAAAGGTATGGAGTTTTCTATGTTTTGTGCACTTTGTATCTTGTTCTAAAGATTTTTTCATGATACATGGTCATGAAGATGTCACCTGCTCCCTCTTCCTCTGGTTCCTTAGTTTATGTGAGCACACTTCATGTAGTGGCCTTTGTTATATGACCACTGGTTTAATCCATGCTAATGTAGATGCAAGAGTTAGCACCCCTTGATATTCTCAAAATGCATTAGTGAGCAAGGTGGATTTTATAATATTGACAAGGAGGAGTTCACATCCACTCCACATTAGAGAAACCAACCCCTTCTGTTAGCTCTTTCTGTTCTCCCTCTTTGTTAAATCTTGACCTTACCAGCACTTTCTCTACCAGAATCAGTCCTGCTTTTTTCTCCCTTTGGGGAGCAAAAATAACCCTTCTCTTTGCTTCATGAAAAACTCCACCTGTTTTGCCAGAAAATATCGGGAACAGTTGACTTAAAAATTAACAAGCAACAAGAATATAAAAGTGTCATCTCAGTCACAGTGGGTCTCTCACTTAAAGAAGTTCTCACAATCACTCATTTAATCGTATTTATTAAGCATCAACTAAGCCTCGAGCATTGTACAAGATACTGAGTGAACAAACAATGTCCCAGATAGAAAAGATGGAGGAGGGCAATGTCAGAAGGCTTCTCTGAGGAAGGGACATTTAGAGTGAGGTGAGAAGAGTAAGGACCTAGCCATTCCAAGGTGGGGGAAAATATTTAACAAGAAGCTACATGACAGGGGCGCCTGGGTGGCTCAGTCGTTAAGCGTCTGCCCTGGGCTCAGGTCATGATCCCAGGGTCCTGGGGTCGAGCCCTGCATCAGGCTCCCTGCTCTGCGGGAAGCCTGCTTCTCCGTCTCCCACTCCCCCTGCTTGTGTTCCCTCTCTCACTGTCTCTCTCTCTGTCAAATAAATAAATAAAATCTTTTAAAAAAAAAGTTACATGATAAATGCAAAAGCCAGATGCAATGAAAAAGAGCTTGACGCGTCGTGGGAACCTGAAAGGGTGACAGTTATACCTAGAAGGCAGTCTTGAAGGAGGAAAATGTTATGGAATGTGGATGGAGAGCATTGGGGTGAAATTATTTCGTGCCTTTTAGGCTTTCCTAAAGAGAGGCTAATGATTTGGTTTAGGATTTTAAAATATAGCTTCGGCTGTATTTGTAGACAGACTAGCAGTACCCAAGAGCAGAAGAAGGAGACCCTGTAGGACACTCTGGCTGGGGTCCATGTGAGAGGCCATGAAGACCAAGGTTAGTTTTGTGAAAGTTGAGATGTAGACTTAAAGGGAGAGATAACAGAGTTTTCTGAAGAGATAAATAGAGTAAGGAAGAAAATGTAATCAAAGATGGCTCCTGGTGGTGTGGTGTGGATAAGGACAGTGGACATACACTGAGAATGTGACAACTACCCAGGTAGGTTTCGGGCAGGACAGGGATGGTGCAGGCAGGAGTTGTGTCTTTCGTGCATCACTTTCAGATGCCTGTGAGGCATCCATGTCAATACCTTGAGTATTTAGTTAGATTGGGAGCTCAGAGAAGAGGTAAATTTGGGAGCATCAGCTGGTAGAAAAATACTTTTTTTCGATTTCACGATGGAGTGAAAGATATATAGATATGAGAAAGGAACAAAGGGAGATCTTTCTTTAGTTTCAACTAGACTTTATATTCCAGTGACTAGTAGACTTATCCTTGAATTTCTGTGCATGGATAGGGATCTTGGATAGACTGTATCTCAGAAAGCCCAGGGAGAGTCAAAGTTGGCAATTGTCCATTTGGTCTTACTTACAGATTTCATTGTTTTTCTAGTTTTTTGGTTTTTAGAATTTCAGAGTCAAGTGCTAGAAAGTACTGCACCAATGTACTATAAAAGTAATAAGGTTGATGGCACACTTTATTATTATTATTATTATTATTATTATTATTATTGTTTACTTTTTAAAAATATTTATTTGAGAGACAAAGGGAGACAGAGCGTGCAGAGCATGCACAAACAGGTAGAGGGACAGAGGGAAAGGGAGAAAGAATTGCAAGCAAACTGTGCAGAGCACAGAGCTCCTTGTGGGGCTCTATCCCAGGACCCTGAGATCATGACCCCAGCTGAAATCAGGAGTTGGCCGCTTAACTGACTGAGCCACCCAGGTGCCCCTGACTCCACACTTTAAAGGAAAAATTGAATAATATCATTGGAGGTTTGTTGAGAGATTTGTATCATAATAGATCTTTGTTAATAGGCAGCAAAAGTGACATACCTATGTGTATGCAACATTAATAGTTACAAAACTTTTACTTGAGGGTCTATCACTATTCCCAAAGTAGATTTGTCAATTATCTCTGTGTAATTGACAAGGAATGTAGCACTTCAGTAGATCGTGCTTACTTTTTTTGTTGTAGGTAAATTGATGACTAGTTGATGTTCTCTGGCAGAATGTTCTATATGGTCATAGATAGATAGATTTGGAGCTTATATTTTGTGTTTATTTTCAATGTTTACTCCACTTATTTTTACCTTCAGCTGCTTGCAGACAAAATTCTGGTTGTCTAGTGTTACTGATGACAAGTATATCTCTTAGTCAGAAAATATTGGGTGCGTACTATGAACCAGCTTCTGTGGTACCCATGAGAGTTACCAGCAAACTAGGTCATCATTCTTGAGTCTAAGAAACTTATAGTCTGGGAAAGAAACAGGTTTGTAATTACCTACATACATTGTAAGTTAGAATGGAAAAATGGTTATAACAGATTGAAAAAATATATGCCGTGTCACTTTTGGATAACAACAACTGCATGGTATGGGTTTACAAAATATCCCTAATGAAATGAATGACAACTAGTAAAAGCTAGCAAGTAAACAAAAAGTAGATTACTAGTAGAACACAATAAGGAAAAGGGAATAATTGAATGCCCTACATTTCTCAAGTGGCACCTAAGAAAAGAAATAAAATATTGTGGAGTGACATGGCACGTCACTGAACCACAGCTACGGAATTCAAGAAACAGTATTGGTGAATGTATTCTTCAGGGTAGGCTAGTAATGGAAACATGCAACACAAAACCCTCAGTGTTTCACATGGTACGTGCAACCTCCTTTCTCACTCTCTACGTATCCAAATGGTTATTCTTGTGATGTAGCTTCAAGGTTCATTCCATCTATGGATTCTTCCTCTTCTAGATCCTCAAAGTCCTTGCCATTAAAAGGAATAAGGAGAGAGAATCAGAAATGACAAATTTTTCTGGAATGAGCTTGGAAGTGGCTGACTTCACCTGGACAGATGTCTTTAACTACCAGGGAGTCCAGGAAACATAGTCTTTCTTGGGCCCACCAGGAAATGGAAAGGTTTTGGTGACAATAGCAGTCTCTGCCACAGAGCCTATATAATCTCAACAATTTCCATCAATCATTCCCAGACTGGGGAGAAGTGTTACAAAGGACTTCCTGCCCCCCGCTTTCCACTCTTTTGACTGGGGTAGTGAAATAGCTAAATGAGAAGTGAGCAACTGACAATGACCCTCCCTGGGGACAAAAGGCTCCAGGGACCCCCACAAAGTAGGGAGCACCCGAGAATCCAGCACCGCTCCCAGGGCCTTGGGATACACTGTTAATGTAGGTGGCATGGACCCTGGTTTAGATCAGGTGTCTGTCAAAATCAGGAGACATTAGAGAATCCGGGTCTTCTAGTAACAGCTGCCCACAGTCTGCACTAAGCTCCCTTTCCTTCTCTTTCAGCTACTCCACTCAAGCTTGCTAGGTCCACCAAAAGGAAAACAAAAACAACTGGCTAGGACCTGGGATGCCCAGACTTTATTTGTAGTTTAGAGAGATATAAATAGGTCTCAGTGGAAAGGAACTTAAAGGGAATTCACTCACTCACACTTTAGCAGATCAAATAGAAATTCTGGACAAGAGTCTCATGATAACCATGAGACGAAAAAGAAAACCACATGGCAGCTGTAAAAGGCTCCGCAGAGGGGGAAAAATGGCATAACCGGAAAAGACAAAGAACCTTGTCTAAAAGAAAACTATAACTCGGAATAAAAGAAAATCCCATGCATATGCTTTATGTTCTAGAAGAACGTAATAGAATTGACAATTCAATTAAAAAAGAACTCACAGATAAAATCACAAGGTCATGGGGTGTGTGGTTAAATGGGGAAGGGGTCCTGGGTGATGATAAGCTCATTCTCTGTCCCCAAGGCACAGAGCAGGGCAGAAGGCGGCAAAGACTCCACCTGAGGGGCAGAAAGGTGATCATCATCATGCTCTTCTATGTATTAGAAGGAACTGAATGATTCCTAAACTCAAGGACAGGAATAAAGCCCGGCTGCCAGGAGAGGGCAGAACTGAAGACTGGGAAGCCCCTAGGACTCAAGCTCTTCCTTGCTTCTGCTGCTGTGTTGTAAAACTTCTCTTTCTTTGAAGAGGCTTCACAGGTTCTCCATCCACATGGAAGAATATGGTTTATGTTATGCTCCCAGCAACAGACAGATGAGCTGGCTCCGAGTCACAATGCTGAATTCCCAGGAGAAAAATCTGGTAGATCCAGCTTATGTTACCACCAGTCAGCTATAGAAGAGAGATATAAAGTCGTAACACCATACTAGTTTACAATTCCTGAGCGTGAACTGGATGTCAGCCACTGTGCCAAGTGCTTATGGTGGGGCATCTCATACAGCCTACACAAGGGAGAGGTAGTACTGACATCATTAGTTTACGTGAGGATGCTGCTGAATCTCCGAAAATTTACCTACTTATCCCGTGTCGCACAGGTGTTTTGTCTCAGAGTCAGGCTTGAAATCCAGGCTATGAGCTCCCAAGTCTGCCCTCAACCTTTGTGCTGTATTACCAATACACCCGGGGGCCGGTAACCAAAAGGATGGTCAGCCTGTGGATTAGACAGATCCCCTAAAAGACTGATTATTTTCCTAAAATTTCCTCAGGTTAGATTTTTACAAGAAGACTTTCTGGTCATGGCTTATATTGCCCACTGACTTTCCTGAAAAGTTGCTCCCATTTACATTCCTGAGAAGTGTACAGAGGTGCTTCTCTCATCATATATTTTTTTAAACTTTTTAAAAGATTTTATTTATTTATTTGACAGAGAGAGAGAGAGAGAGAGAGAGAGACATCAAGAGAGGGAACACAAGCAGGGAGAATGGGAGAGGGAGAAGCAGAAGCAGGCTTCCGGCTGAGCAGGGAGCTGGATGTGGGGCTCTATCCCAGGACTCTGGGATCATGACCTGAGCCGAAGGCAGATGCTTAACAACTGAGCCACCCAGGTGCCCCCTCTAATCATATTATTGCCAACACTGAGTACTAACATTTTAGTTCATCTTCGCCCATAGAGTTGGAGCTCAATTGGGAAGAAGTTATTCTGACTGGGGACTTGGGGGAGTCCTCACAAGGGAGGTCAGTGAGGGCACAAAAAGTGTGAAGCAGAAAGGCCTGAAGTCCATGGGCTATTTGGAGGAGGCAGAGCCATCTGGGCAACTTGAATATAGAGTGTAGAGGCACTGCACTGAGGAATGGTTCTAGAGAGGAATGAAAGCCAGGGTGGAGTATTGTGACCCTATTATAAGTATTTTATTTTATTTTTTAAAAGATTTTATTTATTTGAGAGAAAGTGCGTGCCTGTGCGCATGCGCACGTGCATGCACGTGCGTGCTCATGAGTAGGGGGAGGAGCAGAGGGAGAAATAGACTTCCCACCAAGCAGGCGAGCTCCACTCGGGGCTCAGTCCCAGGACCTTGAGATCATGACCTGAGCCGAAGGCGGATGCCCAACCGACGGAGCCATTCAGGTACTTCTATTATAAGCATTTTAGAGATGAGAGGTGATGTTATTCTAAATGAAAGTAGCCCCTAAACAACCTTCGTGTGAGATATTTCCCATGATCATTCCCTTACACATGCACATTTAGGTATAGGGATGTGTGTGTGTGTGTATTCTTTCCTTCACCACCTCCCCACCCCTCCGCACAGTCATTTTCAAACAAGTAACCATTTTGTTTAAAAAATGCTGATGGGATTCATATAGGATTACTTGTATTAGGGTAAAATAAATTCACTAACGGGATGACAGGTGTGAGGGCTTTTCGGCTTTGAAATGCATCTGAGTAGCGACATTTGCATTCTATGAGAAATCTATGCTAATATAACATTCACACTCAGAGGAGAAGTTTAAATTGCAAATTTTGAAAAGCTTGAAGTCAGTAAATAATATTTTGGGGAGAGGGGTGGTAGTGCCAAGGCGACATCAGGGAGGAAGGCTAAATGGAAGGCGTGCATTTGCCAGGTGTGAACTCGATGGGAGCTGAAATCACCTGGGAAGCCTGGGACTGGTAATGAACTCCGCTCCTCTCAACAGTGGATTGCATACCTTAGAGCGCATCAGAAACACCTGAAGGGCTTGTAAAACCCAATTGCTAGGTCCCAGCCCCCCCAGCCCCCTGAGTTTTTGACTTAAGAGGGTTGGGAGTCAGCGTGGGGATGGAGGAGGAAATACTCACATTTCCAGAAACTTTCCCTGGGGATGCCGGTCCCAGGGGCTACCCTTTGAGAGCCATTGCTCTAAGAAAATCTTAAGAGCATATTTGCCGGTCAAAACAGGCGGAAGAGAATAACCAAATTGTAATAACTAAAGGTTCTGCCTGATTCACTTAAGTCCGGCTAATGTTACTCCCTAGCCTTGAAAGGGTCCTTTAATTCTGGGAAGGGCTCAATGGAAGGGAGAAGCCAGGGTAAGAGGTAAGTACGGAGAACTCCCTGACACTCCTGGGGACCAGCCCTGGCCCCCAGCTCCTCCCTCATCCTCAGAGCTACCAGTTTGGAGGAGAGAAATCCAGGTCTCCCCGGCTGCTGCAGCCTCTGCTGAGAGCTGCGTCTCCTGCCAGCTTTCCCTGGCGGCTTCCGAACCAGCCAGCCAGCCAGCCAGCCAGCCGCTCACCCTGGGTGATGATGTCAGCACTCTCGGCTCCATCACACCTGGCTGAAGCAATCAGATAAGCTCCATGGGAAGAGACCTGAGGAAGGAGCGCAGTCCTGACAGGTGAACCAAAGCCCCTTTTGTTTTCTGGGCCGGGCCGGCTGCCAGCTTTGTGGATTTCTGTCAGTCAGCTGGCTGCTACACTTCCCTGCTTCTCTATTTTCCCGAAAAAGAAACCATTAGTGATTTGCAAAGCTGCTCCAAGAGCACATGGGGCTTTAATGTGAGACTGAGATGGAGTTAGGATTGGGTAGCCAACTCCCTACTCTGGCGGGAAGCCACCTTTGGGGAGTGGAGCTTATTAATTCAGGCAGCCAAGGGGGCTGTGCAGGTAGACAGATGCCTACTTGGCAGGGATTGTCCTGCCTGGAATCTTGTCATAGAATTCCTGAGCAGTGCCCTTCCAGGGGCAGTGTGGGCTGAACGTGTCCCTGAGCAGGGGCTGAGCAGCCGCTTGATGTCCACCCCCTCTGGGCAGGTGACTCCCCTGAGATGATTGTCCTGTCTGATCCTCCCCTATTTAGGGCCCCAGTGATTTTTTTTTTTTTTAACCCATCATGATTGCTACTCTTTGTTTCTAGTGGAACTCACGGTGATATCTTTGAGAGTTAGAATCTTTTTTTTTTTTTTTAAGATTTTATTTATTTATTTGTCAGAGAAACAGAGGGAACAAAAGCAAGGGGAGTGGGAGAGGGAGGGACAGGCTTCTCGATGCGGGGCTTGATCCCAGGACCCTGGGACCATGACCTGAGCCTAAGGCAGATGCTTAAGGACTGAGCCACGCAGGCGCCTCTGTGAATTAGAATTTTTAAGGAGAACGTTCTTTGTGTCCAGGGGATTCTGAGCCAGTTCTACTTATTTCGGATCAACCCAGGGGGTGATAGGCTAACCTTAGCATCTGCTTTTATTTCTCGCCCTGTAGTTTGTTGGGAGTGTGGGAATAGGAGGCAGTGGCAGGGGAGGGTGACTTCCTCTCTGGTTATGATTTATTCACGGATCAAAAAGTTTGTAAAGGGAGGGTTTTTCTCTTTTCTTACATCTTCTATATGTTTACACTTGTTTACAGGTCTAGAGAATGGTCTTTAAGAATATCCTCCTTACGGAGAAGAGTAGGAGGGCAAGGTTCAATATCTTTTCTGTGTGCAAGAAGGACAGGTGACCCCAGAGACTCCCTCTGGGTTACCTGGACCAACAGCTAGAACTAGGGCCTGTATTCTCATTGCAGGAGGGGCCCACCCCAACCTTGGCTTCTCACAAGACTGTGGCTTCCTCTCCTCCCAGGGAGACCGTATCTTCCCTGGGCCCAAAGCCTCCAGGTGCTGGGCAGATGCTGCTGAGATAGCTCTGGTATGTGGCTGACACCCAGATCGATACTAACTGCTACCAGGGTGCTCTGGTTATTCTGCATGGACAGAGTTCCCATGCTTGCTCTATGACAGCATTTTCAACCTTGACATTACTGACGCTTGGCCAAGATAATTCCTGGTTGTAGGGGGCCGTCCTGTGCATGTTTAGCCACGTCTGTGACATTAACGCATTCAATACCAGTGGCAACTCTCATCCCCAATTGTGACATCCAGAAATGCTTCCAGAAAGAGCCAAATGTCCCTAGAGACCCAAAATTGCCTCTAGCTGAGAACAGCTGATCTGTAAGGATCTGTAAGGAGCATGGGTGGGAATTCCCCAGTGGAACAAATCACCGTTACTGCCTGAGGAGGTGATTGTTCAGGACCCAGCTCACTCATAGTGAGAGTGGGAGGGTGGGGACGTACGCCTTCTCTTCCCTCACTGACAGAGCCCAAGATACGGGTTCAGGGATTTTATTTGGGAGAGCAAGGAAACACAGGTGAAAACAGGAAAGCTAATAAAATGTATGTTAATTAATAGATTACTGTCCAGAGGATTCTGAGCCAATTCTACTCCTTTTGGATCAACCCAGGTGGCAATAGGCTAATCTCAGCATGTGGTCTTATTTCTCGCGCTGTGGTTTGTTGGGTGTGTGGGGACAGGGAGCAGTGGAAAAATGAGGCTCAATGACTTTGGGACCTTCTGAGGAACAATGTAGAATGCCCTTCAGTAGTGTCCCTCCAAAGAATGGTGAATTGGGCACTTGTCCAGTCACTCCCATCCCACAGTTGGTAGAGGCTGCCCCCGAGGACATTAATTTCCCTGCATTTCTTGGTTGCAAGCTCAGGTGGTGCTGGGAGAAAACCTTTAGGCAGAGTTGAAGAGAGATGGCAGGTGCTTGAGGTGAGAAGCTCTCAGGATGCTGGAAACTATCTAGCATAGCTGTAGGCAAAGTCAGGTGTGCTTAGAGGATCAATATGTTGGGACTTCAACATCATCTATATCCTGTCTTTGTGAGTTTCCTCTTTCCTCAATAGAATCTGTTTCACAACCCATAGCCTATGATACTGAAGGAATTTGTTCCAGTTCCTGGTGCAAGACAAGTAGGACACATAAAAGGACTCCACTTGCAGGACATTCTCTGACTGTCATTCTGTAGGCTAGGGAGTTAGTTTTCAGAATTGACCCTGCTTAAAAATACCAAGAACTACGAGTAGAAGGGAAAAAAGGAGCTCAGTGGTTTCTGAAAATGCCAGTGTGTCTGAAAATTTGTTTTGCTGGTGGGTCTGAAAGTGTTAATGAAATGTTTATTTTTTCCCCATGTTATCCATTCTTACAGGGGTTTGTGATTTATCGAGGACATGAATGTGTTAAAAGAGCACTGGAAGTCCCCGAGACTTAGTATGCACACAGCATGCTTACTAGATACTCTGTATTCTAGCAAGTCTGACGAAAGATGGGAATTAGAGTTATTGCTGTCTTCTATGAATGAGGAAATTGAGACGCAATGTGGAGGGTCTAGAGGGATTTCAAAAACCTTCTCTGGTGTTGTGAGAGGCCACAATAGCCCAGGATTATTGCTCTTGCTTATGGGCCGACAGGTTTGAATGCCAAGCTGTGGGGTTTGGATTAGATATGACAAGCCACGGGGAGCTTCTGAAGCCTGCCTGGTAGGGAAATGACATGATGAAAATGGTGATGGAGGGCTTCATTCTCACAGCTGACGGAGGACGATTATTCCCGTGGCTGCCTAGCTACAGAAAGGGTTGGAGTGGGAGAGACCATCCAAGAAGCTGTTACTGTAATACAAGGATGAGATGGTGAAGACTGTAGGGTCAAATCTGAATCTAGGTAAGATTTTCAATCTTCTGGCAGCTCTTTCTAGATCTAAAAATAGTGAGGCAATATCAGACTGTCCTGTTATTCACGTAGAAAGTGTTCTCTGAGGAGTCTCCTGGTAAGCCATGGAATCATGTCCTGTTGGAGTGGGGAAAGATCTAGGGTCATCTACTCCAGTGGTGGGTAATTGGATGCCTAAAGAGCCCCAGGCAGGTAAAGAAGCATGTGAAGCAGGTATGGGTTTAATTCGAGTACTTACATTGTATGGCTGTGGAGTGTTGGCCACTGTGTCATGGTATGCCAGAACCAGCTTGTACCAGCTCCTGAGAGTCAGCTGTTAAATTTTCAGAAAATGTATAAAATGGGTGATGCTCCAGCGGGAGCTTGAAATCAACCGTGGCAGGAGTATTTACACCACCGAAACTGGCAAACGGTACTCGTTTGGGCTCCCTCTCCCAAGAGCTGGTGGTTAAACATTTCCAGGAGCCCACCGCTGGCCCTGCGACAAACAAGCGCGTACATGCCCTGGCCGGAGTAGGCAGCTGCTTTTCTACTGCAGCCCCAGTAGCCTCAGTGGCTTGGTGGGCTCACTGTTGCCAGATGTTTTCATTTCTTCAGGAGTTAAACACCTTCACTGTATACAGGATGTGATGCCGGCCTCAACAGAGGTGGCATATTCGAGGAAGAGCTGGGAGGCCGGAGTACAGGGACAGAGGGGACAGATGCATCCATCAAACAGCATATCATAAAAGGCATTCTGCCTTCTCTGTCCATTGCGGGGAGAATTGAACAAATGGCACTCCGAGGAATACGAATAAAGCACAGAGACCATGGTATTCTTCAGCCAAAGTATGTAACGTTTCTCATGTATTACCATTGGGTTAGGTGTGCATAGCTGAAGGACTGACAAGAAGTGGTCAGGGGCTGCCAAGTAACTGAGGGCTGTGTTCCTACCTCAAATATTCAGTTACGTTCACTGGAGAGCCCCTACAAGAGCAAATACAAGCAAAATTAGACACTTTGAGATTTGGCTTTCGAGTGGATCATCACAATTCTTAAATTCTTCCTATGTCCATAGAAACAAATTGTCAGTTTCTGTGATCCCTTTTACTTTAAACCTGGAGGATGAGTTTGCATGGCGGACGTTGATGGCTGATGCTTGCAATAGACATAAATTGAGGTCTCTTACATCCCATCCCCACCCCCCACCCCCCGCCCAGATATTTACAACTTCTTGTCATTTTAGGCAACTCACAGGGAAGTGGAGAAGGATCCTAAATTGAGCTAATCTCATAAGCAAGGATCTAAAGTACACTTCAGCAGCTACAAACATGCTGAATAGCAAAAGAAGGCTCTCCTAATTGGCTGTTGTGTGTATGGAAGATCCTGGGGAAAAAAAAATAACAAGTTAAAAGCTACCTTTGCATCATAAATTTAAGTACCTTGAAAAAGATGACTTAAGTTAATTGCAAAGACTTTTTTGTGATACAGAATTTTGAAAGACTTTGTTCACACAGAGAGTAATATAAGCAAGTAGTTAGATTCTTTCTCTTTACTTGGAAACTTTAATTAAGGTTTTGTGTTCTATAACCTTGTCAGATCACTGTCCTGGCTTGGTCTTAAAATAAGTTTTATGGCCTTCTTGACCTTCATTTACCTTAGAAGTAGACACAAGCCAACTCTCTCTTCCTCAAAGTGAAAGTAGAAAATGTCTGTACATTTAAAAATACAGCAGACTTACTTGGCTGGCGACTTGGGATTTAATGGTTCTTCACAGTTCTCTTGGAAATGCTTGCTAGTTCATTAACCACTGCTATGCCCTTCTTTAATTGCTCTCTATCATTATGTCATTAGAAGTTCTGTTCTTTCCAGAACCAGTTCAACACAAGAGGCCATCAGAAAGGGAGTGATTTCATTGACTGGAAACAGTGACCAGAGCCACACTATTTGTGGATCAGATGAAGTAAAGCCTGAAAGGAAGGGCAGAAGTTCTTCCACTGGTCTCTTCTCTGCTGAGCACATGGGACAGTTGCCCTTCTTAGACCCCCTGGCAAGTCCAGGCCCTATGAGCAATTCTCGCCAGTGAGCTGTGAATGGAAATGACAGGTGTTACTTCTGGGCTGGAGCGTTTAATTGCTGATGCTAGAGCCTCTGGAACACTCTCCCTCTGGTTTGGCAGTTACTGATGAGCAACACTGATACTGATAGCTAAACTACCAGCTGGGCCTCTGAGGGAGTGACTTTGACAGAAGGATACCTCTATCCCTCTCCTCCTCTGGTGACCCACTGTGGTTGTGTAGGAAAAGCAAGAAATGGTTCCAAGCCAGTGAGATTTGGCGTTTATTGTTACTGCAGCAAAACCTGAATGATACATATACCCAGCAGGCCTGTGATTCTGAAAGGAGTGTCTTAAAGTGGAAGGAAGTGCCTTCCACATGACAGGCTTTGTTTTTTCCCCGTCATCTCATGACTGGGGTATGTGAACTCACAGAGCCCGTCAGTCATGCAGAACATTTACAGCCAGTTTTGGTGACCATTACTATGACCACCATCCTTTTCTCTTTCAGTTCTTCTTTTTTTTTTTTTTTAATTGACATTTAAGCTGAGACTTGAGATGTAAGAAGAAGCCAGTATGTTTCTGGTTGTATAGAAGTAAGGTTTTCAGGCCAGAGCAACAAGTGCAAAGGCCCAGGGGTGGGAAAGCGTTTGATGTGTTAACCTGTATGAGAGGGAAAGAAGTTTATTATAATGGATGCTATGGGTGCCCCTCCTGGGCCCATTTCCAGGACAGCACTCAGTGAGTTGGTTGCTAACGGCTCCCAGCAGCCGCCTTCTTTGAGCATTGCTCTCCACCATCTGGAGTCACCAAGGAAAGAAGGTCATAGCCCCCCTCCCCCTGCACCAGGAGGGGTGGCCCATAGCCAATGACTAGGTGACTTTGGGAGCAAAGTACTGTCAAGATAACTCCTTTGTAGTTAATATCCCAGAGCTTCTCTTCACCCCCTGTCAGGCAAAAGCTGGATTCTATCTGAAGCCCCATCCTTACTTAACCCCCTTTCTCTTTTCTATGCTTCTTCCCTCATTCTGCTGTGTTTCTTCAACAAATTGCATCCAGGCCCCTTCTCAGGCTCTGTTTTTTGAGAATTTAACAGAAGACACACACTAAGAAGGAAAGGGTCCTGTGGGCCAACTGAGGGGGAAGCACTGGGTGCTCCTGACTTCTCTCGGAAGTTCCTTATCATTATTAGGGCACTACGACAGGGAAATTGGTTTAACCTCAACCTATGCAACTTTGTGAAATGGAGGAGGTTAGATACGGTATTGGGAATCTTAGCTTCAGTCCTCCTGCTTTGTAGTTATTTGTTGTGTAGTATTGGACTAAGTACCTGATCCTGTTCTACCTCCCTTTCCTCTCGGGAAAATGAGAATCTATTCATCGCTGGTGGAAAGACAAGTTTGTAAAGTGACATGGCCCCTTGGAAAAGTTGTCTGGCAGTTTCTTACAGAGTAAAACATAAATTTATCCCCAATTCTGCTGGGTTTCTACCCATAAAGACCATTGACAATTTATGTCCACACAAAGACACATGCACAGCTTGTCAGAACAGTGTTATTTCTAACAGCACCAACATGGAGACATCCTGAATGTCCATCACCTATGGTAGAACCATATCATGGAACACTATTCAGCAATAAAAAACAAAGATACATGCTACAGTGTGGGCCTCAGAAACATTGTGCTACGTGAAGGCTAGGCCCAGAAGGCTACGTGCGTGATCCCACGGATGTGAAATCCCCAGATTAGAGGTGGCTTGGGCCTTGGCAGGGGACCGAAGGCAGGGGCGTATAGTGGAGATTGACCACAGGCATGAGGGAAATTTTGGGGGTGATGGAAATGTTTTAACACTCGATTGTGGAGGTGGTTATACACTGTATAAATTTCCTAAACATCATTTGCACTGTTTACTCAGAATGGCTGAATTTTATGGTATGTACGCCAGACCTCATTAGAGCTGCTATAATATAGAAACCCTTTGAAAATGTAAGTGTGTGTGTGCTTTCTTACTCTGACATCCCCTAAAAATATTTTTTTTTGGAAATGTGTGAATCTGTTCCTTATAAATGAAAAGATAAGTTCTACGTGATAATGAAAAGAAGGGGGGTGCAATAGTTAACTTCTGGGGTTCCTCTGAGGATTACATGACCTTCAATGCACATCAGCTGTCAATGCTATTTTTGTTGTACCTGAGTCAGCATTTCTTCACTGATTTTTTCTTTAAAGATTTTATTTATTTATTTGATAGAGAGATAGAGAGCACAAGTAAGCAGAGCAGCAGGCAAAGGCAGAGAGAGAAGCAGGCTCTCTGCTGAGCAAGGAGCCCAATGCGGAACTCGATCCCAGAACCCTGGGATCATGACCTGAGCCGAAGGCAGCTGCTTAACTCACTGAGCCACCCAGGCTTCCCTCTTCACTGATTTTTAAGAGGAAAACGTTGTTGTTGTTGTTGTTGTTGTTGTTGTTGTACTTGACAATGGGATACTGTCAGATCTGTCATGGAAGATGTTCTGTCCATTGACTGTTTTCCCTTTTAACACTATATTTTTTTCTTTTTCTTATAACTTGAGTAGGACATATTTAATTTGAGAAAAGCTTTTTTATTCCTCGTATACAGTCAGATGGCAAAATCCAGTGATCTCTCAGTATTTCAGAGGCAATAAAATGTTAACTTGTGGGTTCTAGGAAGGACACGGATTTCTCCAACAGGCATTACATTCTGACAAAACTCATATTATTTTTGAGAAATTGAATACAGTATGTTGGGCCAAATGTCTCTGAAAAACCAATACATACATTCCCTTTATATCTCTTTGACATTAGGCACCCAGAGAAATCCCACCTAGATGACCTTGTATTTTTGAAAGGCAAATATATCTGCTGGTGTGCTGTTTTTGGCTTAGCCAGAAATGATTGTTAATTTTGCCCTTAAAAAGGCAGATTACCAAAATACATTAGTGTTTTGGGCATGTGCAGTATAGACCAATTTGGCCCAATTTAGCCGTCAGAGCAAGATTGCACCCAAACAGAAGCGCTTGTGGAAATGGATTGACGACTCCACTAGTTTTAAATCAATGCATGCTGGGCAGTCAGACTCCCTTATCGCTCCCCAAAATGACCTGCTTAAAGAAAATTGAAGCGCTGTTATAGTCGAGATAGCTGTGCAATCCACATGCTCAAAGTGGTGATCACCTTCAAATTTAAGCACTTAATTTAAGAGCTCCAATAATTTTAAATTGCTATGTGCCGCAAAGAGTGACAGACGGTTACCAGAGTGCGCCAGTATTTTTAAAACACTTCAGTGTTCGGTGCAATATATTTCTGTGGAAAGGTTCACAGCAAGTTGAAGCAAATTTCCAAATTAACACTGAAAAACGAAAAGCAACATTGCAACAAACTTCAGGTTGGTTTTCTTTTCTCTTTCCCACCTCCTCCCCACACTCCCAGCCCCCAAGAAGCCGAGTCACTCCTCTTTCCGTTGGATTGAAAAACCTGGAGGATCTGTCAGGAGCTAAAAATAAGTCCGGCTTTTTAAGTATGGAACCTCCCGGCAAAGACACACTTGGCAGGAGAAGAGTTCTGTAGAGAGAAGTGGGGAGGATGGCCCATGGAGCCAGAGGGAGAGGGACAGCTTGCATATTCGGGGTTCGGAGATCCCTACCAGAGCTCTGAAGCATTAGGAAAGGCAACTAAAAGCTGGTCTGTAGGTGCAATTTAGGAGGTCCCATATGGATGGTCCAGGAAACCAGAGGCTATGTCTAGAAGTTCCTCTGTATCCAGATACCTCCCCCTCCTGTCCTGAGTTCCTCTGCGTGCTGGGTTCCCAGACCCCCAGTCAACCCCTCCCAACGCCCCCTTGCCTTCCCAGGAGATTCTGCTCACTGGGCCAGCGCCCCACCCCTTTCTGCCTCTTCATCCTCCCCTTGTCTTTTTCTTCTTTCTTCTTCCCTTCCTAGGAAGGTCTCCTGCACTCTCTCTGCATGTCCGAATTGCTAATTGTGTCTAATTGCTCAGCTCTGGTCTCTCCCTCTCCCCATACTTTTCACTTTTATCTCTTTCCATCCCATCCCTCCCCGGTTTTTCTGTTTTCTAGTGAGGTTCAGTTCCCCCTGCCCCCATAATTGGATGCATAGTCAACAGATGCTTTAAATGCTTAATTAAAAACTGAAGACTTTTTTTAAAATCAATTTTATTTTGCTATACTCCTATATAATAAACTATACATATTTTGGCGTAATACAGTTCAGTTTTTTTTGACAAATGTGTGCAGTCATGTAACCACCACTATTATCAAGATGTAGAATATTTGTCATTCCCCAAGTCATGTCCCTTTGTGGTCAGTTCCTCTGATCCTGGCCCTGGGAAACCACTGATCTGTCTTCTGTCACTCAGATGAATTGTGCCTGATTCTTCACCAACGAAAGGGCAGTAATAACACCTACTTTACCTGTTGTCTTGAGAGTGACTGGGGACCCGGTGAGTGTTCTCAGCAACCCTAAAGGCTACAGAGAGAAACTGCCTACCTCTTTGCCCCCAAGAGCCTGAAATAGCCTCCTGTGGGCCTGAATTTCCCTTGAAGTTTTATATTTTAAGTTAAAAAATCTTGTTCCCTGCTTTTACTCCATTTATATCCTTGTTTGTTGCAATTTTAAAAATGACATTTTAAATGACTTACCATTCAGGAAGAGTGATGCTCCTGGAAAAGATACTATATTTACTCTGTGGTTTCCAGCATGTTCTAACCTACTGAGACTCCCCAGAGTGAGGGGCTATCTTGGGGAGCTATCTGAAATATCCCTCCTGGCTAGGCCTGCCACAGAGCTGTCACTCAGGATTCTAAAGCTCTCATTAAAGTCATGACCAAAGCCTCATCCAGCAATGTGGGGCTTTCCAAAACAGTCCTTGGGGAGGAACATAGCTTGAGAAAGCTTTCACTGGGCAATATGGATGGAAGGCAGGGAGGGACCTCAGCTACAAGCTTATCATGGTAGGGGCTACCTCTGAGTGGGGAATTCTTGACTTTGTGTTTATGGGGTTTATTCAAATATTATTGCTATTATTATAATTAAGCCATCTTTAATGAATTTCTTGTATGTGCTGGGCACTGTTCTGGGTACACAGTTGCTTTTTTGCATTTAATTTACAAGACGATTCTGCAAAATAGGAACTAACATCTTCATTTTGTTGATGAAGAAACGGAGCCCCTCAGAGGCATTTAAACAAGTTACTTAAACTTGTGCAAGATCCCATAACAAGTAAGGGGTAAAATTTGGAATCACGTCGGACCCCAGACTTGTCCATGAGCAATATCACTGGATTAGAAAACATCTGGTACACAAAAGGTGAAAGTAATGAACTCCTCTCAGATTTAGAGGGCCTTTACTTGGGGGGATGAGATGCTTTTGCCTGGAGACTTCAGTGATGCTGTGTGTGTGTGTAGAACGCCCTCTGACCTCCCATCATCACCCTCCTCCCCACTTCATCTCCCTCTCCCTTCCTGGTTCAAAACTGGTAAAAGATGTTTTTCTCTGGAAAGGCAGAGCTCTGGGGAGGGCACATGATTTTGATCTTCCGCAAGAACAGGATCCTGGAAGAGGAATGGGTGAATGATAAACTATGAGGCTGGACTGGAGGGCATCCATCAGGTTGTGCCACCTGGACCCCCTTGATGTGGGCTGAAATGGGTTATGGACACCAGGTAGAGCAGGGAGGGCATAGTACTCCTCGATTTGAGAGGCTCTCATTCTGTTGCAGGCAAGTAACACAGAAAAAGACAGGGCCTGGCTTCTGGGGGTGGGGGCGAGGGCACAACATTTCCTGGGTTCTGGGGAAGGACCTGGTTCCAAATGGAAGCCGAACATCTCAGTGCCTCCTAGCCCCGCTGCAGCCCCTCCAGTCCCCACAGAGGGAGGGCGACTCTTCATTTGGAACAATGCTAATGGAGGCATTCGGGTCAGTGTCTCCGAGATAAAATCTGTCACTCCCTTCTGCAGGCTCATTATTTCTACCTTCAGGCTGCAAGGAGACAGCAGAGCACCAGGGGATAGGGCTGTTTGCTCTTAGGGCTGACTCTCAAAAAAGAAAAAAAAAAAAGACCCCAAAACTATATAAATATATGTGGCTGTGGTCTTAAAGGTATGATGAACTCCAGGCAAATCTTTTGTCAAAAGAGGGTGTCAGTGTTTAAATTCCTTGCATAAATTTTGTTGCCCTGAAACTCTACCCTCAGTCCACTTCTGGATATACTTTAATATTGCTGTTTAACAATGACAACAAAAAAGAACTGCATACGGGGCTGGACTCGGCCTGGAATTATATCCCACGTAGTTCTAATTGTTCAGTAATTTAAACAGAAGAGTGGCATTATGTTGACTCGGCGATTTAAAATTATGCTAAAGCAGGATTTTGCCAGCTGGATCCTTGGCCTCGTTCAGGAACATACTTGGCAGTGTGCAACAGGGGCCCCTAATCCACGAGGGTAGAGAAAATGATTTTTTTCTTTTTCTTTTTTTTTTTTTTTTTTACAATGGCAGAGTTTTCCAGAGACCAGCAAACAGTCACCAATCAAGGTACTAGAACTTAAGGATGAGTAGGGATGCTGTGGTAATTCAAACAGTATTAGCAACTTGTACTTTATGAGAGAAAAGGAGGCAACGCTGATCTCAGCCTTCATTCAGAAGTGAGAGGCTACCTACCTTCATGTAACCATAAAGGCAGGGGCCCGTATTCTGAATTTTTCTCCTCCAGTACTTTAACATATACATTCTTTCCTAACAACATGGGTCAGTTCTGCACCTTCCTATCCAGTGCTCCGGGGAAATGGTGGTATTATAGTACCGTAGTCTTGTGGATCTTTTGTTTGCAGCCATTGGAACTCAAATGCCTGTAGGGTTTCCTGGCTGTAGGCTGGCTGAGGACCGCGGTGGACTGAAGAACAGGGGGCCAGTGGTCTGTCTTCTATCATGAAAATCCATGTCACTGATAATGTGGCCACATTTATGACCACCAAGCCCCCACCTTCCTCCCCTCATACCCAGAACTGATTTTTATAAGGTATGAGATTCTGTACTCTGTGTTGCTGGATCTTTACAATTTTCATTCTGGATTAGAGTGTAAAATTTCTTGGTATTTAAACATAGGCAACTGCCCCACTACCAAACAGACATTGTGGAGGCCAGAGAAAATGCTTCTGCAGGCCAGATAGGACTAGAGGACCTCTAGTTTTGACACCTGGGTTCCAGGGTCTTGGGTCCCCATAATTTGCTGTCTGTCTGGGGTCCTTCTGTCTTTCAGAGTAAGGATGTGTCTTTCCTTCTCTGGGAGGGGGCTGTTGCAGAAGGTGGGAGCAGGCACTTGGCATTAGAATGCCTTTAGTTCAGATCAAGCTTTGGCACCTTCGAGCAGAGTGGTCATAAACAAGTGGTTTCTGCAACCCACACCCCACGTGTGTGCCCCGTCAGTGAAATATGAATGAGTGCTGGCCTTGCCCATTTCTTGGTGTCTGACTTTGTCCAGGTTTAATGCAGAATGGAGTGAATCTATAATATTTTGTAAACCCTTGAGCAAAACAGAGGAAAGCAGCCTGGGCTGGTGATCAAAGATGGGGCTGTGTCCTGTTAAATATATAACTAACGACCTGTGAGATCTGCTCAAATTGTATGATCTTTCAGAGTTTCAGGTTTCCCATTTGTGAAGACCAGGTTTTCTCAGGGGAGGCAGAGAGTGAATAGGAGAAGTCAAACCTGAGACCAGGTGGAGGCTCTGGCACTTATTTATTGTGCGATCTGAGCCAGTCGTGTAATCCTTGCTACTCTGTGTGGTCTGGTGGCATTTTCATCTGGGGGTTGTTAGAAATGTTGTTTTGGGCCCCACCTCAGACCTGCTGAAGCAGAATCTATTCCCCGGGACATTTGTAAGCACATCAGAGTTCAAGAAGCTTTGACTTAATCTGGTGCTACTTAACATGTGGTTCTGGACAAGCAACGTCCTCATCTGGGAACTCGTTAAGAAATGTGACTTCGCAGGGCCCTCTCTCAGACCCACTGAATCAGACATCTGGACCAGGAATCTGTTTACCAAAGGCTTTCAGTTATCCTGATACACCGCTAATTTAACCTATTTGACCTTCAATTACCTCCTCCGCTCCAGTGTATTTGCAATAATAAGTACATTATTAGGGTGTTTTAGGATGAAAAAGACACGGTATAGTAAAACAGTGTAACACAGCCGAATACAATATAGCATGTATTATAATGTGTGGGTATATAGAGAAAATGATTGTATATGATGAGAAGAACTTGGTGAATAGTGTGCAGGGAAGAGTGGAAAAGAATTGGAAACACGGTAATTGGTAAGAGGCTGTCTGTTATGGTACTTTGGTTTCAATCCAACAGAAACTAACCTTGGCTAACTTAAGCAAAATGGAATTTATTGGAAAGAGATGTGGTAGGACAGAATTACATTTCAAAGAAAAAAAATGAGGGGCACCTGGGTGGCTCAGTGGGTAAAAGCCCCTGCCTTCGGCTCAAGTCATGATCTCAGGGTCCTGGGATCGAGGCCCGCATCGGGCTCTCTGCTCAGCAGGGAGCCTGCTTCTTCCTCTCTCTCCGCCTGCCTCTGTGCCTACTTGTAATCTCTCTCTCTCTCTGTGTCAAATAAATAAATAAAATCTTTAAAAAAAATGAGCTTTCAGTGCTTGGGAAAGGCAACAGTGAGGGAAGCTCCAGGGATCTAGACGGTTTTAGAAACGACCGCATGGTCACTTCAGGGCACCTCCTTTGAGATGAACCATCTGCAATTGGTCTTTGAGCCATTCCACCCAAGATCCAGATTCCTGATGAAGAAACTGCCAGGCAGGCTTGGGTCACCCGGAGGACAGTGCACCCGAACTGCCAAGCCTAGTGGGGACAGAGGAGTTTCTCAAAGGAGTACCCTGTTTTATAAAAGAAAATGTGACGGGAGCCAGGCAAACACATCAACAGGCCCCCACTGCAGATATTTCTAGCACCAGTATTCTGAGTCTAATATTCTACATGGACCTTGGACTTGGCACTATGATAAGAAACCCTGGCTCAACAAGCTGAAGGAAAGGTGCTGGCTCTTTCAGAAAATCTCCAGGCTATTCCCTTCCCCAGTGCAGCCGCAGGACTTGTCTCTCTACTCAGACTTGAGTAGCCTTGCCTTGGTGATTAGTGGAACTGTGTGTGGCCCCGGAACTAAAGTGCACCCTCACGTGCACCCCAATGGCTCATGTGCCTCTCTGCTCGTGGTAAAGCTGTGGGGTCTTCCTGAGACCCCGCAGCCTCTGTCTTGTCTCTAACGAAGACGTGATGTACAGCAACGCACTGGAGAATGCACACTGGCTATCTTTTCTCCCACAGTTTTATGAGTGATTATTTATAAAAACATGCTCATGTCTGAAATTTGCCGTTTTGGCTCCATGCTCTGTTTGTTTTTATGAATATTTTGTTCATGTGGGACAAATGGCTATGCATGGCTTGAGTTCCGGCTTATTATTTTTTTCTTCTTTCGATTCTACCAGTTAATCACAAAAACAACCCGTCTGTGTGTGGGGCTTTTCCCTGGCGTGTGTCTGTGCCATGGTAACAGTGGCTGGTAATGGTTTGTCTGTGAGGGGAAATCGGCGTGAATTCTAGCTTATTTAATGTGCATGCGAGAGAAGAAGAGGTTTTGAGAGCCTTTTACAATGATTGTCCTGATGCCTTAAGGGTAATCTGGTGCCTCATAACATTGGCTAATCAAAGCACGAGACCTGGAGAGGCTGGGAGGTCCAGTGGTTACCGTACCTGCCCATGGAATAGTCTTGTCCCAGCACCGGCCACTAACTCTCCTTTTCACGTTTCCCAGGTGACTTTGTGTTTCTTTCACTGCACCTTACAACAGAGGTGTAATAATCAGTGGTATAATCACATAGGATTCTATTTAAAATTGTCAGTAGACCAAGGCCAACGTAGCCAATACTGATTTGAAGTTGTATGAAGGAGTTCCTGAGCTCGGTATTAAAGATGTGTTTATGGCTGCAGGAGCTGGAAGGCTTGTGGAGTGCTCTATTGAGAATAGATACAGTGGTGTCTCCTCTCATGGAAGGGTTCTCCTTCCAAACTCCTTGTGGAAGTTAGAAATTGCATACAATGAAGAGTACCCTTGAAAACCTCTCAAATTTCAAATTAAGTTCAGTGCCTATGGTTTTATATATACATTTTAGCACCAACATTATTTATAGTACATATAATATCATTATATAGCATATTATAAAATATGAAATATATTTATATGATTATAAAATATGTGCATATAGTGTGTGATATTTAATGTGTAATATAAATATACTAAATGTGTAATACATACAATGTTATACAGTATAATAGATAATGTTATATACTTATGTATTGTATATAATACTCATGTATTATACATATACTTACATATTGTACATACTAGTAAATATCTTCATACATTTATAACATATAAGATAAATAAAAAATATGCATGTAAACATGTTTATAATACATATTATATATTAGCCATAATACATGTTTATATAATTATATATATGCACTGTGCAAGTTTATAAGCTTATATATGTGGATATATAGCATCCATAGTTGGATATATGTTCAAAATGTAGTTTTATAGAATTTTAATGATGTAAACAAATCTATATTTGAAAACCCAGAAGTTATGGTGCATGTGATTAACTTCTTTTCACCTTAAGGTCTTTCTCTAGAGTAGAAAGTGTCTTCTGTTCTGTTTAGCCTTTCCTCATTTTATCCCTGTGTACAAGTATAATCTAAGTTCAGCATTTGGTATTACGCTGACCCTTCAGCCCAAATGCTAGGAATTTTAGCTGTGCAGAAATATAAAGCATGGGTTATATTGGAGGTCTAGTTGTCTACCAATCTTAGTTTTGAACCTGAGTAAAATTTGGGAGCATAAGAAGCCTGAACGATATTGCTGGTCGGCTAGAAATGCCTTCAGAATTGTGATTGTTTAATGTCCGTCCATTCAAAGAAAAACTGAGTCTTCCTGGCAAATGGATGGTATTTGAAATCCTCATAATTTATTTACTCTTATTTTAACCATCATAAAAATGGTACCCTATCAATTATACATGAAACTGAATATTAGAAGGCAGAGGAGAAACATGCTGGCACGCACTTCTTTCAGCCTGATCACCTCACATTATGAACAAGTTCATTCTGTATTCACGTCCCTCTGCAAAAAAGCACACATATATTACATATTATGTAAATCAGTAGTTATTGCCCGCGCACCATTTTCCTGTAGACTCCAATTTGATTTTCATCAACTATTTGTCAAAAACAATGTTTAGAAATTCTCTCTCCAATGACCTCTGTTTAATTGAGTATATTATGTGCCCTCTCTTTTTGTTGTTGTTATAAAAAAAAAAGAGTCCACCTTGCAAACTAAATTTCTTCCTGTCCTTCTTGCAGAAAATGATACAATGGGAGTATTTTATGATTTGTTGGCAATATTTTTTTTTTTGCTCTAATTTGTTTTGGACTGACTGTAAAGAATTGAAATTGGTTTTTGAGTGTGGTTCTTGGAAGCCATCTCATTATATTAGACTTATGCTTTGTATTTGGTCATTGAAAAAGTAAATGGTTGGGGGAGAAAAAAGCCCAGATCAGGAAATGTAGAGAAACAAGTTTTGTTTCAAATGAAAATTTTCCACTTGCCTCTTGCTAGTACTTGTCTGTGGGGTATTCTAAGGAAACTCCGCTGACAGTAGAATTAGTGCCTTCCCAAGGTCCTAACTATGCACAATACTTACCATTATGACAGGACTCTTCTTAATTGTCATTTCAGGTTGTTCAGAATTACAGGAATAAAACCAAAAACAAGGGTTTTTTGTGGAATGAGAGTAGAGTTCATCACGGCTATTAAAAATTCTAATGTCATGAAAGCCAATTATTGTGACTTCAGGTGGTTATTCTGAACGCACTTAGATACGTGACAGCCGAGGTAAACATTTCAGCCGCAGACAGCTCCATTAATTAATTACCGCTTAGGATTCTGAAGCTTGCTTACATGCTTCAAGGGCCATGTGTAATACTTACAAGATATATATTCCAGGCAAGTCCAGACAGGCAAACTAGGTACTCAATAACATTTTTTTTCCATGTCCTTGTTTGACATTTATTTATTAGGGTAAAGCTCAGACTTAAATATTTTACCCTATACTCTGTTTTCCCCTATAGAGAAACTTTATATAGAAAAACCTATAGCAACTTAAGAAAAAATAGTGTGTCTGAAGAGGGCAGCCTTTCCACAATTTCTTAGAATTTGCTCCACTTAAATACACATTGCATTGGGCAGTTAATTTTTTTGTGATTTAATGCTTATGAATGCTTTTACCCGTGTTGGCCCTAAATCTCATTCTCTTAAAATCAGGCTTAATTCTTCACCTTACCTTCCTCCTCCCTATTTTTAAAAAAGCTTCAAATAATGTAGATGGCAACAAAATTCTTCCAAATAGCTGTATTTGGAGGAATTAACTTCGCCTCCAGTTTACTCATGAGTATTTTGATGGGATATTGTTATTTCTTCATAAAGTTTTAAACTCTATAGTCATTCCTTACTTTGAGATTTATGAAGTCTTTAGTTTCTTGGCAGAGAAAAACCAAAGTATGTTTTTCTACTTCTCTTTGTCTTTTATACCCACAGGAAGGATCAGCCACATGAGGACTTGTCAGGAAGAGTCAGAAAAGCATTCTCCCTGACCTATTCCATTCAGTCACAGAGCAAAGACTTTGAAAGTTTTCCACTTGTAAACATGCTCATCCTGGAAATTGTGCATGCCAGGAGTGTTTTGTACGTGGGCATTAGCATGGAGAACAAACCTGATTCATTACAACAGTGTGGCCATGCTCCCCTTGCTAGGCACAGCTCAATGGCTCTATCAGAGTCTTGTCACCAGTGCCCATGGTTGGGAGGGTCATTGCAGCTGAGGTAGCATCTGGTGTTATGTGTGCAGAGGAGAACTTGGTCTTCCCACTGTTTTGTGATGAGATTAAGAGGTGGGAGGAAATCCCAGGATAAGAATGGAGGGCTGTGTAAGTGTCCTAGGATATATTTCTGTAAGGAAAACTTCTGAGAGTTCCATGTCTCCCCATGATGAAGGAAAAATCTGGGAGATAGAAAGAGCATGCTCTAATCTGATGGACAGTTGAATAAATGATGCTTAAAATTTGGCACCTACCACCCTCTCCTCAGGCTTTGAAAAGTTCAAGCTTTGAAAAGCCTTGTGGATTAGAGTGCTTTGGTGGTATCCAAGCTCAGGAGAGTCTGACTGTCCTGAGGATTCTAATGGCTTCGATGAAAAAATGTTAGGGTTGGAGTTCCAGGTTAGGGGTAGCCCCATTCTGGGAAACTGGATTCTAGCCAGCTTGTGACCAGATCCTTCCCACTTAACATTGTGGCACCACTAACATGAATATGCATTGTGAAAATACTTAAAGCAACGTATGAATATTGATAGACTCACATTTTCACTGCAAGTTTGACTTTAGTTCAAGCTCCCCAATTTATAGATGAGCAGAAATGACTTGGTTGTTAATACCTTATAATTAGTGTCAGATCCAGGAGGCGGGGGGGAGGGGAGAGGGGCAATCTGCTTGCCTGATTTCTTTCTACCTACTTTGGTGGCAGGCAGGCTCCAAGATGTTGTCCAGTGATTCACACCTTGGTGCAGTGCACTCCCGTATTATTCCAGATTTGGTCTGCTGAGCCAATAATCACCAATAATAAGAGGCTACTAATGAGGAAATTCAAGATTTCTTTTGTTTAAAAGAACTCTGACAATCCCTGATGCCACTATATGTGTTTTATAAGTTTCTAAGACACTTTGTCAGAAAAATCATTATTTTGCTAATTTGGCCGATGAAATTAACTTTGAGTTCTAAGTTTCAGATATGTTAGTGACACGACATTTTCTGGAGGTAATGACCTAGTCCATAGCTTCCTAATAGATGTTTGTTATACCACAGATTCCCAAATGAACAGTCACTTCTAAGATAGGGATGAGGGGAGGTAGAAGACACAGAAAAATGTGGGAAACAGTTAGCCAATCAGTTTTCCACGAAACCTGCACACACACACACAACACACATACACACAAAACCTCAGGTACTCTTTAAATTTTCTATCTTTGGGACTATCCTATGTTTGAAAGTCAAGGTATTGCTTAAGATGTTCACTGATACTCTAAGTTCCAAACCAATTTTCTAAAGAGTTGGAATCAAATTGTTCACTCAGATTGATATACATGGCAATTTCAGTAACTCGTTATTTCCTTGGGGAGGTACTATGGAAGGCGAGGTCCCTGAGATATTAATAAATATTTGATAAGAAAATAAGTTGAATGAGAGAATAAAGGGGGGGAGAGGTACAGCCAGCCAGCTAGCAATAAATAAATAAATAAATAAATAAATTCATTCTTTGGACAAGTAATATTGGGACAAGTTGATCCATGGATGGGTCTTCGGAGCAGAAATTCTCAGTGCCTTTTATGTACCAAAATGTCCAGTAATTCTCCAAGAGAGAGGTTGGAGCAGTGTCCTCTGTGTTAAGCTTCCTGCTTTCTTGGTACTTAAACATTCCAGTGAGGAACAAGAACACTGTGGAAACTCCAGCCCATGGGCCAAATCTGAACCGAGTCCATCTTTGCAAATATAGTTTTATTAGAATACAGCCACATTCACTCATTGTATTGTATTCTCTATGACTGCTTTCATGCCACATGGCAGAGTTGAGTAGTTGTGAAAGAGTATGGCCCACAAAACCCCAAAATATTTAGTCTCTGGTCCCCTACAGAAAAATTTTGCTGGGGCGCCTGGGTGGCTCAGTGGGTTAAGTCTCTGCCTTTGGCTCAGGTCATGATCTCAGGGTCCTGGGATCGAGCCCTGAATAGGGCTCTCTGCTCAGCAGGGAGCCTGCTTTCCCCCCTCTCTCTCTGCCTGCCTCTCTGCCTACTTGTGATATCTCTCTCTCTCTGTCAAATAAATAAATAAATAAATAAATAAATAAATAAATAAATAAATAAAAAAGAAAAATTTTGCTGACCCCTGGGTTGAAACATTTGGGAAATGTAGCATTTCCCAAATTGACCAGAGAACCACTTTTCAGGAGGTCGTTCTGTGGGTCCAGTTTCTATATAACACAGAGGAGGGAACACTGAATCAACTCAGTCTTTCCTTGTGGGTCTGTGGCCTCCTTTCCCCTCCCCTTAGTGCCTTGAAAGCAGAATACCCTCCCCTCCCCTGTTAGGCAGCTGCTCTAGAGGAGGATTTCTGTTTCTCTGAGATGTGGAGTGGCAGATTGAGCCCAGTAGAGAAAGTGAATCAGTTCTTTGTTGTAAGATACAGCAAGATCAAGTTGAGTTACAGAGAAAGCTGCATGATAACAGGAAGCTTATCATTTATTTACTGAGCATCCTGTTCTCTGTTTTTAGTCCTGTGCAGGAAGGGAACTGGAGGTTACCTTGTGTTTGTGTCTTCAGGGACTTACAGTTCTCTGTCTCCTTGAAGGAGGTGACTGCGAGACATGTTAAATAACAATGTGGAAATTCAGGGACTTAATTTTAAAAATAAAAAAAAAAAAGAACTAAAGGAGGAAAAATCCTGAAACTTTTTTTTTTTTTTTGTAATTCAGAAGTATAATGTCTTCCCCTTTGGTATGTATGATTCACAGAATACTATATGCTTTCTACGGACTTGTATCATGGTAAGAGCTGGATAGTTTTGCTACAATAATGTGAACTAGTTAATATATCGCTGTGTAACAAGTGACCCCCAAATTTAACAGCTTACAGCAAAACCTGATTATCTTGCACAGTTTCTGAGGGTTGGGAATAAGTGAACAGGTTGGCTGGCAGCTCTCAGTCAGGGTCTCTTTTAAAGTTGCTCTCAAGCTGTTAGCCAGGCTTGCGGTCTCTGAAGACTTGGCTGCGGCTGAATGATCGACTTTCAAGTTCACTCATGTAGCTGTTTGCAAGAGGTTTCAATTTCTCACCACATGGGACTCTTCATAAGATGGCTCATGGCATGGTTTCTGTAATGACATAGAGATATGGTTTGGATAGATATACGGTTCCTAGGAGCCATAGAGCTAGGGCTTGGATCTATGGAACCCAAAAGTGATAAACCATGCCCAAGATTATAAGCTGACCTAAAAAGTGACATATCCTTGTTACTACTATATTCTATTGGTCAAGCATACCAACCCCGGCACATTGTGGAGGGGACTACAAAGTGGAATGAATATCTGGAAGCAGGGTTTTTGGAGGTCATCTTGTAGCCTGGAGACCATATTCTGGTTATTTAAAGTAGCATCTGTTGGTGAAGAAATGGCTTGTGCCCCGACTCCCTTCCCCTGGGCCAGCATACTCAAAGCCAAAGGCCAGGGAATTGGGCCTAAAATCAGCTCTACCCATGGAAGACCATTGTTAGCTTATAGAGCAGCTTTTTGTGAATGAGGATAAGGTACATTCCATAAGATAGTTTACTCCTGCTTTTTGAAAGATGATCCTAATGTTTCAGTTTTATTACAACAAGGCATTTTACTTTGCAGAAATGTGTTGTAATATACCAACACATGCTTTCTGTGTGTGTTGTAAATGGCTTCCCTATGCAGGACATGCCTGCCCAGCCTGCATATGTGGTGGAAAGAGCAGCATCACTTGCAGTAGAATTGTGTATGTGTTAATCTACCTCACTGGACTGTAAAGTCTTTGAGGGTAAGAACGGAGTTTCCTCCTTCCTTCATTGAATCATTCAACTGGTATATACTAAGACACTGCTATGTGCAGGAGAGTACAGTGACAGTTAAAAAAGAAAAGCATTTAAAAAAAAAAAAGCTGTTTTTCCTGGTACTTACATTCTAGTGAGGGACATGAACACTGTGCAACAAAATAAGTACATGAACAGGAGAATTTCAGATAGTGAGAGGAGCTGTGAAGAAATTACAATAGGGTAAAGAATAAGGAGTGACAAGGGCGGGCTTGCATGTTGTTCTTTGGGGCGGCAGGGGGAGGGCAGGGAGAGAAGATAGCCCCTCTGAGCAGAATCTCACCCATCTTTGCAACCCCTATTGGTAGCAGAGTGCTTTGCACATACTAGGTGTGCAAGAAAATGCTTACAAAGTTTAAGTGCAGTGAGGGGCCAGAGAACTAGGAAAAAAGAATGCTGGGAGCACCATTTTGGTTTCAGTAAATACATACGCTATTTTAACTCATAGAGACAGATGGAGTCTCTATTATTGTACATCTGCTTTTTGTTTTTTTTAAAGATTTTATTTATTTATTTCACAGAGGGAGAGAGATCACAAGGAGGCAGAGAGGCAGGCAGAGAGAGAGGGGGAAGCAGGCTCCCTGCCGAGCAGAGAGCCTGATGCGGGCCTCGATCCCAGGACCCTGAGATCATGACCTGGGCCGAAAGCAGAGGCTTTAACCCACTGAGCCACCCAGGCGCCCTGTACATCTGCTTTTTGTAAGCACAAAACAAAGACTTGGTTAGGTCTCCTTAAACAAAATTCCTTCTCCTTCATCACTGAAAAATAAGACCAAGAGGCAAAGCCTATTGACTATAGTTACTAAGTCAGTCTTTAGTACTTGGAATTGTGTTGGGATTTTCTTCCTTTTATTTTTTTGCATTGATGCTAGTTTAGATTTCTTTCGCATTTTCGTAATGGAATGAGGACACAATGAGCAGAAACTCATCCAATTTCGGATTTCACAACTCGAGAAGGAGGAGCGTGGAGACTTTGGAAGTGGCCCAGAAGAGGGCAGTGAAATGGCAGAAGGGCTGGAAACGAGGACACACAGAGAAAGGTTAAGCAGTAGGAAAGGATGCTGAGCCTTAAAAACAGATGGAGATTATGTGAGCTGTTTGTCATATACCTTCATGGTCTGGACTTTTATTGAAACTGGAAAGATTTAGGTCGGCTTTTAGCTACCAACTATGAGGATTTTCTGCAGCATTAGGAACATGATAGGACTTCTTGGCAATGATGGTTTGGTCCAGAGTCCTGGGATTCCATAACTGAGCTTGATAATTTCTTATCAAAATGAGGGTAATTAATGTGTGATGGTGTTTACAGAGGATGGGGAGGGGAGAGGCTGTTTCTCATGCATTTCACAAACACAGCATAGGCCCTCCGTAAATGCTGAATCCATGTAGAGGCGTACACTGGAATGTATGTTCCAGGGTATTGTAACAATAAAGAGGAAATAATGCTTCCTCCCCCCCCCCATTTTTTAAGGACTTATTTGAGAGAGAACATCAGCAGGAGGCAGGTAGAGAGAGAGGGAGAAGCTGACTCACTGCTGAGCAGGGAGCCAGATGTGGGGTTCCATCCCAGGACCCCGGGATCATGACCTGAGCCGAAGGCAGATGCTTAACCACTGAGCCACCTAGGCACCCCCGAAATCATGCTTTCAATACCCAAATTATTAAAGAGATTACAGAACTTCACCCTATACTCTTTTTTCTTTACCAATTTCCTTTTCTTAACTTGCTTGGTATATGCACTTGTGTGTTTTTTTGTTTTTCTTTCTTTCTTTCTTTTTTTTTTTGGTGGCTCCTTATGAAGATACGTGTGGGTAGAGCCTTTACCACTTATTCTTTACAAAGTTTCTTGCCCCAGGAAGGTTTTTGAGTCAGTTCTTCCTACCTTACTTATTAAAAGTGTTACTGCTGTCTAGGTCCTTTGCTGTTTGGTCTTGTTTCTTGCATTATTCATCTCACTGGGGTTGGAAACATGGTTTTCCATCTGAAATTAAAATCCCAAAAGTCATGTTTGTCATCCAGAGTTCAGTCTGTCTGAATAACCCATGTTGGTTTCTGGATCATATTTGTCAATGACTTTTTGTGCTACGATGTTAAATGCAGATGTCTAATTGGCACCTTCTAACACTATTTATTGGTTCTTCGTTTCTCATTCTTCAAATATGCTCAAGGCCAAATGCAGGAAAAACTCCAGCTATTGAAAAATGTACACATTCCCAAAGTTCCTTGTCTTAATGCTGATGGGCAATTAGACTTGGAGGAAGCTGGCCAAGCAAAGGACAGTTGCGGACAAAGTTCAGCGGCTGGCTGGCTGGCTGGCGGGCTTGCTACGGCATCTGGCAGCCTTCCTCACTTATGAACTGCCATTGAATTTGGTCCATCTTCCAGGTTTCTGCACAGCACTTTCCCCCCTCTTTGTTTAATAGCACGGTCTGCATGCTTTTGTCACTAAACAGTTTTACATCCTCCTTCTCCTGAGCTCCCTTCTCTGATATAAGTAACCTGGATCTGCATAAGACTCACAGCCTGGGGGAGGGAGAGAGAGAGAAGATGCAAAGTAGGGTATGTATTTTTGCCTCAATATTTCTTTGAATTCTAGCTTCTCTCTGCTTTTGCAGATCATCTAATCCTTTGGCAGTTATCTCACAGCCTTCTGGAGACATTTTTTATGGAATCCTGTGTACCCATTCACCAATGTTCTCAACCTCCATGCAGTGTCTGCCATTTCCCCGATTTCTTGCCCTACTGACTTCAACAATTGGTATTCTCTATGAAGCCATGTTAGAGAATTCCCTACCCTAATATACTGAAGTCTGGGCCAATGGTGTTACCCTTTCTAAGACGTTATAGTTGTTACTGAGGCTCTGGAATTCTACCAGTTTCTACTGCATTTGTCCTCAGATATGTTGGCTCCATTGTCACAGTCTCCTATTCGTACTTGCCAAACTTGAATAGGATTAAGTTTGCTGAACCTATTAATTAATTTGATGTTTACTGAGCACTTACTGTATCTCTGGTACATGCATGTCTAGTTATATGAGTAAATAAGACCCAGCCCCAACTCTGTCCCTTCTTCCCTTCTACCCTTGTGGAATGTACAGTCTACATGAGGAAAGTACATTCAGAAGGCAATTATAAGAGAGTATAATAGAAGTTTTTACTACGAGATAAGTGCAGATATGCTGGAAACATCAGTAGAGTAACCTGTTCTTGGTGTTCAGGGAAAGTTTTCCAAGGGCGGGAGCTGGATATCTAAACTGCGACCCTTACCCAGTCATTTAATTGGGCTGCGGTGGTTCAAGGTTCGATCTATATCAGTAGATTAAAAATCAGATTCTTTTTCCTCAAGCATCTTTCCACAATTTCTAGAAATATATCTCTGGAGTTTGAGAGTTCATTTTATCTGTTTAGAGAAAACTACTATCAATAATATCCTTGGGTCTTCATACCTCTACTCATCATCATCCTTATTCTTCAGTGGATGCATGTAGCAGTAGAAGTCTGTGCTGGAATATTCTGGGATGTTTCCTTGCTTTCAAGATTAAATATGAATCACTTGAAGAGCTTCTTAAAAATTCAAAGTGCTGGATCCCACTTCCAGAGATTTGTAAATTCCTAGGGTCAAAGAATTTGCATTTTAAACCAGCATGCCTCATTATTCTGATCTGGATACTGCCCTTTGATTAACCACTAGTTGCTAAGGGCACTAAGAGGGGAGAAGGAGGGTATGATCAATTACTTATCCAGTTTGTCAGGTGAGTCTGTTTTCATCCAGGCTGAAATCCAAACCACGCCTCATGGCTAGTTTATTCAAAAAAAAAAAAAAAATCAAGGCAGCCCAATCAGATTCTGTGTTTTGTGCTATGAAACTGATTTTTGCATACAGTCACATCCATTAGAAGCTATACTATAATTTGGGGCATGGTCATGTCTTTAAAATTTGTAATTAATATTGACCAGTTATTTTGTTGTTTCTCTGGCCTTTTACATTTATCCTCAGCACTAGAAAGGATGTGAAGTATGTGAATCACAATAGACTGCAATTACCATTATATAGTTAATTATACCTGTATCAGTGCTGAAGTGCAGTGTGACCTTTAGGAGAAAGTTAAGCGTAGACATGGAAGTATTGTGACACTTTTCAAGAAGGGAGAGCTGTGTGTTTCACTTTGGGTTTTTATTGGATTCAAATCCACAAATGCCCATTTTTCTCTCCTCCCCAATCCAAGAGTCCTTAATAATTTCATTCAGATGCTGCAGGTCACACATCTCACTTTCCTTTAAAATTTTTTTGAATGTTAGTGCTCATGTCTTGAATTTGATCACCATCATTTTATTTTGATTAAAAAAACCCAAAGCTTTCAAGAAGAGATAACAAATGTTGGTGAGGATGTGGAGGAACAGGCACCTTTGTGCACACTGTTGGTGGGACTGGTTCAGTCACTATGGAAAACAGTATGAAGGTTCCTCAAAAAAATGGAAGAAACAGAACTACCGTGTGATCTAGTAATCCACTTCTGGACATATATCCAAAAAAAAAGGAAAACAGGATATTGAAGAGATATCTTCACTTGGTGTTTTTGGCAGCATTATACATAATCACCAAGATATGGAAATAACTTAAGGGCCTGTCAACAGATGAATGGATAAAGAAGAGGTATATATGTTATGTATAATATACATATTTTATATAAAATGTATAATATACAGTAGGGTGGTGACCATATTGCAAAACTAGATGTATCAAATCAACTCTGATACCTTAAGCTTATATAATGTTATATGTCCATTATATCTTACTGAAAAAAACTATAAAGCTTGATTTTCCTGATAATACGTCTAAAAATTATGGTTACAATTTTAGAAACCTCTATTTTGGCTTGCAGCTATGATAAGTTACGTTCTCAACATATGATGTCTCAAAAATTAGTCTGACGGTAAATTCCAAAAGCTTATCACTTAAGGAGACTTAAGGAGATTCTGCTGAAGCCCAAATCATTGGGGTAGAAAAGCAGCCAACGGCCCCTTCCTAAAAATGCAGGGAAGCCTGGATCTGTTACAAAATTCAGGCAATGGGCTAATTTTGGATCACTTAGCATTTTCTAGTTAACAGAGGTTTCAGATGTTTCTTTGGTATTTTAGATGCGTAACATTGAAAGGAATCCTATCTTTCCATGGAAATTCAGTGTTGCCACTATAATCAGTAATTTATGTACTCTGAAAGTATAGGACCATTTAATTGAATAGGTTTGGGGCTGGATAAGGAGGGAGCATGGGGACCATCTAAATTATCCTTATTTCACAATGAGAAAAATGGCATTAGAGAAGGTACATGGTCATGCGCTGGTAAAGTCTGATATGTTTGAAATTCATTGCTACTGCTTCTCATTGAGGGAATATGACTAAGTTTTTAATTTCCAGCTACTTCCTTGATAGTTCCTTTATCCAAGTTGAAATCAGAAATGCTTCTTACACTGTGCTATAAGGTCCAATCCGATCAGCCTCAGTGGGGCAGGGGAGCTAGCTGATCCCACCTCTGCCTCCTCAAATGGACAGATGCGAGAGGGAAGTTGAATTGAGCAGGCAGAACACAGCATTTAGCTAGCATGCCAGCCTCCATGGCAGAGATTCAGGAAGGCTGTCAGGAACAGCAAAGGCCAGCACAGAATTGCACAGGGGTCCTGAAAGGTAGATGGAATGCGGTGATGGGGAGTATAGGAGTTGGCAGTACTGTAGTGGTCTATTGATCATTCTCCAAACATACCAATCACTTTCACATCTTCATGCCTCTTCCATGAAGTATCCACAAGTCTCTGCAAGGGATAGAAAATGTTAGTATAGTCAATTACCCAAGGAGGGTTTAGGCAAGAGTAATGTCCTGAAGCTGTGGTTAAGCTGCATGAGAAGATCAATTAGGGTTAGCATCTCTGCTCTTCTCTTGGCCTTTTCCCTCTTGGTTACAGAATGGTTGCTCCAGCTCCATGTACATCCAACCCTTATCTTTTCCCTTTTATCAGAAAAGCGAAGGGTTCCCCAGAACTCTCTTACCTCCGGCCCCTCCAAAATTACATTTTGTCTTATTGGAGTAGAGGGAGGGAATGCCGAGAAAGTGCGTATGCAGTTTGTTGCTGTTGTTTGTTTTGTTCTGTTTTTTGAGCCTCTCTGGTAGAAGCAGACAAAAAAAAATGGTGTTAAGGGCTGTGGATGAGCTAATCTACAATGAATCTGTGGCCTTTTTACAAGCCCAGAAAACTGGTAGCAGTGGTGTGGTCAGGTCTTTCCCAGGATGAACGGTCTCTTTAAAATAAGAATAACTGACTCAAATGACCTCATTTATTAATGTAGATATCTGTATACCAGTTTGGTTTCACATGGAAACTTATAATAATGTGCCTTATTTTCTGCTTGTTGAATTAAGGCTTATATGTGTATAGCACCTTACTATTATCATAGTTGATCCCCTCAAGAATCCCGTGACATAAAAATGATTATTCTAGTCTCATTGAAGAGAAAGTCGAGACAGAGAAAATTTGGATGACTTGTACCAGGTCAAACAAAGAGTACAAACTGTGAGTTGGATCCAGATGTCTTGGCTCTAGTGTTTACGTTATTATACTTGCTGAGGAGAATGTGTTTTAAAAGAAATGAAACAGAGAGTAAATTGAGACCGCCTACGATTGTGTTAATTTTTGGAGCTATAGACACGGAATAAAAAATTTGTTTAGAGAAATAGAGAGTGAATTCAGTTTGTGTGACAACGTGAAATCTTTTTTTTTCCCCGCTTCCCTTTTTCAGAGACCCTCGGCCAGCAAGTCTTCGGGGGCTCCTTCCTATAGCAGATGGTCCAGTTCACAGCCACATCAGGTAACCTGCTCTTTTTAAGAATCTCGCCGTGCTTGTGGTCCCTGAAGTGCGCTTAAACATACAGTTAGTTTGTCACGGGGCAAACGTGGAGGGTAGCGGGGCTCTTGCCTTTTCTCACCTTGAAGGTGGACCCTTGGCAGAGGGCTGTGGAGTTCCTCTCTGGTTATTTTTCTGCACCTCACGTCTCTGGTCAGGGTTACATGAAGGGAACAGTGAGAGGGAAATGCCCAAGCTCCACGTTCGAAGTCCTCCTCCGTGCATAGCTAATGAAGTCAATCTGGCATTTTGTGAGAATAGATTTTGCCTTTTATTCTTCAACCAAAGATTATCTCTCTGTCCTTTGTATTCTAGGAAAGTGTGTATGCTCCCATGTGTGTACACATGTGTGTGCATTTGTGTGTGTATGTGTGTGTGTGTGTGTGTGTGTGGCACATAGGGTTTCTAAGAGTGTATATACCAATATATCTGAAAATGTACTGATACTGCAAACAGTCACTTTATCGCCTTGTTACTCAGGGTGATTAAAATCTGCATTCAGGTCAAACAATACTGAACAGTATTTAACCTCTTTAGGGGAAGTTAAGCCAGCACAGACTGTTATGTCTCCGTGTGTAAACAAAGCAGGGTTTTTAGGTTGGCAAGCCATTTATATAGGTGAGTACACAGGCTTCTATTTAGAGCAGCACATGGTGAGAACACTAACTGTAGACTCTAAAAGCTGAGTAGGACTCGAATTCAAATTACCTTGAGACCAACAAGAAATAAGCTCCTTCTTGTCTTTTGCTTTATTGGTCCGAATTCTCTTTTAGACTTTTAAGGTCACTTAGGCAGGCTGGAGTGACAGTAGCAGAAGCACATTATAAATGGTTTATAGTCGCATTTTCTCCTGCATTTTATTGACTCTCTGTGGACACTGAGTATGGGTGATGATTTACTCCAGCATCAGCATAATGTGAGCACTCTTTGTATACTCCCTTTTATCTTGTCTTCGCAATTTCTTCGCAAGAAATTGACACTTATCAATAAAAATGTTAAAGAAATTAATGAGAAAAATACATTCTTCCATTATGCAATATTTTATCACAGTGCCTCTTTTTTCTTATTTATTTTATTTATTTGAGAGACAGACAGAGTGAGTGCACACATTGGGGAAAGGGGCAGAGGCAGAGGGACAGAGAAACTTAGGAAGATTTTATGCTGAGTGTGGGGTCCAGTGTGGGGTTTGATCTCATGACCCTGAGAGCACAACCTGAGCCAAAATGAACAATCTGGACGCTTAACTGACTGCATCCCCCGGGGGCCCCACAGTGCCTCTTTTTATATTGATTGGTTGGTGGAAAAACACTTGAGATGATGGCTTTGCTTCCATTGGCATCAACTTTGTGTGGATGCTGTAGTTTCTGTTCACTTTGGAAGGATGTATTGCTTTGTGAGTGTGAGCTAAGAAAAAAAGGCAACCCAGAAAAAGAGCAGTGCTCCAGTCTTGGGAGATGGCTTTGAATATCCAGTTTCCTTTTACTTTTTACTTTTCCTGAAAATGCACATTGAGTTGTAATCAGTGTTTTTGATTTCTGTTCTCACACTTTCCAGAGACTGGGATGAGCAAGTCAGTGGTCACATCCCTGCACTCATCCTGAAGTTGGAGAGGTGTTCTAATCTAATCTTCACAATCTAAAGGAAAGTGAGACACAGAGATTATATTGTCCAAGGTTACGTGATTTCGGTTGGTCTACAGTTCCATGATTTTTTTTTTCCTGTAGAATTTACTCAGTTTTACAAGCCCATACAATCCTTCAGAGAACTTCCCGTTGAAATAGTCTAATGTGAATCTCTGACTCTGTGCGGGTCCTGCAAACTTTTTTACATCCTGCAATGAAATGAGAAAAGTGAAGATAAGGTAGTATTTGGGACAGTCCTTAATTTTCAGAATATATCCTTTTAGCTTTCCAATATTCCAATGACCTTTTTTAAGTAAAATCTGGTAGTGATTGGATGGTGTTTGTGTAGTTTTTGATATCCAAGTCAAATTAAAATGGTAAACATCCTGTATACATTTCCCAATGTGTCCTGTAAATTCTAACCTGTATATGAAGTCTAGGAGCGGAAGAGCTACCAAAATGGGGTTTCATTTTTGTCTTCTCGCATGTTGAAAGAAATGTGGTTATATTGGCAGACTTTCAATCTTCGCAGTGCCATTTGGATTGGGAGGCTTAATTTGATGGCATTTCCAAATGTTAGCCTGATTAAAACTAATATTGGTGACCATCTCTTTTGTATTGAGGATCCCCTTTAACCCTAACTAAAAGGAGTGGTACATTTTTTATATTGGGTAGATTTCCTTGGCGTTTACCTGTTGTGCTGGTCATTTGTTTGTCTGCTTTCAGATCTAGTCCATGCCCATCTCTTGACATCTACGTTCCCAGGCTCCCTTGTGTTTGTTTTTTGTTTTTTGTTTTTTTTATTTACTTGACAGAGAGAGATCACAAGCAGGCAGAGAAGCAGGCAGAGAAAGGAGAAAGCAGGCTCCCCACTGAGCAGGGAGCCTGATGCGGGCCTCGATCCTAGGACCCTGAGATCATGACCTGAGCCGAAGGCAGAGGCTTTAACCCACTGAGCCACCCAGGCACCCCCAGGCTCCCTTGTTAACTGACTGCTAAATAGGTTCTCCCAATTGGAGGCACCATTGGCTGGTTGGGAAGAGATAGAAATGGAAAACTCCAGATATATTCCCCCCTTCTTTTGCTTTGGACAGCGTATCTCCATTTTCTGTACCTCTGTGTGGATCTAGCTAGTGTGAGGCAGCCCTTGATTCTGGCTTCTGAGTACCCTCTCTGTGGTCTCCCAGCTTCGAGGAAGGGGGCAGTGTCCTTCATTCTTCCCGGTCTGGTTTTTTGGCTTTCCCAATAGCCTTATGACTGTTTCCCTATATAAAATTCCTTCTCTTTGACGGCCTGGTATGGGCTCTGTTTTTCCAACAATTTTTTCTGACTTTCTTCTGATTGATACACCTGCCATGGCATGATGCTCTTTATTCTTTTGTTGTTTAACAGCAGGTTTTAACTTTAACTTTAGAAATATTATGTGAATATTTACAGGATCACCAGACTTGCAGCTGCTGAAAACTCTGAGATTTATTCTCTTGAGCTGGCCTGGTGGGTGGTAATCCTTTTATACCCCTATCCCACACAGAATAATTATTCCTCTTTGTCACTCATGAGCTAATCCTTCCCTTCTAAATTTGTGTTTATTACAAAAACCTTTGTCTTTTGTGTTTGCAATATAATAGGCTTATTGTCTTCAGTTTTTGAAAGTACCTACACAAATTCTCAGCCTGAGGTTGAAAGGACAACTGTAACTCAGTCCTGGATCCTAGCTTTGTGTCTTCCTCTGATTTTTGGCATCAGGAGAACAGTTTAGAAAAGAAATTGTCATGGATTTATATTCACTAAGAAAGGAGGACCTTTTTCTATTTGTCTTCCTAACACTATTTGTAAACCTCAGATGGATAGAAATACAGACATAGTAATGAGTGAATTAGCACAGGTAGATACCTGCTTATTTGAGAATTAATATTATCACTATTCCTTCTTGATTATTAGCATCATCCCTAACATTAACTGAATGTTTACTCTGTGGTGTCCACTAATTTCTTGTCATGCGTTATCTCATTTAATCCTCTCAATATCTCTGTGATAAGGAGACAATATTTTATAGGTGAGGGAATCGAGAACCTGAACATTTAATTAACTTGTCCAGTTCACCACCACAGGCTTGGTTCTTAGATTCCAGCATCTTACTGTTTCTTTTTTTCCTGTCCATTTAATTAGATTTATTTTTCTAAGTTTGTATTTAAATTCCAGTTAGTAGACAGTGTGATATTAGATTTAGGTGTATAGTTTAGTGATTCAGCACTTCAATATTCAGCACTTCCACTGCTCATCACAACAAATGCACTCCTTAATCTCCACTGCCTATTTAACCCATTCCCCCAACCTGCCTCTCCTCTGGTGACCATCAGTTCTCTGTAGTTGAGAGTCTGTTTCTTGGTTTGCCCTTCTCTGTTTTTTCCCCTATGCTTGTTTTGTTTCTTAAATTGCAAAGATGAGTGAAATTATATGATATTTGTCTCTCTCTGACCTATTTCCCTTAGCATAATACTCGCTAGCTCCATCTACATCATTGCAAATGGCAAGATTTTATTCCTTTTTATGGCTGAATAATATTCCACTGTGTATGTGTATGTATGTATGTGTATATGTATACACACACGCACACACACACACACACACACACACACCACATCTTCTTTATCCATTCATCAGTCAATGGACATTGGGGTTGTTTCCATAATTTGGCTCTTATAAATAATGCTGTTAAAAACATTAGGATATATATATCCCTTTGAATTAATATTTTTATATCCTTTGGGTAAATACCTAGTAGTATAATTGCTGGATTGTAGGGTGGTTCTGTTTTTACTTTTTGAGGAACCCCCGTACTGTTCTCCAGAGAGACTGCCCCCAGTCATTTAACCAGTGGGCAATACTATCTCCCTAAAGTTTTTAGACTAATTTAAGGCCACTGAAAACCACTTTTACTAATAGTTCTGTTTTGCACTGACCAGGGCACTACATTTTGGCCTTTAGGTATTATTTCTACTCTGAAATTATTTTTGTCCAGTTAACTTTCTTTGTCGGAACAAGTGTTTCTATCAAGTATAGATCAGTCTATTTGCAAATAGACTATCTTCAAAATATAGATCTTAATATGTTCATTAATAAGTTTTATTTAAAAACACACTATGTATGTATGTATGTATTTATTTATTTATGATGTATCTATTTATTTAGAGAGAGAGAGTGAGCACACACATGCATGGGGGAGGGGGAGGGAGAGAGGGGGAGAGAGGCTCAAGCAGAGTCCAAGCTGCATGCAGAGCCCGATGTAGGACTGGATTTCACAACCCTGAAATCACTATCTGAGCCAAAATCAAGAGTCAGTCACTTAACTGACTGCACCACCCAGGCTCCCCTACACCATTTATTTAAACTGTAATAATTTGGTGTTTTATTTGGAATAATTTGAGAACCTATTTGTAAAAACAAAACAAAACTGTCTTTTCTAATACTTTCAGTTTGTAAGGAATCTCATAAACTTACAGATATCTATGAAATAAAGTTCATTATGAATTGAATTTTGAGTGACACAGAAAAATAAGAATGGTGACTGGCTACTGGTATCTTCAAATCTAAAACAAAAATTGTGATGTTTTTTATGCATATTGTATACTTCTCTTTAGACAACTTTTGTATTTGCCATCGTATTTTCTATCTCCTCTTTAGCACATTCCTTATAAAGACAAAGTAGCTTTCTTCCTATGACTTAGAAATGGCAGGTTTCTCTTTTGGACAATTGGCACCAATCTAAGCATCATGTCTTAAAATCTCACTGTAAAGTTTTGGTCAATAATGATTAATCAATTGGTTGACATCTCTTTAACCCTTTAAACTTGGTAACTTTGTACTTGGTAGGTAAGAACATTAAAATTCATAGTTCTTGGTAGGTAAGAACATTAAAATTCATCTCATTAAAAGGATAACTTGTGAATTTTAGGGAAAGATGCAATGTCTTAAGGAGTGACCGTTTTCTTAAGAGACTTCAGCCAGGTATCCCAGTGTAATTTTCTAGTAGCAGGTAGACCTGGCTGAATGCAAGGGTGACAGCATAAGTTTGGTTATCCGGAAGGGTTGGTATTAAATGAAGGAAGAAGAGAGCAATGGATTCTTTCACTGTGTTCATGTGGTAAAAGAAAGTAGCTGGGTGTAGTCTACTTATAAAAGGCTACAGTGAGTGTCTTTCCTGGATTGTTTTATATAATTTTTCATACTTGTATGTGAAAATCTATGCACTCAGCATATAGTAGGAGCTCATGAGGTATTTGTTGAATGAATGGAATGAGTTGTATGATGTAACAGAAGAGACAGAATGGGGAAGGGGGGCATCTCAAATCCATATATATTTCTTCTCTTTTCTCCAAATCGTTTGTTTCTTCCTTTTCCTTAACTGAGGCTCACATCAAAGCTGATAATCATGAGTTGATATAGGTAAATGCATTTTACCTCCTCTCTGGTGTCAGTTCTGGTAACAAGCATTATGGTAGGAGAAGTAGAGGCTGCCAGTGGCCAGGAGAGTCCATACTCTGAATCACTGGTCAGTCTGATGTTGCCTTTATGTTGTCTGTTATGCATTTGAGATTAATGTGGTTGCCATGAGATTTCAGTAATGAACCCCAATGTTGGGAACATGTGTATTGTTGTTTGGTGCTCTGGAGCACATGGAGACAAACGTAAACTTCCAGTTTATTCTTGTTCAGGATTCTGAACAAAATTGACCCCATTTATCTGTGTGTGCATTTGTTGAAATTTGCAATTTAAATAATAAAAACATTTCATATGTTATATAAAATTATTATAATGCTCATCAGCCAAAGACTACCAGGAACACACATGTGTTAAAACAAATTTAGAGTTGTTGCTTATTTTTGCTTGCTGCTCTAAAGCAGACAGCATAGCATGCAAAATGAGGGAAATCTGAGTAAGAGAGGATTGTTGGGTGGGACTTATTATGGGATTCAGGCTTGGGTTAGATGATTTTGGTGAGAAATAAGGAAATGGGATTTATTCTGGATTGACTACTGTCAGAAAGTGGGGATTTTTCTATGATTGGATATCTTTTTGTTTTTTTCGTTTTTAATTTTTTTTATTTGCCCCAGGGGTACAGGTCTGTCAATCATCAGGATTGCACCTTTCACAGGGCTCACCATAGCACCAACCCTCCCCAATGTCCATAACCCATCCACCCTATCCCTACCCTCCCACCCCCCAGTAACCCTCAGTTTGTTTTGTGAGATTAGGAGTCTCTTATGGTTTGTCTCCTTCCATATCCCATCTTGTTTCATTATTTTTCCCTCCCTACCCCCCACAACCCCCTGTCTTGCCCCTCAAGTTCCTCATATCAGAGAGATCATATGATAATTGTCTTTCTCTGATTGACTTATTTTGCTTAGCATAATACCCTCTAGTTCCATCCACGTCATTGCAAACGGCAAGATTTCTTTTCATGGCTGCATAGTATTCCATTGTGTGTGTGTGTGTGTGTGTGTGTATGTATGTATGTGTGTGTGTGTGTGTGTGTGTGTATATATATATATATATATATATATAT
>LNAC01001115.1:222698-265126 GCA_002007465.1 Ailurus styani
TCCATAGTTTGGCTATTGTGGACATTGCTGCTAAAAACATTTGGGTGCACGTGCCCCTGAGGATCACTACCCTTGTATCTTTAGGGTAAATACCCAGTAGTGCGATTGCTGGGTCGTAGGGTAGCTCTGTTTCAACTTTTTGAGGAACCTCCATACTGTTTTCCAGAGTGGCTGCACCAGCTTACATTCCCACTAACAGTGTAGGAAGGTTCCCCTTTCTCCGCATCCTCGCCAACATGTGTCATTTCCTGACTTGTTGATTTTAGCTATTGTGACTGGTGTGAGGTGGTATCTCACTGTGGTTTTGATTTATATTTCCCTGATGCCGAGTGATGTTGAGCACTTTCTCATGTGTCTGTTGGCCATTTGGATGTCTTCTTTGGAGAAATATCTGTTCATGTCTTCTGCCCATTTCTTGACTGGGTTATTTATTTTATGGGTGTTGAGTTTGAGAAGCTCTTTACAGATTTTGGATACAAGCCCTTTATCTGATATATCATTTGCAAATATCTTCTCCCATTCTGTGAGTTGTCTTTTGGTTTTGTTGACTGTTTATGATTGGATATCTTAATAATGTTATCCAGAAGCTGGGATCAATGGAGCAAGGCTGAAGATATAAGTGATAAAGAATCAGCAGTCACTCATGTTTCTGGGGTAAGGGGGATGTTTGGCCACTTTTGTGATTTGGACTATGGTCTTGTTTTTCTCTCTGCTTGGATGTAATTATGGAGCAGTCTTGTTTTTGTCTTATTCAGTAACGTTTAGGGTTATGAAGTAATTTTGTCTGATCTAATGTTTATGTTCTATAAATTATTTCTGTTAAGTAGGGAATTTCTTGGCCTACATGCTAATGCCAGGCCATCTACTTTAGACAGCTATATTTTATAGACACACATACACACACATATGCACACACATGTATATATATGTATATAGACATATATAACTATATTATATATGTATACATATATATGTATATATGTATACATGTGTATATGTATATGCACACACAATTTTTATGATCGTACATATAAAATGGAAGACCTGCACTATCCTCCCGATTGTTGCTTTCCTCCTGATACTTGCACTCCTATATTTGAGAATTTGACCAGAATAGTGAAGTGGCAACATTCTTAACTGGAGTTGACATCCTAGCATTATAAATCTAGAGATCAGGGAAGATCTGCAATACCAATTCTTATGCATTTGCAAACTGTCATGTCCCATTTACAGTTTTTTTTAAAGGATAAGGCAAGGGTGCCTGGGTGGCTCAGTGGGTTAAAGCCTCTGCTTTCGGCTCAGGTCATGATCCCAGGGTCCTGGGATCGAGGCCCGCATCGGGCTCTCTGCTCGGCAGCGAGCCTGCTTCCTCCTCTCTCTCTGCCTGCCTCTCTGCCTACTTGTAATCTCTCTCTTGTGTCAAATAAATAAATAAAAATCTTAAAAAAAAAAAAGATAAGGCAAAAACTGTGAAAAAGCAAACTTGACATACTATAAACCCTTACAGATTTGGACTTGCATTTGAAAATGAATTATTTAGAATGTAGGCAAATAGGGTTGGATTAAATGAAATATCTGATTAATGATAGCTTATCTCCAAAGATGGTGCTCCAATGAACCATACCTCCTAGTAACTCACACCTTTGGGTTCTTTCCTTTCTTTGGAGCTTTATTGGCCCTGTCACTCAATGGAATGCAGTGAGGTGACACCATGGGACTTCTAAGTATAATGATAAGAAGCCTTGCACTTTTGGTCTTGTACTCTTATAATGTTTATTATAGGGGAAGCCATCTGCTCTTGGAAGCCCAACTATCCTGAGAATGCCATGCTATAGAAAAGCCCAAGCTAAGATTGTGGAGAGTCTGTGTGGAAAGAGAGATGCCCAGCAGCTCCCAGCTGTTTCAGCCATTTCAGCAGAAGTATCAACCCAATGAAGAAAGATACCTTCAGATGATTCTAACCCTAGACACCATTTGACTGCAATTGCACTATGACCCCAAGTGAAACCACCCAACTGAGCCAAGGTGGTACTTTGTTATACTGGAATAGATGACTAAAACAATCATTCATCTTGAAATAAACATTACTGTTATCCATAGCAATGGCTAGGAAAGTATTGGTAGTTGAAAGGTGAGCTATGCTGGTTTGAATGAATTGTTAATATTCATTTGAATTAATCATGCCTCTATATGAAAATGAATAATGTTTAGTGTTTGAAAAGTTAGAAATTTCACCCTATAATCTTCCTTTCATTATTAATTTGTTAAACAAATACTTCCAGACCTATCAATGACATTTTAATTCTTATTCAGTGTGTAGCTCAGATTCTAGGATTGAAGACCCCAGAAATCCTGAGTTGTACTTTTCTTGCAGTGTCCAAAAAACTGGTTGGGTTATGGTGGAAACAATAATACTAACCAAATATTCCATTTGATCCCCTCTGCAGTCAGATGGTTTCCACATTACAGTTTTCAGCCAATGAAATAGTAGTGGAAGTGATGTGTCTCTCATGTTTTGAGACAATGTGTGATTCTCTAGTCTCTCTTGCCTGACACAGGGATAGAGGAAGCCATGTGTTCCACCAGCTAGTGCAATTACTGGATAGCAGATTCTCCACTGGCCTGCATCCCCTGGGTGAGTGAGGGGAGCAGAGCGCCTTGTTAATCCTTGACAGGCAGTACCACAAGCCAGAAACAAGCCTTAGTTGTTCCTAAGCCACTGGGATTTGGAGTTAATTTGGATCTGTAGTAGCATCTAACCTCTTGTGACGAATACAAGAGCTTTAATTTCCCTTAAGCTCCATCACATCCATCCTAGGCCTTTCAAAATCAACTTTGAAATCTAAATAAAAATAATGTGATTTCTATGTAAACAGAGCTTCAAGACAGAATTTCTGATTTTTCCCCCTCCAATTAGATTTATATCCCTAAGTCCTTCAAAATAGAAATTCTGGCAATAGCACTGTTTATTTACTTGGGTAATTTGAGAACACTTGACACTATAATCATTGTCAAATCAAGTTATTTTCCTATTTATTTTTCAATGTGATTTTATAGCAAGTTAATAAAATAATTTATTAGAGGATTTAAGAAATATTCAATGGAATATCAACAAAACATCTAAATTAGTTTTTTTTACTTTTAAAAATGGTTATTATGAAATTTCCAAACATGCATGAAAGTAGAAAGAATAGTGTAATGAACCTCTTATACTCATCTACCTAGCTACAACAATTATCACTATATGGGCAGCTTTTCAAACATAAGTTTTGGCTACGTAAAATTTTATTCTGTTTTGATCATCCTTTCAAAGATAAGTTAATAACTATCCTTTCTCCCCACCTCCAAAAATGGATTTGAATTTTCTATGAATATACATACTTTGTGGTCATGATCATATCTTCTATATTTATTGCCAATTTTGCCCTGTAGGAATAACTTCAGAATAGTTTGCCACAGTGGCTTATTTATGCAGTGACCATTTCTCTCTGTTTGACTGGAGAGTCGCAGGTTACACCTCTTGTCCTGGGGTAATTATTCATAGCATCCCCAGAACCCCTGTCTAGGTTGCCCTACTTTTGCCTTTTTCCATACCCCAGAGTTGGATTCTGTGTCTTGCCATGCAAGACTCATGCAAGACCCAGACAAATCTAAGCCAGTCATAATCAGTGAAGCTTGATCTCAACATCTGCGGTTGCTTGCAATATCTTCAGTGTCTGAAATGTCTTTGGTGCCCATAATGATCTACCCAGAATCACCTAATTTGTGGGGTCTGGTGCAAAACGTAAAAAAATTATTGAGAATTTCAAGATTGCGACAACAAAGCATTAAACCAAGTGTGGGACCCTGTGCTTAGAAACAAAATACACACCCTATGTCTGGCAGCAAATTAGCACACCTACAAAGCCAGGCTTTGGTCTACCGCTCCCACTTCCCCCTTCACCTAGTTCCCCATGCTGACCAATTCCAGCCTTGCATTCCTGCACTAAATCTTCTGCTGTAGTCTGCATGGGTAACTTATTCTCTGGTCCCTCTCTATTATTGGAACACTGGCTTTCTGTTATTGTACCATCTAATGAGTACTTATTATTACTAATGAGTGGCAGAGCCAGAACTCCAACATAAATGTGCTTGGTTTCTAAGCGAACGATCATAACCCTTCTGGTCTTCTGACTCTAAGTCTTCCTAGTTTAGCTAACTCTTGGCAGAGCTCTCACCCTGGTCCAAGATTCTAAGGAATTGAATATAGTCATTTACGAACACATGTTCAGGAAACAAGATGCACTTTTGTTGCTCTCCCATGTTCTCATCAGTCACCTGGACCTTTGCTCTGACATGTATTTCTGGTTAAACTGTACCTTCTTTCTGCCCACATGCCCTCTCCTTAATTATTGTGCTTAACAAAACAAGCCTGAGCTGAAACTTTGTGGATCTCTGGGGCTAAACTCTGCATCTAGCTTAGTATTACTGTCCACTCTTAAATTTGCTTCTCTATCTCACTGGTTGCAGTGTGGCTTGAGCCTGAGCTATTTTCCCCCATGAACATGTGTGGTTATTTGACTTTAAGTAGTGGTGGGGGGACCCAGGCTTAGTCACAACTGTTGTGTTTTCTCCAGTGCCTATTTTTTACTTTATGGAATTCTGTTTTTCTGCTTACCTTTAGTATTACTGAAATTTATATCTGCTCTAAGAGGTGGAACTGAGAAAAGGGAACCCTTGTATACTGTTGGTGGGAATGGAAATGGTACAGCCACTATGGAAAATAATATGGAGGTTCCTCAAAAAATTAAAAATAGAAATACCATGTGAGCTGGCAATTCCACTGCTGGGTATTTACCCAAAAGAAATGAAATCACTCTCTTGGAAAAATATCTGCACCCCCATGTTCATTGCAGCATTATTTACAATAGACAAGACATGGAAACAACCCAAGTGTCCCCCAGTGGCTGAATGGATAAATAAAATGTGTTACGTATACAGAGTGGAATATTATTCAACCATAAAAAGAAGGAAATCCTGCCATTTGCAATAACATGGATGGACCTCTAGGGATTTCTGCTATTAAGAAAGGGAGGAAGGAAGGAAAGGAAGGAAGGGAGAAGAAAGGGAAGGAAGGAAGAAAGGAAGAAAGAGCTAAAACTGAGATTGTTGTTGCACAATGGCCATTTTCTTCAAGTGATTTCAAGTTTTATTTCAACTCTAAAATGAACAATTCTGGTCAGTGCTATCAGAAACAAAGCTGGGAGAAATGGAGGAAGTGGGAAGAAAGCAATTTAAATAGTTCCAGTGATTCCATCTGACTTTCTGTTTAATAAGCATGAGCTTTGGTGAGACGAGGTGCTATATCTCATGTTACCCAAAATGGCTCTGTTACCAGAGGCCCTCATGAAGTCACCATCATGTTGCCCTATTATATGATTTTACTGCTCAAAAATGCATAATTTTTGTATAATATGACTCATAAATGCAAACCATCCATCTTTGAATACTAACAGAGAAATCTGTTTCATCTCTGGAGGAAAAGAGAAGTTGTTGAATGTACTGAGAATCATGTATTGATATCCAATGTGATGCCTTCCTAAGGAACTTTCAAGTGTAGTTTTGAAGGCATTCAATATTTTGACTTACAGGGTGCCTGGGTGGCTCAGTGGGTTAAAGCCGCTGCCTTCGGCTCAGGTCATGATCCCAGGGTCCTGGGATTGAGGCCCACGTCGGGCTCTCTGCTCAGCAGGGAGCCTGCTTCCTCCTCTTTCTCTGACTGCCTCTCTGCCTACTTGTAATCTCTCTCTCTGTGTCAAATGAATAAATAAAATCTTAAAAAAAATATTTTGACTTACATACAGACCGTGGAACATAACCTCTGTTAAGATAGGTTTTTGCTCACTTCAATATAAATGTATTTATCCCGTAAAAAGAACCCCCTTGGACTAAAACTCCTTTGAGTCCTTTGAAGATAGTTGTTGATGGAAGAGAAGTCATTGATGGAGAAGCCAAATATTTAACTACTTTGTTTAAGGAGTAAGCTCAGATTTCTTCATGATTCTTCTGTGTCATAGTAAATAGTGGGATTTCTGTAAAATTATCAAAATGCATCATTAATATTGGAATAAAAAAAGTGTGAAAACAGTGATGCTTTTGTGCCCTTTCTATATTCTATTTGTTCATTTAATCATAAATGGAGATTCTAAAGCACCTGTTCCTGGATCAGCAGTGAATTGGCTATTATTGGAGCATGAGTAGATATTAGAGGCCACTTGAGAGTAAACAGTTAATGAATCAATGTTTGGCTGTGGCAAGAAGTCATGAGTTGAACAAGAAGAGATTGCCGGGTTCATCTGATATTAACACCTTGATGTTAGCCATGAGAAGCTATCAACCAGAGTAGATGACTCCTTCACTTCCACCTTGAGGGAAGCATGAATATAATAGTGGTCAGTGGTGCTCTTTAAGATAATCTGTGGATTTAAGACTTATGGGGATCCTCAGTGGGATAAATGGGGAGACGTCTTGATGTTTTCTGGGACTGTGGAAAATGAAATGAGTTAGGGAAACCAGTGGCCTTACTTCACTATGAATCCACTTAACAGTATAAATGCCCTTTGGCAAATTATATGAATGTCTGAGGTATAGAAGCCTTCTCTGCTAACATCAAGTAGGGGGAAAGCTAGAAATAAAGAGAATAAAAGCCAAGTAGTTGTTCTTAGAAATTTCTGGTTCAGTGGATATGGACTTAGTGTCTTTCTTCTTGGGTTTGCTGATAGCTGTGTGGAGAAGCAACAATGGTTTCATTGGATTTGTTGCTACTGCACCGCAGGCTCTCCTGTATCACTATAGTGGAGGTTGATAGAGCTATTTATCTTTCTTATGCCCATAGAATCTCTGAGTATGCCTCTTTGGAATTTGGGAAATAAGATACAGGATGTGACTGGAGAATGATATGATTAGTCTAAAAAGTCTTTAGTTCCATAGTGGGATACAGCTCTGTAAGATAAAGATAGCTTCATCTTTTATAGGATGTGTGTGTGTATATGTAATCTTTCACAATGCAGGGGAAAGAAAAGGGTGAGAGTGAATTGGCTTGTTATTTTGGATGGGAGAGCTTGGGAATTCTCACCATAATAATGGCAAGAACTTGGACTCTGGAGACACGCAAAACTATGATACATATTTCAGCGATGTCATTAGCTTGATCTTGGAAACGCCACTGAATCTCTCAGTGCTGTTTTCCTTATCTGTAAAATGGAGAAAAATATGGTAACTAACTTATAGGGTATTGTTAGTATTAAGTGACATCATAATATTAAATGATAAAGCAGCAGAATCCCTAGAATTTTAGTTTTCTGTGTAAAGCATATCACGATGATAGGTAAGTCATTTCCACAACTTGCCAATAGAATTGCATTTCTGTGCTTAGGGACTGTGACCTGAACAATGGCTCATGCCCATGGAACTAATGCTTCTATGTAGACAGCCTGAGATTTAGGCCAGCATTTTTTTGTCACCATTCCAAGTGGGATTGGAATCAATTTACTAACCCAGTGAAGATGAATTCTTTTGACCTACAGGTCAAATTAAGTGGACATTTAGTATGAAGGTCATATTAGGTCTGGCTACTTCTCAGAACATGTCTCCAGGTTAGGAATGTTTGATCGGTGATGTTTATCTTTGTAACTGAAAAAAGGAACCAGAAAACTCTAAGCTATTAATAATGGAAACATAAAAGAAACAGGTGATGCTCAGGATACCTGGAGAAAAATTCTCAACCCCAATACTTAATATCATTCTTAGATTGCCATCCTATTGGCAGAGGTGACACTTCTCTCCATGGCCAAGCTGAACACTATAAGGATTATATGTTCTAACTTATATAAAACATATCAAGTTCCATTTGCATTTCATACTAAACATACTATTTTTCTATAGACATTTGGAAGGATTTTTATTACTTTGCTTTTGCAATCACTTGACTACAAGAACAAACACAATTTATGAGAGGCTATCATTTCTTGACAATTATTGTGCATACATGAGCATTCTTGCAAAATGAGAAAAATTGAATCTATAAATTGTTTTCAAAAGCAATGATATTTTAGAATACTAAATTTAGCTACTGATGAAGTAGCTCATTTTAAGTTTTATAGATTTTTGTGGTCCACATTTTGTAGATTTTGTTTTATAATTTTTCATATTTTGGGACCAATAGCTTGGTTTTTCAGTTCTCATTTTTGCAGGACCTGAGAAAGGTCATAGGCCCTGGATACTGTGTCTGTTGTTCTTAATGGATAAAATGACCCTGCTGGTGACCTGTTTGAGAATAAGATGCAGGTTTATGCCCATCTAGGAAAAATTTAAGTTGAAGGTTAACCAGTTTGGACCATGATAAAAGGAAATCTGGGCATTTGGTTCCATTTTATGCATCATGGTTTTTGTTTTAATGCAAGCCCATAGTCCCATTGTCTAGATATACTTTAAAATTAAAATTGTTTTGGATTTTTAGAAAATTAAAACAGCATATATTCCATATACTTAAGAACAGTCCTAAAAGGGTCTTCAGCCACATCCTTAATCAATCCCATTAGCACTTGTGCAGTGCAACTTATGAATACTAACCCAATGGGTTTAAATAAATACAAAGCTTCAAATTAGTTCAGGTCAGATTTTACCACCATATTTGTTTATGTCAGATGAAGCTTTGCTGCCAAAACTTGACTTACGAAAAAACTTTGCCTCCTGGCTTTTTGAATCTTGGAACACTGCTAGGAATTGCAGACTCATGACCTATATGCTATTCTGCACGTTAGGTGACTTTATCTGACTCATAAAGTAAAAAGGGAAGGCATTATCATCCCTGTTTGATGACGGGGCAAACTGGGATTCCAGTAAATGGGTGACAGTTTTCAGGTGACAGAGCAAGGAAGTCATCAAAATGGAGATAAAAGCAGGGTGCCCTGCCATCCCACCCCAAGGACCTTCTCAAATTTGTGATGGCCTCCGTGGTTAGCCCAAGGGCTGTTTCCATGATGGCGGCCATCTCTCCAGACAGGCCAGGACTCTGGCACTTCTCAACACAGCAGTGCTGGCCGCATTTGCATCAGCTCTTGATGCACTGGGGTCCTGGTTACGAAATTGCTCTCCAGGAAAGCTCTAACGCTTAGATGTGGATATATGTGTGATGTTTGTTGTGATGGGCTTAAATTAGGTGTATCTGCACCTTGCAAGGCCTGTCTTGCCCATGGCTGCCTTTCCTCCCTCTGCTGAAGTCAGGAGAACTGAAGCAAGCTTCCTGCTCCGTCTCCTCCCCGCTCTTGAAATTTCCTGCTCTGTTTGGCTGGCGCCACGAGCTGGTACCTGGGGCTCATTTTATGGCTGCAGCTGTTTCGTGGGCCTATTTTTGTCAGTGCAGAGGTTAGTTTCAGAAGTGATGGCTTAAAATAATTCACCTGATGTAGTCTTCTTGGACATCCGAAACCTGAATTATTTTCACAACACCTGAGGATGCTGAGAAGCCTATTTCATCACTTGTGTCTTTAGCAGAAAGCCAACATTAAAATGCAAGTTTTCTCTTTACCCACAGGCACTCACTCGTTTCTTTATTTGTCTGTACATCCAGGAAGCATTTATCAAAACTCTCCTAGTGAGCTAGTTGCTAAGAAGGTCACATGAAGATCACTGGACAGCTGTGTCTCTGGAAATAATGCTTTTCCTCACTGGCATAGCAAAGTCATAAAATAGCCTAAGTACTCACAATTTTCCAATGGAGTGAGCCAAGGCATCTTTTTTTTTTTTTTTTTTTTTTTTAACAGTCACATAAGAAGTCAGTCAGGGCAGTTAATGTTGTGGTGGCAGCATTGAGTGTTGGCGACAGGTGGCTTGGATTCAGGATCTGGCAAACAGTTTACCAGGCTGGCTGATGTGGAGAAGTTAGCCATGTTATACCTGAGGGTACATTTGTGGGGACATTGGAGAGACTGCTGACTTTGGTTCTGTTGTCTAGGAAATGAGAGTGATAGTGTTTTGCTGTGGAGCTTGATGAAGCCATGCATGCGTGTTAATTGAATCCAACGGCGGTGCAAATAGTAAATAGTTTCCTTTGTTCCCATTGCTGTCCTCTGACCTATTCTGTTATATCTCCCTCTTCTGTCTCTTGCTGAGAGATCCTTTAATATTTTTACTGCCCTTAACAGTAAGGACAGTGTTATTTTCAGGCATCAAAATGTTCCAGCCTTTTTTTTTTTTTTTAAGTTTCCTTTATTTATTTCAGAGAGAAAGTGTGTGTGCACCATTCAGGGAGAGGGCAGAGGGAGGGGATGAGAATCTCAAGCAGACTCTGTGCTGAGCACGGAGTCTGACTCAAGGCTTGATCTCATGACCCTGAGATCATGACCTGAGCCAAAATCAAGAGTTGGACACTTAACCGACTGAGCCAGCCAGGCGCCCCCAGTCTATCTTTAATTAAAAATTTACATTAGATAACCAAAAAAGTTCTTCAATAAATTAATTGTAAAGTGAAGAGAGGCAATGTGTGGGTTCTATGATTAGAGGAGACTTAGACGGAATATTAAATTAAAACATTTCTTACCTACTTGTCATGTCTAAGGATACATGTTTGAATGATAAAATTATTTTTAAAAATACAAAAATCATTATCATCAGAAGAATGGTTACTTGCTGTGTGTGTGGGTGGGGACAGAGGGTTGTGATTGTGTTGGGGCCCATGGATGAAGCTTTTGGGGTACATTGGTGTGATGGTTAATTTTATGTGTCAACCTGGCTAGGCCACAATACCCAGATGACTGGTCAAACATTTTACTATTTCCCTGAAGGTATTTTTCTACTGAGATTAACATTTAAATGAGTAAACTTTAAGTAATGTTGATTACCTTCTGTAATGTGGGTGGGCCTCATCCAACCAGTTGAAGGCCTTAATAGAAGAAGACTGCTCTCCCCCGAAGAAGAGGAATTCTCCCAGGGGACTGTCTTCAGACTTGAACTGCAGCATCAATTCTTCCCTAGGCCTCCAGGCTGCTGGCTTGCTCTGCAGAATTTGGACTTGCCAGATTCCATTGTCACATGGGTAAAAATTGCTACTGTGAACTAGGCAGTGGGCTAATATACAAAGGCGAAAAACCAGAAACTTGAGCTTCCAAGTACCTTACCCTTAAGGTATGAACGGAGGTGCAAAGCTGATGCACTGCTAACTTCCTTTATTACTATTACCTGAAGGCAAGTGGTTTTATTTTGGTAGCATGTGCTAAAAATAAAACTACTCCTGTTAGCAAATGGTCACCTAAGCAACACATCCAACGGTCAGTATCTTTTGTGTGCAAAGGATATAATACTGCAGTCAGGCAGGACTACCTATAGGTATCAAAAGTTAAGATAAACAAAGTAGGTTTAATTCCATGTTATAGTCTCCTGGTTCCTTAAAATTGAGATAAGATTGATTCTAACACCCAGGCCATGGGTTTTAGCATTCTGTAACTCTTCTAAATGTTCTTTGTTATCTGTTCCTATTAGGTGGAGATGGAAATTTTTATTCTCTACCTTGGGGTTCACGCAAACATGGGACTTCTCCTTCATCCCCCACCCCCAACGGAACTACAAATTAAGAACTTGTGTAGCATCTTTTAAGGATCATGGGGAAGATATCATAGAGCAAATAACTAGAGGATATGAACTAATTCTATGAAAAATGCTTTTGCACTGCCACCGTCATCATGTAGCACTGTACCTTGTTTCTCAGCTGCTTTCTGGCTCCTCTGTGGGCCAGGCTAAAAGCCTCTCCTTGTCTCATGGTGACAACTTTATCACTCCTCTTTTGTAGTCTTGGTTTCTGCCAGCCCACATGTCCACAGGGTTGCACACCTTTCACACCAGTGGTGTTATTTTTCCAACTAAAGACATTTCCTTCTTAAGTGGAGTCCTGCTACCCACTCTTGGAAATCAGTTGCTCACATTCATTACGTAGGATAGTAGCCAAATCCAGCTTTTGAGACAGCTTCTTCCACCCCAGCATATCTCTGTTCTCCAAAAGAACAACCTCACAAAACATCCTCAAATGGATGCAGAGAAGCTGACTTTGATTAAATAAGGCCTGGCTAAAGTGTGTTTTCTTGATGATGATTAGAACCATAGGACTCAGGGATGAAATATCAAAAAATTGTTGAGAGGTGAGAGAAAGAGGGGCTTTCTTCTTGCACTCTGAGGAGTGGTTTTTTGCATCTTTGCATTTCCCATCGTCCCTTTCTGAAATGCATTACCAGAGGTCCCTTCTGCTTTAGAAACACTTTTCTTCATCCTTTGCATGTTTCTTCAGTTATAAACAACCTTGAGAACCCTTTGAAAGTTAGCTACAGAAATTTAATCCCTGTCTACCCTGACTTTTCCTAGCACTTCTTTCCCACTTCAGTAAAGCAGTTATTTCAAAATAGTAAAATTTGAGTTGCTGACTACATTTTCCTACCCAACTGTGAATTACTTGAGATTTGGGACTATATCTGGTCATAGGGTTTGTTCCGAAGCAAAGTGTGTTTCTTAACATGAGTGGCAAATAAAGGCATGATAGCAGCATAACAGAAGCTGTGTTTTATGTCTGTTTTCTCAGCAAGTTAATGTTTTGAAATGATTAGTTGTAAGCTTTCTTACAATTAAAGAAGAAAATTTGCAATACATCAGGATCCTAAGAAAGTGAAAACTTTTATCAAAATGCCTTCCTTTAAGTGCAAGAAATAGATGACTTAGTGGCTTCTAGAACTGCTAACTTTCCACTATGTCAGGTCGTTAGGAGAGACAGCAAGTGCAGGTGTTACAAAGATATTTTCCCTCTGGGTTTTAAAAGAAAGTCTTAGGTGTGGAAGGGTATTATTGGATTTGTAGGGGAACTAAGATTTTTCCTCTGTCCTCATGTTTCTGTGGCTGGATTTGAGAAGTAAACTGACCAAAGACAATTTAACAGGAGAAAAACACACAAAGTTTATTTGATGTTAATATTTCATGGAGCATGAAAGCCTTCATAGAAAAGAAACAAATACCGTAAGAATTAGATAGACCCGAGAGCTGTATATACCACTTTAACAAAGAACAAGAAATTGTGGAGTCATGATGTGACAAAGGAAAGGGAGTTTGAGCCAGGGGCAGTTATTAGGAAAGACGTGGAGGGAACTAACAGAAGATGAGGGTCGTTATCATAGGTTTGTTTGTACTGATATATTTTGGCATCAGGTTTTTGTCTGTGGTGATAAAATGTTCTTCTCTTCTTGAAATGCCTGGGTGGTACAGTCGGTTAGGTGTCAGACTCTTGGTTTCAGCTCAGATGGTGATCTCAGGGTCTGAGATTGAGTCCTCTGTTGGGCTCTGTACTCAGCACAGAGTCTGCTGGAGACCTATTTCCCTTTTTCCATCTCTATCTCCAAGCTCTCTCTCTCTCTCACACACAAATAAATAAATAAATCTTAAAAAAAAAAAAAGAAGAAGAAGAAGAAGAAAATGTTCTTTTCTTTGTGAAGGAAGGCTGCTTCTAAGTAGAAAGGGGTAGGTCAGAAAGCCCTTCCTGCATCTGCTGTCTCTAAAGTGCCTTCAGGTCAAAAGAATCAATATTCTGAAGTGGCATATTTTGGGGTGGCATTTTCTGATCCTCTCAAGATTATAGTTTTAATTTTGGTGAAACTATTAAAAGTAAATATCTCAAGAACCTGTAAGGAGGTTGCAAAGATCTGCAAGGAGGAATGAAAACCCCAAGGTACAGGGCTTGCAAAAGATGGTAGGGTTCATGTGATGGTAGAGATTTAACTGTGCTAGTATTTATTTCTAAGATTATTATTTTGTGTGTTAAGGTTCTAGACCAAAGTTTCATAAGCTTTGGCCTACCCCAATTTTATTTTCCCCATAAAATCTTATTTTTCACATACATGGTGCAAAGTTTCTGAGTATATTTAATATTAAAGCAAAAATGCATGTATTTTCAATTACTAACAAGAAGTTTCTCAAACATATTTGCTAAATGGGAAGAAATTATAACTCCGTGAGTATAATATTTCTAGAACTTTTTACCTGAGTAAAAAGTTAGTTATAGAAAGCTGGTTAGTTATAGCTGAGCTCCCCTTCTCTCAGGTTCCTGAAGAATTATCTACCTTTCCAGTCCCAACTCCTGTGTGAAATATACCATTTTTATTTCTCATTATGCCTTATTTATTTTCCTCCCAACACAGACTCTTAATTACCTGTGTGTCTGTGTTTCCCATTAGACTGTGAGTTCTGTCAGTTCTGGTACCTTGTAGGCACTCCATGAATGCAAGTCATTGAATGAATGAGTCAATGTTGAATGAATGTATCTTTTTCCAACCTAGAATTTTAATCTCCTTTGGGAGAGAAAAATGACAAGGTCTGTCCATCAACAATCTTCTTTGGTTCTATAGGGAATATATTTCTAGTAATGTCTTACATTTATTAAGTAATAAATAAGTATGGACCAATGTATTAATACATGTAATACTTGCAACTACAATATGAGGGGTCCTTTTATCATCCCCATGTCACAGATAAGGGCACTGAAACTGAGAAAGATTCCATAGTCTTCCCAATATCAAACAGCCAGTAAGGGGTGGAGCTAAGGTTCATACCCAGGCAGACTGATTTGAGAGCCCAGTTCTTAAATTCCAAACTTCAACAGAATTATTTCACTGTCAGTGTTGTGCAAATGTATATGTGCGAATGCTGTGTTTCATCACAACTGAACATGTAAAAGGACCTATAACTCTCCAGTAAGCTGACCTCATTGGATGTAACCAAAGACATTCTCTAGAAGGAACAAAGTATTTATTTTAACCAACCATATTCAGACTTATGGACTCATTCTGTCTTATCTAGAGTTGTGGTTTGTCATCCTTAATTAGCCTAGCCATCTGAACCACCCCCATTTTTCTAGTGCTTAAAAAACCCTGATTCCTCTGCCTCTCTCCTCCTCAGCTATTCTGTGAGTGTTTCTCTGCTGTGTTCTCTCTTGCCTGGCAAGATAATAAACTCAACAAACCTTTTCTTCCTCCTGTTTTCTTTTAAAGTTCTGATGGGCTTTGCTTTATCCTTTGATAATGTGCAGTGCTATGGGAGGATATTCCAGAAAAATTTCACCACTGTTAGATTCCAAACTCCAGATTTAGAAAGTTTTTTCTTTTTCAATCTTGGTCAAATAGTTAGACAGCTCTACTTTGCCTCTGAAATACCATTATCTCATATAGATTAAAACAGAGATAATTATGTAAATTAGTGACAAGATGACTTAAGATAATGCTTTAAATAATGCAGAGCCCAAGTTCTGTATGGGAGTGTACAATAATGAGCAGGTCAGCAAGATTTTGCCTAATGGAGTCCCTTTGGGAACCTGTTCTAAAGGATAAAGAAGAAGGACTAGGAATTAGTTTACTGATGGTTCATAACTGATTTCTACTCCAGGGTGTAGTGGTGCTAAGCATATTTGAAAATAGGTTTTTCTTATTTATTTATTTATTTGACACAGAGAGAGGGATAACAAGTAGGCAGAGAGGCAGGCAGAGAGAGAGGAGAGAGGAGGAAGCAGGCTCCCTGCCGAGCAGAGAGCCCGATGCGGGCCTCGATCCCAGGACCCTGGGATCATGACCTGAGCCGAAGGCAGAGGCTTTAACCCACTGAGCCACCCAGGCGCCCAATTTTTCTTTTAAGTAAGCTAAAATATACCCCCATGCCAAATTATCCCTGTGGCATAACCCCCAAATTATCTGGGTTTTTCCAATTTTCAGAGTCACATTTTTATGCAGAAGTTTTCATGTAATCCTTTCCCAAATAATTGAAAATTAAATATTTGGGAGCCTCTGTTCTTAAGGTTTACTCTTCTGTTATGTTAACGTAGAAAGTGGAATTTGTATATATGTGTTTGTGAGAGAGAGCCAGCATATAGGAACACGTGTGTATGTATGCTTATATGTGTGTGGTGTGGATTTCTGCATTCTGTTCAAAAGTGCTCTTATTAAAAACACGAAAATTGAGGCAATACACTTTTCACTATTTACTGTTAGTTACATTTTGACATGCTCTTTTAATTTTGTCTCCATGGATTCATTTTTAATTGTATTTCACTATACGTATTTTTTAAGCCACTTAAAAAAACAGAGTTTTTAACAGATGAAAAGTACCTTATTTAGTGAACTAAACTGAGATTATTAAACTGAAAATAACAGTGTAACTCCCCTCTGCTCATTTTAAATAATTTTTTGTTTTGTTTTGCTCTATTTGTTTTCTCTGTAGATCTGTACTGATTGTCTCATGATCGGTATTCAGGGTTATATGAATGTTTCTACTGAGTAGATGAGGAAAGAAGAGGGCATATACAGTCTCTGATTTTGTGAGATACCAGAAGGACGCCTTAAAGATTTTGCTCTTATTTGGGATGTAGATGGAAATGGTGCCCTTTACAATTTACTGTTCTTTGAAGCTGGTATTTCAGAGATTTTTTTTCTACTTTAAATTGGATAATTTATAAATGAATGTTCCCCAAAGAATTCTTAAAATCAAAGACAAAATAATACTGCTTGAAAATTGACTTGTCACCAGTACTTTTTAGCCTAAATATTTCTCAACTCGGATAATTACTTGATTTTAAAATTCCATATGCTAAACGTCAGGAATGTGGAAATAATGTGGATGAGAGGAAACACCATGGTGAAAGTGTCTTGTGGGAAATATTTTGGCTGTATCTTTCATATCATCTCATGGAAATAGGTCATTATTCCAGTTACACTATATACTTGACCCTTGAACAATACAGGGTTAAGGGCACTGAGCCCCCGCATAGTCAAAATCCATGTATAAATTTTGACTCCCCCCCCAGACTTAACTACTAATAGCCTACTGTTGACAGGAAGCTTTACCAGTAACATAAATAGTCATGTAGCACATGTTTTATATATATGTTCTATACTGTATTCTTAAAGTAAAATAAGAGAAAAGAAAATGTTATTAAGAAAATCATAAGGAAAATATGTTTACAGTACTATATTTATAAAGAAAAAAAATCTGAGTAGACGTGATCCTGAGCAGTTTAAACAGTTCAAACTTGTGTTGTCCAAGGGCCAACTGTACCTCAATTTTAGTACTGGGGTTGAACTTGGAAAAGGAGAGAAAGAATAATTATGCTGGGACATCTGATCATCAGGTGCTATGTCTGATGTTTTCTGGATGTCAGAGTGTATCTGATTTAATTCTCAACACAGTCTTGAGAGGAAGGTGGTATCCTGATTTTATAGATGGAGGCAAGGAGGCAAAGAGAGATTGGGGAGATTGCCACTTTCAGAGTGAATTTAAACAAAGTGTTTTGTGTTTTGTTTTAAGATATTTATTTATTTATTAAGATTTTTTTTCTTTTTATTTGACACAGAGAGAGAGATCACAAGTAGGCAGAGAGGCAGGCAGAGAAAGAAAGAAGCAGGCTCCCTGCTGAGCAGAGAGCCCAATGTGGGGCTTGATCCCAGGACCCTGAGATCATGACCTGAGCTGAAGGTAGAGGCATAACCCACTGAGCCACCCAGGTGCCCCTTAATTATTATTATTATTATTTTTTTTTTTTGAGAGAGAGACAGAGATAGCAAGAGGGAGAAGACAAGCGGGGAGGAGAAGCAGGCTCCCTGCCGAGCAGGGAGCCTGATGGGGGGCTCGATCCCAAGACTCTGAGATCATGACCTGAGCCAAAGACAGACGTTTAACCGAATGAGCCACCCAGATGCCCCTAAACAAAGTTTTTATAGCTCTTTCAAAGTCCTTCCCCTATAGAAGCAGCTCGCAAACTCAAAGGAACATCAGAGTCACCTGGAGGGCTATTTTCTTTTTTTTTAAAGATTTATTATTTATTTGAGAGAGAGAGAGAGAGAACGAGCAAGAGGGGCAGAAGGAGAAGAGAGAATCTCAAGCAGACTCTGGGCTGAGCGTGGAGTCTGATGTGGCCCTGAGATTATGACCTGAGCTAAAACCAAGAGTTGGAAGCTTAACCACTTGGGCCACCCAGGCACCCCTGGAGGGCTTTTTAAAAACAGATTGCTGGGCCCTACCCTCAACCTTTCTGATTCAGCAGGCCTGTGGTGAGGTTGAGAATTTGCATTTTTAACAAGCCTCCCCTCTCCCCCTCCATCCCCCACCCTCCCGCCGCGCCCCATGAGGGTGATATAGCTGGCTCTAGGGCTGCACTTGCAGAGCCCATGCCCTGTAACATAGAAGACGTTCTCTACCTCTAAACCTATTTCAGTCATGCCCTGTTAATAAAGAGTGAGCATTCAGTACCTGAGCAAAATTTTGAAAAATCTGTGGCCTTTCATGACTTAGGCTCTTCAGATGCACCCCCTGTACCCTTGGGAGAGGTGGTTTGCCTGGGGGTCCTTAAAACTGCAGGGTAAACACAATGCATCCTCAAGGAGTGCCAGCTTTCCTTGATGGTAAGTAGTTTAACATGCCATTTTTATATTAAAACAAACACACAGCTGTGTTATGGAGTAGAATACAAATGCACGTGCATTCCTCAAATAAAGCTCTAGATTTCAAAGAAAGTCTGCCCCTATGGCAGACTGCTTCAGGCTATGCTTCAAGTCTCAAAGGGTGCTCATTGGCTCTCCTCTGGCAATGAGCAGATTTAGCTGAGGAAGAAAAAAGGTTATTTTACATCGATATTAAATACCTTTTTGAGCTGAGAGTTTCTATCTCTGGATTCAGATTCTTGTCTTCTTTCTGACCTTATAGTGAGCATTCCTCAGGGTCCAGCCTTCAGGACCAGATAGGTCAACCTTTTTCCAAGGACATACAGAAACCCCAGCATTAGAGATGACATTTTTGGGGTGCCTGGGTGACTCAGTGTTTAAGCAACTGTCTTTGGTTCAGGTCATGATCCTAGGGTCCTGGGATCGAGCCCCCAGTAGGGCTCCCTGATCCATCTCCCTCTGCCCTAACCCCTGAGCTTGTTCTCTCTCTCACGAATAAATAAAATCTTAAGGAAAAAGAGAGAGATGACATTTCTGTTTAACATTGGGTGCTATAAACTTCAAGTTAAAAAAAATAAGGAGATTAATATTTTAAGCCTTATTGTCCTCATGGAAGAAAAGGATCAAAAGTCAGTTTGGGGGGATTTTTTTTTTCCTTCACTGTGGGTCCTACAAACACACACACACACACACACAGAGTCAGTTTTGGGAGATATTTTTTTCCTTCACTGTGCGTCCTACACACACACAGACACACACACACACAGTCAGTTTTGGGAGATACTTTTTTCTTTCACTGTGGGTCCTACACACACACACACACACCACCCACCCACCCACCCAGCAGCAGATGAACTGTAGGTTTTGTATATACTAGTTCCTAAGTCAGGTGCCTATTGTTTTAGGCTGTATTGTCCATTTGAAGTGAGTGGCTCTATTCTTCTTATGCCAAGCATGAGTATGGGACCCTTTCATTAGGCCCCAGTTTGTGGTTTTGCTAATGGCAGCAGTAGCACTCACCTATTTCTACAAGTTAACATATTACTGCTTTTGTATGGCCCATAAGCTCAGTATGGTTATGCAGTTTTATATGGCTGAAAAAAATGAAAACAGAAATGAAGTTTCATGAAAAATGAAGATTATAAGAAACTGAAATTTCAGTTAGACGAAATGCAGTTTCCATAAATAAAGTTTCATTGGAATATCTCTATACTCATTCAGTTTCTTGTCTACAGCAACTTTTGGTTGGTTTCACAGTACAAGGGCAGAGGTAAGTAGTTATGACAGAGACCTTGTAGCCTACAAAACCTAAGTAGAGATGACTTGGCAGAAAAAGTTTACAGATCCCTGAGCTAAACCATACTGGAGACAGGTACATTTCTGCCTTGGGGAACTGGGTGTCATGGATCCCAAATCAGACCACTTCTGCCACTTCCAGAATAAGTTCTCTCATCTATCTGTCTATTTTTCCCCCAAGGTAACCTTTCATAGCTGGTTGTTTGAATGCTTGGCACCTCTTTGTAACAAAAACATGAGTATGTCTTTAAGATAGGGTGTCCAAGTTCAGAACTCAAGGCTTTTAGGGTAGGGGAAGGAAAAGTACCTCTTATTCATTCCTACATTGATATTTTTAAAAACCCTAAATTATTATGTCAGTAATTTTCTTGCCTTAATTCTTAGTCTTTGAAAGGAAAAGCTCTGAGAGACTGTATGTGGGGTTTTCCCTTCATCTCATGGATTCAAGAAAAGTACAGGAGTTAAAGAATTTGTGAATCTCTCTAGGTGATGATGTTCATAGTGATACCACCTTTTGACAGTTTCTCCAAGGAGAAATAGAATCACCTATTCACACACAAATATGTATTTATTTCCATCCTGGGTTCTCCCCAGTAAACAGAGGCTGAATCAGGGTTTACGTTGGCTAGTTTATTACCGAAGGTGGTCCAGGGAATAGGGACATGGGAGAGGAAAACTGGAATAAAGGAAAAGTCAAGGTGAGGGTGCATTCTTTCCTTTTTAGTTTCTTCTTCTTTAAAGAAGAAAAGAAAACCCCTATTGAGATGTAAGTTATGTAATATAAAATTCCCCCACTTAAAATGTACAATTAAATAATTTCTAGTATATTCAGAGTTGTACATCCAGCATCATAGTCAATTGTTAGAATATACTCATTAACCCAAAAAGAAATCCTATCCCCTTCATAGTCCTTTCCATTTCCCCCCAACTCTTTCCCAGATTCTGATAACCACCAGTCTACTTTCTGTCTCTATGGATTTGCCTATTCTGGACATTTCATATAAATAGAATCACATGAAACTGGCTTCTTTCACTTTCCATGTTTTTAAGGTTCATCCATGTGGTAGTGTGTGTCAGTACTTCATATGTTTTTATTGCCCAATAACATTCCCTTGTATGAACAAACCACATTTTATTTATCCATTCATCAGTTGGTGGACATTTGAGTTGTCTTATCTTTTTGGCTATTATAAATGTTAAGAACATTAGTTTACAAGTTTTTGTGTGGACATATGTTTTCAGTTTTCTTGGGTAAATTCCTAGGAATGGATTGCTGGATTATATGTAACCCTATATTTAATGTTTTTGTCTGTTTTCCATAGTGATTGCACCATTTTATTCCATCTAACAATGTTGAGGGCTTCAATTTCTCTGCATCCTTATTTAACAACACTTGTTATTATCTGTCTCTTTGATTTTAGCCATTGTAGAGGGTATAAAATGGTATCATACTGTGGTTTTGATTTGTTTTTCCCAATAACTAATGAAGTGGAACATCTTTTGCATGCTCGTCGTTTATTGGTATTTCTTGGGAAAAACATGTCTGTTCAGGTCCTTGGCCCATCTTTTAGTTATTTGTCCTTTTATTATTGAATTTTAAGAGTGTTTTTTATATATATTAGATACACATACTTTATCAGATACATGATTTGCAAATTTTTTTCTCATTCTGTACTTTTTTTAAATTGTATTTTTTGAAACACAAAAGTTTTAAATTTTGACATAGCCCAATTTATTTTTTTTTCTTTTTCTTCTGGCACTTGTGCTTTTGGTGTTAAATACAAGGCTTTGTCTATTGCAAAGTCATGAAGATGTATTTATTTTCTTTTAAGAGTTTTATAGTTTTAGTTCTTACATTTAGGTAGGTCTGTGATCCATTTGAGGTCATTTTTGTGCATGGTATGTGAAGAAATGGCACACTTGATTTTTCTGCATATGCATATCCTGTTCTAGAACCATTTGTTGACAGGTCATTCTTTCCCCCATTGAATTATCCTGGACCTTTGTTAAGAATCAATTGACCATATATGTAAAGGTATACTTCTGGATTCTCGTTTCTTTTCATTGGTCTACATGTATAGCCTTAGGCCAGTGCTACACTATCTTAATTACCGTAGCTTGGTAGTATGTTTTGAAATCGGGAAGCATGTGAATATTTGTGTCCCCCCAAATTCGTATGTTAAATTCTGATGCTCAATGTGATAGTATTTAGAGGTGAGGCCTTTGGGAGTTGCTTAGGTCAGGAAAGTGAGACCCCCATAAATCTGATTAATGTCCTGTAAAAGAGATTCCACAGAGCTCCCTCACCCCCTTTCCATCGTGTGAGAACATAGCAAAAAGAAGGCCATCTATGAATCAGGAAGCAAGCTATCTTCAGGCATCTTGGATCCTGGACTTGCCAGTCTATAGACCTGTGGGTAATTTTCATTTTTTTATAAGCTTCCCGTCTGTGGTATTCGGCAATAGTAGCCCGAATGGAGTAAGACAGCGGGAGACTTCCAGTGCTATTCATCTTCAAGATTATTTTGGCTATTCTGAGACCCTCGAATTTCTGTATGAATTTTAGGATCAGCTTGTCAGTTTCTTCCACAAAGAAGCCAACAGGGGTTTTGGATAGAGATTGTGTTGATTCTGTAGATCACTTTAGTGAGTATTGACATGTTAACAATGTTAAGTTCTGGGCGCCTGGGTGGCTCAGTGGGTTAAAGCCTCTGCCTTCGGCTCAGGTCATGATCTCAGGGTCCTGGGATCGAGGCCCACATCAGGCTCTCTGCTCAGCGGGGAGCCTGCTTCCTCCTCTCCCTGTCTCTCTGCCTACTTGTAATCTCTCTCTCTGTCAAATAAATAAATAAAATCTTTAAAAAACAAAAAAACAAAAAAACAAAAAACAAAAAACAATGTTAAGTTCTCTGCTCTATGAACACAGATGTCCTTCCATTTGCTTAGTTTTTTCTTTAATTTCTTTGAACAATGTTTTATCACTTTCAAAGTATTAATTTTATATGTCTTTTGTCAAAATACTTCATTCCTAAGTATTTTTGATTTTGCAAATGAAATTGTTTTCTTTTACTTTCAGGTCGTTCATTGCTAGTACAAGAAATACAACTGTGTTTTTAAAATCCCTTTTATACTGTACAAACTTGCTGAACTTGTTTATTCCATAGTTTTTAAGTGGGTTTCTTTGGATATTCTATATGTAAGGCTATGCCATCTGAAAAAAGAGATAATTTTACATTTGCTTTTTCAATCCGGGTGCCATTTATTTCATTTTCTTGCCAGATTACCCTGCCTAGAATCTCCAGTATAATTTAGAATACAAGGAGGGAGAGTGATGATCCTTGTCTTGTTCCTGATCTTAGGGGCAAAGCTCTAATACTTTCACCATTAACTGTTGTTAGCTGTGGGGTGTTTTTTTTATAGATACCCTTTATTGGGTTGAAAAAGTTGCTTTCTATTCCTGGTTTGTTAAGTCTTTTAATCATAAAAAGGTCTTAACTTTTATCAGATTTTTTTTCCTGCATCTTTTGAGATGATTGTTGTTTCTTTTGTCATTTTTTTCTATTTTCATAGTGTATTACATTGATTTTCAGATGTCAAACCAACCTTACATTCCTGAGATAAATCCTACTTAGTCATGACTTATAATCTTTTTTATATGTTACTGAATTTAGTTTGAGAGATTTTTGCTTGAGCAATTTTTCTATATTTGTAACAGATATTATTATGAAATTTTCCTTTCTTTTGATAGTTTTATCTAGCTTAGATGTCAGGAAAATACCTAGCCTCGTAGAATACATTGGGTAAGGTAATGTTCTTTCCTCTTCTGTTTTTTTAAAAAGAGGATTTGTGAATAATTGGTGTTATTTCTTGTTTAAATGTTTAGTAGAGTTTACCAGTGAAATAATCTGGAAAGATACATTCTTGAGTTGAACAATAATACAGGCCCTGTGGCTGGATTCTGTCCTATCCCTCTGAAAGATAGAGTGGATTCTATTTCTATTCCACCAAAGGGACAGAAGAGAGGAATATTTATTTATCCATCAGCTTCCATTCCCCATCAGTCAGTTGTTTCCTTGTAAAGTGTTAGCTTCCTTGCACATTTCAGACTTTCCGTATATGAGTGCTAAGTGAGTTCTTACAGATACCCTACACTGCAGAGTCAGAGAAGCAGCAGCGTGGCTGAAGAGAAGCACTATAATGTACAACTTCAGGTAGAAGCTTCTAGTTAGAAACTTGTGCTAGGATCAATGGTTGCAGTAAATGATTTGAGTGAAGACGTGAATTAGGGTACAGAAACTATTCAATATGGTGCCACCACTGGGGCACTTCAGTCTGCTTTTGCCCTCCATTATCTTTAATCCTTCACAGAGACTTCAAAGGTTGGTCACCTCCCAAATCTACAAAAGACTTAAATGTAAATGTTAGTGGAGCAAGCTTCAGCTACTTCCTCTGTATCTCCTCTCCTTTCTCCATCTCTCATTGTATATTTCCCTCATCTTTACTCAGCATGTCAGTGAAGACAATGTTCTGGCCTGGTAGAGTAACTTGGAACTTCATCTTTGAGGATGTGAGTCTTCAATTGTTGTACCTTTGTTGACCATGGTTTTCTACAATTCCCATTTACAGTTATTACCAGAAGCACTAAGAGATGTCCCAGAGAATCCCATAGTTACCGTACGTACGTCTTCCAGCCCTTCTTTGTATAGCAGCAACCATACGTCCTCATGGTAACATGATCCATTACAACTGCCAATATAGTAATTCCTTTCCTGGCTTGATGTTCTCCTGTCATGAGGAGCCCCAAATGGCAAAGTGGTAGTTGTAAGTTCAGGTTCAGTGGAATCCAGTCTAGCAGAGCCTTAAGTTTTAGGGACAAGGAGAACAAATTCCCCAAACTGGGAACTGGACATGAAGAACATTGTCTATCTTACCCCTTATTTTTTGAGCCAATTGGTTCTGGCTTTTAGAGACATAGCAACGTGTGCATCAGCCATTGCTTCAGTTCTAAGTCCCAGAGCACAGTGTCCCAAACCCAAAGGAAGTTGTGCCTGGGGTGGACCTTATTTGAGATTTCAGTGAGCCATTTCTTCATGCCATTAGGCTGACTTCTTTGAGTAGTGGGATATATGGTAGAACTATTGGGTCAAGTGATCAAATACCTATAGTTGTACCTTCATAGCCATAAAAAGGGTCCTTTTTGATGAATGGTAATATATGTTTATCTAAATTAGTGTTCTGTAAGTTTTTGCAGGGAGATGCTGATGAAAGGACTGTAGGCCAGGGAGGCAATCCCATATCTGTAGTAGGTATCATTTCCAGCAAGCAAAACTCCAGGTAGGAGTTGTCTAATAAATTAATCTGCCAGTGAGTGGTTGGTTGGTCTCCTCAGGAGATAATGCCATATTTAGAGTTCAGCATCAGACTCTGCTTTTGGCAGGATGGGCATTTGGCAGTGACCTTGGTAAGAGGTGTCCCATGCTGTTTGGCTCATGTGTAGCCTTCATTCCTGTCACCATAGCAACTGTGTAAGGGCCTTTCTGCAACTTCTGGAGGCAGTGGGTACTTTATAGTGAGCTATAATATGAAACACAAATAAGAGCATGTTTTGTATCTTCTCTAGTAGGTTCACCCATATGCTCTTCTTCACAAATTTTTTTTTTTTTGTCTCTGACCTTATTCCTTTCAGACAGCTGACCAATAAGATAAGCCATTCAGCAATGCTCAGAATTTGGGTTATTGTACATTCCAGGACAGGTCATTTCTTCCTTTATACAAAGTGAATGACCATATGTTCTATTCTTACCTTTGTCTACTAGAAGGAGTTCAGTTCACCCCTTTCTTTGTTTGTTTCTTTGTTTTTAAAGATTTTATTTATTTATTTTGAGAGAGAGAGTGAGAGTGAATGAGCACGAGCCAGGGGAGGGACAGAAGCAGAGGGAGAGAGAGACTCTCAAGCAGACTCCACACTGAGCACAGAGCTGGGCACAGGACTCGATCTCACAACCCTGAAATCATGACCTGACCCAAGATCAAGAGTCAGATGTTTAACCGACTGAACCACTCAGGCACCTCTCACTTTACCACTTTCAGTCAAGGCCACCTATGACTGGGGCTTCTGTGTGGCATCATTCTCAGCCACCACCAACATGTAGAGTCAATCCATCAGGGAACTACGCCCTAGGTGTTTTTCTTCTCTAATAGTTGATCTTAGGATCTGTGTTCCCCTGTAGCTGTAAGATATGAGTTGAGAGAGATGCATCAGTATGACCTAACAGTTCTAGGAGTCTGGGCCACCTCTTTATGTAAATTATGTATGCCTTCAAGACCTGCTTGTGTCTGGTTCTGGGTGTGCCATTTCCATCATATGATGGATTGGTGCTTATAGCCATCCAACATTATGATTTGATGGATCTGATAATATTGGTAAACAATGGACAATTGCAGACATATAATTATTTGGTGTCCTCAGGCCAGGCTCTTAAGATTCTACTAGAGCTCCTTAGCATTCCAAGAACAGATTTTCAAATGGTGGATAGTATTCTCCTACAAAAGGCCTGGCCTTCTTCTAGAACTTGAACAATATGCACTTGATTCTTCTCTTCAGGCTTGTCAGGGATATTACTCTGCATTTTTATTCAATAAGCATACCTCTAGCACTATTAAATCTGTTCGGTCATATGGCCTGAGTTCTAGGACAACTTGCAATGCATGCTGGATCTGCTGCAGAATCTTATCTTGCTCTGAATTCCATTAAAAACTAGTACCTTTCTGGGTCACCTAATAGATGGCTCAGAGCAATATTCCAAGGCGTGATATAAGCTGCCTCTAAAGTTCAAATAGACCCACCCAATGCTGTACATCTCTTTTAGAGCTATAGGGTACGAGGAATGACAACTTGTTCTCTACCTAGGAGAGGATATCCTGACATGCCACAGACTACTAGACAACTATTCTGCTCCTAGGAATACCACGGTCTGGTAGCTGTAGTTTCAGATCTTTGCAGGTCAAGATATCCTGGTTGCCACTTTGGCTTTGCTTTCCCTGACAGTAATTTCATCCATCTTGCCTCTGTCTGTTAAGTAATGCCACATGGCCTCTGCCCTTGTGCAATCCTTTTGTCCTTATTGAAGCCATAAATCCCAGTTCTGTGTCAGCATCTCCTACTGTTAACTCTGTCTTGCAGAGCATAGCATTAGGGAGCTGTTCTTCTCTTTACCAGTGAACCTTCTGGGCCACCAGCTAACTCTTCCCCTGAACTTCTTGAATTTCTGCTTCAGTCTTTTACCAAAACCTCTATAAGCCATTGGGAACCCAACGCGAGGGGTGGTAGTTGCATCCTACTTCCCCAACATGCCATCAAGTGGCTTCCTGGCGCTCAGAAAACACATGGAGCTTTGGGAAAGCTTCTGCTTTCAGAAATCTCTAGAATAGAAGCAAGTCAAGCCATCTCCTCTCTGAATTACCCATAATTTTAAGAGGACTCATTTCATATACCTTCTGTCCTTTGCAGCAACATCTAAGAGAGATGGAAATGACACTAATTTGTTACTGGTTCTTGCTCTACCTAATTTTCTGATATCCTGTCTGTCTTCCTGAGCAGCTCAGAGCTTGTTTAGCTCTCATGTCTTTGGGGGAAGGGTGTGTGGAGGTATGGCCATTATTAGTGCTCATTAGTCCTGAGGTTCCTTTTCATCCTGGAGGTATGAGAAACAGAACGTTGTAGCCCCCATAGAGTCAGGCAGAGCTGTTTGCCTAGTTCTCACCAGTGGTCTGTGGTCAGATATGACATATGTCACATTTGAGCCAAGGCGGTTGTATCAGTCAGTGTGGGCTGTCATAACAAAATACCACAGACTGGGGTGACTTCAATAAGAGATGTGTTTTCTCACCATTGTGATGAAAGGTACTGGCGAGCTTGGTTTCTAATGCGAGCTCTTTTCCTGGCTTGTGGGCTGCTACCTGCTTTTTGTGTCCTCACATGGCCTTTTCTCTGTATGTGGATGGAAGGAGAGAGAGAGAGCGTGAGCTCCGGTTTCTCTTCTTATAAGGGCACCATCTCTGTCACAGTAGGATCCTATCCTTATGACCTCATTTAATATCTCTTACCCCCACAAAGGTCCAAATAAAAGGTCTCCAAATACAGTCCCATTGAGGGTTAGAGCTTCAACATGTGAATTTTGACAAGACACAGTTTAGCCCATAATAGCAGTGAAAATCTCCTGTGTCATTCTCCAACTTTCTCTTTGCCTGCCTTGGCAGTCCTGGAACCCGTGTGTTCCAGATGGTATAGTTACAAGATAGAAGTAAACTGAACCTTGAGTCAATACTTAAAAGGGTCCTACTTTGGAGAAACAATGGAGCCACCAAGAATCTTGACAAGGAAACAATATGTATTAAGTCATGGAGATATAGGACTAGTTCATTACTGTAGCATGAAACCCATTTTATCCTAATACTGGAGAAATATAGCCCGTCATATGTAAATACTACCTAATTTCTTTTTTTCTCATAGCTAGTACAAGGTCCTTCAAATCTAGGAAATTTTTATTTACAATTTTCGGTATAGAAATTGTCATGGGGAACAAGACACACCATTTGAAATAACTTTAAAATTAATAGATAATATTTTGCATATGACTTCCCCTCTGTCACCAGAAGTTTCCATTAAGATTATCTTGTTGGATCCACAGTATTTCAGTCTAAAGGCAGAGATACTCTAAGTTTGAAAATATTCTTTTCATGTAAGTTATTATCTTGCATATCATCTTGTTTACTGGTGAAAAGCCTTTCTACCATTTGCATTGAAGAGAGCAGTACTTCTCCTGGAGTGAATTATCAGTTTGGAAAATACACCCTTATTTTTAATTTAAAATTTATGTGACGTTCAGATTCATCAAACAGTTATATCTTTAATTTCCTCAAACACAACATTTTCCAGGCTCTCTCTTGCTTTGGCTCTCAGGTAGCTTTATTTATGTTCTACTCTTAAGGTACACAGAGCTTTCTTATGGAATGAATTGTGTTGAACAAATAACAAAAACGTTCCCACCCTAAGGAGCTCAGAATCTGCAGGTAGGTCACCTAATCTAGGATGCAGAATAAAGAACAAGCACTGTGTGTGGGTTGGGGTTGTCGTTTCTGGAAAGATCAGCAGCGAAGGTGTGTTTTTAGCCTAGTGACACACAACTGATGTGATGGCACAATGATTTATCAGGTAAAATGAGACATTTAACAATAAAACAGGCCATTAGGAAGCCACCAGTGAGTCATTACAGTAGGCATTTCCGTTTTAAGGATGGCCTCAACCTTGTAGCAGGGAGAGACAAAGAAACGGCTTACCCTTCAGGAGCTCTCGGCATGGCTAAGCTATTTTTTACTGCTTTTACGTGGTACCTGAAGGGAACGCAAGCGGACAGAGAAACAAAGGCAGTCAGCTTTCCATCGCCACTAGTGACAGTACCATCTCCAATTATAGCCTCCCAGAGATCTCTGAAATTGTATTTCTGAAATGGCCATTTATTAAAAGCTTAAGGCTCTTCTGATAAATACACTGAGAAGTTCTGTCATACTCCTCACAGGGCCAAAGGAGACTGCGTTCGTGCTCAGTGTGAGAGCAGGGGTGGTGTGGGCTGATGGGGGAGATGAGGTGTGGTTGAGGGCTGTGATTCAGCTTTGTGAGTAATGAAGTGACAGGCTGGAAGGCAACTTCATTATCTGTGGTGCACTGGATCCATCCATCTGCAGGAAGTGAAAGTACTTCGAGAAGGCAGGAGGCATATAATGGCAAAGGAAGTGGCATGTGCTAGTTAAGTGGGTGGTCTTGGGAGTCAGAGAAATTTCACTTCGCATCCCGGACTGAGAGATTTGATATAGGTTACTTAACTTCTCGGAACCTCAGTTTCCCCATCACTAAAATGGGGATAAGAATAGAGCCTTACTTGTACCTACTGAATAAAGTAACTTGGGGAAAGTACTGAGTGTAACACCTGACAAAAATCACAATAATAACAACCATTCACTTCTGTGGCCACCTGTTAAGTGCTTCATATATTAAAAATGTAACATCTTCTACTTAGAGCCTAATAAGTCCCCGCAAGATAGCACACTCACCTATGTAGGAGGGGAAAACCAAGGAAAAGTGAAGTTCACTGACTTGTCCAGGGTTACACAGGAAATGAATGGGGCAGCCAGTGCTTTTGGCCACAAAACTGGACTTCCTCGCACTATGCCACATGGCGGATGGGTTGAATAAACTTTCAGGGCAACCCAGCAGATACCATTAACTCAAGAGGGATATTGAAGTAAATATCTTCCTTATAATCCATGTGGCACAACTTTAGAGCCTTGGCTGCTTGAAATGATGACAGTCTAGGAGGATGTGTTGGAGGGAATAATCCACAGTGGCTGTTCCAATATGTAAGTTGGGATGGTAACAATACTTCTCATCTTCCTCACGTCTGCTGAGAAGGTCAGTAGAGACAATACTTACACACAGTATAATGTACAAGACATTATTATGTGGCTAATGATCATTATTTTGTTATAGACCTTATAGTTTCAACCAGTTTTTCTAGAATCAGGTACTCTAGGCTTCCTTAGTCTCCTTCCTTAGTCCCTGGGGCCTGTTTGGTTTCCTCAGGGAACTGGCATGAGTGTGTTATAGGAGGATTTCTTCTAAAAGCTGGTAGGCCGAGGTGATGATATGCTTGTGTTGGTTGTGATGCTGCTTCAGAGTGTGGAAGGTGGCTGGGGCAGGAGCTTGCTGATGGACATGACTTCTAGTCGTGGTTCCATTATTTGTTAGGTTTGTTCATGTTCATGAATAATTTATTCATCAGAAACTGGATCCAGATTTAACTAAGACTTGGTCTTTGCACCAAAGCTAATAGCCTGGTAAAGAAGACAAATTCAGAAGCAAATAACACAATCTTTCCAAGCATAGGCATGGGAGAGCATGTGGTCATTTCAACGTAAAAGGATGAGGTGAATTATCTATCTATCTTTATTAACAATAAAAGGATTTTAATGGCACTATTCACTTTTGTACACATTTTGAAGTGCCTACTATATATTAAGAACTGTGCAATAGACTAAAGTTATGGGTGGTGAAAAAGCCATAAAACCCCCCACAAAGTTATGCCTGACCTAGAGGACTTCACAGCAGAGAATCAGGTATGTAAAAAGGTGGCTTGCCATAGAGTGAGTTGGACGCAGTAATAGAACCTCAGACATGAGTATCATTGGAGAGACCATTGTATTTAGTGGGGTTCTTGGTGACAAGGAATAAAAATTACTTGTGGGTATTTTAAGCAGAAAAAGGCTATAGTTGGTAGCTCACTGGATTGCCTAGAAGGATGAAAACCAGGTTGGCAAAAAGTCAGAAGTAAACGGAATCTAGACAACCCAACCAAGCCTTGCCACTGAATCAGTCCACTGAAGACACTAGGCTGTCACCACAGAGTGTCTGCACCATCCTGAACTGTCACCGCCACTGTCGCCGGATGCAGCTGGCAATCCACTCTAGACCCAATGCCCTGGACCTGTGCATGTCCACTACAATGTAGGTCTCATGCTTTCTCCACAGTCACAAAGGGAACTGAGAAAGTGAGTCTTCGGCAGCTTCTGTAGTTGGAACAATTTCTCTTTCCCACTAGGTCTGATAAAGTGAGAAATTCTACAGAAGTAGGTGGGGGGAGCAGAAACTGGCCACCCAAAGATACATGTTGCAAATCATGGAAGGTCATGTTTTCATTCTTGCTGACTCTTGTGCCTACTGGTAAAAAAACAAGTTGATTTACTATCGTATCACATTTATGGAAGAATATGTATAAAGCTACCATTACATGCTATAGTAATTGGCCAAAAGAAAATCCCATGTATTTACACCTCCATAAGCTGTGTGTTTCTTCCTTATTTCTTTCCCAGCCAGGCATCAGATGCACACTCACACAAGCCCCCCAACTGAAAACATGGCTCTGTACCAAACAACTAATAAGCAGGCCTAGGGTTCTTTTGTTCCATTTTGTTTTTTTTAAATAATTACTTTTCCTATTTCTTTCTTACCAATTCAGCCAACATGCTTTATCTCCAGGAAATTACATTTGCTCACGTAGGTGTGTGAATAAACAGAATGACAAGAGTTTGTTTCTGCTAGAATTAGATGGATATTGCAATTACTTGGGGAAAGAACGTTTCCCTAAATTCAGCTATGAATCCTCCACAGATCAAAACAAAGATCACTTGAAAGATGGTTCTCTTGCCTTCATACATACTGTATTTTGTGAGCATGTAACAACCTCTTATTATGTGGTAAAATACTCTTTTTGGCACTGAGGAAAACAAACATATTTTGAACTTCACCAAGATAGGGAGAACAGATAAGCTGAATTTTTTGGTCAAACAAAAGGGGATTAAAAGCTTTGCAGGTATGTGTGATAAAGACTGAAAAGGAAGTGTTCAGGATGTTTTTGTAGCTCAAAAGAGTATTAAACCTAGAGCCTCCATTTAAGATTATTATAAGGAGAGTTTCCTGAGCTCCTGTAGGTGCCTTTTTTTGCAGGGGGTGGGGGGCGGAGATTTCTGTTCACATTTTGTGATCTAACCAGCCCCAGGTTTTATTTAGTTTTTAGTTTATTCGTTTGTTTACCTAATGGTTTTGGTACTATTCTTGAGGACAAAGACCTTTCTTCCTAGAATGCCTAGCTCTTACCTGTGGCTCTTTCAGCATCTAGTTAAGTCAGAAATCAGAAACCCAAAGGGGATGAATGACGTGAACGGAGACGGCTTAAGAATATTGTGGAATTTAAGTAGATATTTATTTTTTATGCAGAGTAAATACACCAGTCATATAGTGGTTTTGAGTATGTATTATAAGCCCAGTAGCATGTTAGGTATTGGTGCTAGATACGACATGGAACAGCCATGAATCTTCTCTCTTAGAAATGAGAATCCAGAAGAATGTGCTTTCAGGGACAGATAATGTAAAATTATACATGGTTCATGGGGCAGAGAAGAAGTTCCGTAATGCATTTGTGGCCAGATGATTATGAATAATCTGAGGAAAGATATTAATGTGTTTAATGGAGATGCTGTTGATATACTTAGATTTAAAAAATATTTCTGCAGTTTTTAATTAAAATCTTATCTGATTAACAGAAAGGGATGGCAGCTTTACCCTCCTTCCCTCAACATATATCTGTATATGAAAAATGACATATATTAAATTAAGGATATGGAGGAAAATCACAAACTACATAAACTACAGTATGCTTAAAGAAAGAGTAATAAAACAAAAAGGTTAAACTGTCTCAAATGGAGAGCATAAATATTAGGAGTTTTCTTGAGGCATAATCAAGGGCCACTGGAAACAACAGCCCAAGATATAGGAAGCATTCTGGATTGGAAAAGAAAATGGTCCTGAAAATGCACATGGAAAAGACTGTTTTGGGGGAGTTCTAAACATTTTGTATCTTTATTTTATTTTAAAGATTTTATTTATTTATTAGAAAGAAAGCATGAGCAGGGGGAGGGAGAGAATCTCAAGCAGACTCCCCACTGAGCACAAACCTGAGGCAGGGCTGGATCCCACAGCCCTGAGATCATGACCTGAGCTGAAACCAAGAGTCAGATGCTCAACTGGTTGAGCCACCGGTGCACCACTAAACACCCTGTATCTTGGCAATATTTTTAAAAAGAAAAAAAATCCTCTCATATGTATGTATATATTATATTTAATATATATCACCATATATATTATTTTTCATAATGAAATTAATAGAAACCCTGTATTATTTCATGAGTAAGAATTCAGAAATTTGCCACCCACATACAAACGCTTTTGAGGAAAAACATTAAAAAGAAGTTCTTCCTACAAATCAAAATTAAATCCTACAATATAGTATTTGAACAGTCCTATTCTTGCTAGGACAATTCTATTTTAACATGGGTATAATTTGAAATAAGGAAAATGATTAATATAAATATTTTTATTACAGCATTATTTATAATAGTACAATTTGGCAAAATGTTAAATGTTCAACATTAGGAGAATGTCCATATGATAGAATGTATCAAATAATTTCTATTAACATAAGAAAATCATATGCAGTCTAAAGTTGAAAAAATGTATATGTGTGTGTGTACATACATGTGGATGTGTGTGCATATAGGAATACATATTTTTGCTTTGTTATACAATTTTCCTTTAGGAATTTCTACGGAGAGTATAACTCACTTTTTAAAATTAGAAATAAATGCAAAATGGGTGCCTGGGTGGTTCAGTGGGTTAAAACCTCTGCCTTCGGCTCAGGTCATGATCTCAGGGTCCTGGGATCGAGGCCCGCATCAGGCCCCCTGCTCAGCGGGGAGCTTGCTTCCTCCTCTCTCCGCCTGCCTCTCTGCCTACTTGTAATCTCTCTGTCAAATAAATAAATAAATAAATAAAATCTTAAAAAAAAAAAAGAAATGCAAAAATATAAAAATATAACTTTTTAAAAGAAAAAATACTCAAAGTTTTGAAGAAAAAAAGAGGCATATGTAAGAATTTTGTTAAGGATTTAAAATTCTGTAAGGTTTTCAGTCTTGGAAAAAGACTCTCTCCTGGCCGCCTCCTCCCCTCTTCGTAAATCATAATGCAGCTATATTCACATCAAAAGGAGGCAGAATTAGTATTTTGGGAAACACAATCTAATATTAACAAATGGCATGAATAAGATAGAACTTTTTATTTTGTTGGGGAATGAAAATAAATTTTCTTTTTTAAAAAGAATCAACATAAAAGGTTTTTCCATTTGTTCCCTTTTATAGAACCTTCTTGAAATTTTATTTTTGACTTTTTTAGCAAACTGGGAAGTAGAATAAATGGTAATAATATATTAGAATTATTATTATATAGAATATAAATGTAAATAATGTAGATATATAAAAATAGTGTATATTTATAATATATTCTATAGTGTTATTCCAAAAAAGGAAAGATGACATTAAGAAGATACCCGGAGACTTCAAATTATTTCTAATATCAAGCCTAGATAAATTGTTGTCTGGAGAAAGGGATAAACTTGAAGAGCAAATAAGAAGAAGTCAGCAGGATCCTTGAGGAAAATATATACTATGTAATTTACAAAAAAAAAAAAGGAAAGAGAAATGGGTTATGCATGTGACAGACTCATAAATTCGACACCAATTTTTGGGTAAAACAGACAAATCAACAACAAATGATTGGTGAATTCATAGAAAAGAGGCAGCAACCACTAGATTTCAGATCATGTTTCAGAAGGGCAGGCACACAAGTTACCCTTGGTTTGTTTTTTAATACATTAATTACTTGACTTCTAAATTGAGTGATATTTTAAAAACATCCAGATCTTCATTAGTTCGAGCAAGACATTTGACAGTTTTTACTGATTTCCTTTTGACAAATTGGAAAGCTCTCAATAAAGAACATGGTCATCAGATTTTATTCGGAGAGGCCGGCTTAGGAATTCCCAGACTCACTGTTCTGCCCTTTTATCTGTCCCTTTCACAAAACTGGTCAGCAACTTGGATGTGGACAGGAAAACTATGCAAATACCTGAAACCTGAAGATCTCATAATATATTTGGAATTCAGAATGATGTAGGCCAGTTGGAACAAATAGCCAAAACCCACCCAACCTCATTGAACATGATTAAATTCAAATTCAGTTGTTTAGGTTAGAAAATAAAGAACCGAGTTGGAGACCTATCTGAACTGTTGTTAAAATAAACAGGAGCGGGTTTTTATACAAACCAAATCTCCTACAAGGAAACGAAATGGTGTAACTATTAAACACTAATTTCTTTTCGAATTGTATTAATAGCAGATTAATATCAGTTCCAAGGAAGCTGATGCACCTGTCCCAAATTGTGCTTCTCAGTTCACATCAGAGTGTGGTTATCTATTATGTGCTTCATTGATAAGCCAAGAGGAGAGTGATCAGAGAATTTCCATGAAATTAAAACACAATTTTTAATTTCCGTGAAATTAAAAAAAAATAGCTCTCTGATGGTACTGTGGATATTTGGCTTATGGGAGAAAGATTTTTGGGCCATTCTGATAACAATCTTTATTTAAAGGGCTTTTGTGTAGAAGAGAAAATGGGTTATTTTGCATTGTTCTAGCAGGTGGTAGAAATAGTTATTCGGATATGGAATGCAATTTAGCATGAAGAACTTTTCAAACTATTAGAATCATATGAAGTTGGAGTGGAAAACCTTAGGAGGCAATGAGCTCTTGTAATGGTTAGTGTTCAGATGTGTAACTGACAGCTCTCCAGGTAAGGATTTTTACATGGAGTGGAAGTTGAATTGAATGGTAGTCTAAAGACTTCAACTCTTAAGGTGATCTGAGCTTGTAGACTCTGCTTTTAACTCTAAAAGCTAGATTTTGGTATCTTGAAAAATCACTTTTATAAGATGCCTTGGCAAAGATAGTAAACAGAAGCTATGGGGAGGAGAAGAAATGCATTTAGCTTTCTGTTCTTTGGTAGAGGTCTTAGCTGAGAGGGACATTATCTGTGATGTATACAGTTGACCCTTGAACAGCATGGATGTGAACTGCATGCGGCCACTTATATGTGACTTTTTAAAATCAATACGGTATGCCACTGTATATGGATTTTCTCTGCTTTATGATTTCCTTAATATTTTTCTCTAGCTTTATTGTAGGGATACAGTATATAATACATATGACATACAAAATGTGTTAAAACTGTATATTATTGCTAAGGCTTCTGATCCACACTTGGCTATTAATAATTAAGATTTGGGGGAGTCAGAAGTTACACATTATGACTTCAACTCCGTGAGGTTCAGTACCCCAAATCCCCCACATAGTTCAGGGGTCAACTGTATACGTATCAGGGCCTATCTCTACTTATGATTGTTGATTTGTTCTGTTATCTTTCAAATATTTTAATCTTTAACTCCCCTCAGACCCAGTTTTAGTAAAGAATAAAAACTTTTTAAGTAATTACATTTTAGTGTGCTTTTAGATGACTAAAATGGATTTTGTATCTGAATTAAATTGTAGTTCTAGGTGGCACACAGATTGTGTTCATGCAAACTTTCACAGCCGAGGCACATGGGTAATGTTCTTTGTCAAGTTTATGGTCTGCATTAACACTAGAATTATGTCCATGTTTATCGAATATTTACATTTTGTGAGACATACTTATAGTCATTAATGTGCTTTATCTCATTGAATGCTCAGGAAAATTCTGATGGATAGCATTCCCATGTTATGGATAAGGGGAGAGGGATGTGTGGAGACTTTCAGTTATTTATCATGGTGATTAAAGCACAGATGTTTACCACTGCACCTCATATCACTATAGAGTAGTGAGATTTATTTTGAATACTCAGGAATCCACAGTTCATTCCATTCTCCCCATCCAAACACCCAGAAGCAGCTACTTCAGGAATTTCCTTTTATAACTTGCTTTAAAAAAACAAAAAACAAAACAAAACAAAAAAACAAAACAAAACAGCTACACGCGAAAAGAAAATCAGGCTTTGTTTTTTGGTTTTTGTTTTATTTTTGCTCATTTCTTCTACTCAGCCTTTTTATAAGTTAACTTTTCTAAATTTTCAGGACTGCTTCCAAAGCTAAATTTTTAAAATTGTGTACTCAGGCAAGTCGCAATTTGTCATATTCCCAACCATCATCCTTCCAGCACCCCTAAAATATCTCTAGGTCTCACCTAAGACGGTCAACTGGGACCTCTCTTTGGAGTCCACGATGGGTAGAGTCCTGACCTGTTCCCTTGAAGAGTACCCAAAGAAAGAGAAGATCCTCAGCCTAGTGAAACACAAAGTTATATAACAACACATTCAGAGGGATTTACATGGAGCAGGGATGAATTATACAGTTTGTAGGGGGTCAACTAGCTAATCTGATGTCTTTCTATGGAATGTTGACTACCATGGCTGAGCGTAGCATTAAAAGTTTTTTCAATGCAAATATTGTAAAAGGCATTCTGCAGTCAGAGCTGATTTCCTACCATTGTGCTCGTTCCAGCCAGGCAGGATTAGTCATTGATTTCAGCAACAAGGAACTCATACAGTATTGTCGCCTGCCTTTGATTGCCTCTCTTGTTCATTGAGCAGGCTACAGGAGGCAGCAAGGTTACTTAGTGGGATGTATTAATTCAACCAAGTATCTAAACACACAGCCAGGCTTATTTCGATAAGGCTGTGACATATCTGTAACAATTTTCTTTGCTCTTCTTGTTTCTATGAGTAGATTTGCTTTCCTCGTGGAAAAAAAACCTTTGAGAGCCACTCTCATTGGATACTCTATTGCAAAGGGTATAGAGATGGTTATCTAAACCATTCATTCTTCATTAGTTTGGGGGCCGAAGGAAAAGTACTTTGGACAGTGAAAAACCTCTTTTTTCCCCCCTCTCTTTCTGTCTCTTCCTTGCTTTCTGTTTCTCTCTCTGTCTCCTTCCCTCCCTTCCTTCCTCCCTGAGGTATATGTTCACTCTTAAGGCCATTCCTCAGTTAAAATAGGTTGCTTCGAGTAACTAGCTACTAGAATCACAGAATTGGAAAAGTCCTCTCAGTGCGGTAATTCTTCAGGGAGGTTGATCATAAAGAAAATATTTTGGTGCATGGGTGCTCCAAATTTCCATTGAAAAGTCTCTAGCTCAAAGTCTCATGCTTATTCAGAGACATGATTATCTGATTGGATGCAGGACTTGGCAGAAATCCCTTTTCAGCTCAGACATGGGATGGCGGCAGAGTCTCATTACGTTAATTTTATTTACAGGGCAGCCCGGTTTCCTGTGCTGTGAGCTGGGTGCTTATTCAGCTGCCTTGGCTTAGGTGGGTTTGCTGCACGGCGTATTTTTGTTTCCGAACCATTTTGGCCCTGGAAAGATGTCTGGCCTCGTTTCACTTTCATAACACTGATGAAAGCCACAGAAGTTTCCAGGGAGCCAGAGTCAGCGACTTGTGGGGCCCTACCTTGTGCCATGTGTATGGCTACTGAAGGGTGGGTTCTAATCTGAAGACCCCCATTTCCTGAGGCTTTTACCTTTGCGAAGGAAAGGAGTGTCGTCACTGAGTGTGGCATGAACCTCCTGAGGCAGGACTCAGAGCCAGTAGGTTCTAGATCGGCTTTCCTTCTTGCTATGCATAGATGAAGGGTCTTCTATCCCCACTTGCTCTCCCCCAGGATGCTCCGTGTTAGTACTTACTGCAAAGGATGTGGAAAGACTGGAAGAGTCTAGATTTAACGTTGAGGCTGCTACTATTGTTTTTGTTCTATTTGTTCATTCCTGTACTAATGTTCCCACACATCACAGGGTACGTACATCTGTTTTCTTTCGCGTGAGCATCACAATATATGGATGAAGGGGATGGAGACAGTGATGGCATGCTGATTTCATAAAGAAAGACCAAGTGCTTTATTCAGATTACACAGCTGGAATTTAAACCTAAATCTCTTAACAAGTAATCAGTGAATTTTTTTTTCTCACTCAGGAATGGTCCTAGTCAAAATTAATATGTTAATTATTATATTAATCTTCAGAAATTATTAAATTTGTCATAACATTGTATTACATTTGGAAAACGATCCTAGATTAGACTACACTCAGATCACAAAAGATGGTGATGGTTGCTGAGAAATCAAATCATAACTAAATTTAAGTTTATATTCAACAAAAATTAAACATCTTTCCAAGGATTTGCAGCAGACAAAATTATATTTTAAGTTGGGTGTGGCTGCACTGAATGTGCTATAAATGAAAGAGATGGAGGTCTCTTGACACAGGAGTGCTAGGCTAACAAAGGTCTTCAGACCGTCTTGCTTGTATGATACAAGGTTAGCTGGTCCCAAAAGCTGATGTATTTGTACTTTAAGACTATGAAAAAGCACTTATTTATGCATACATATATGGGATTTGAAGGACTACTGGACCCCATTGCAAACTAACTCCGACCAATAGTTCCTGTTGACCAAGCCCATGCTATCTATGCGTACAAAACTAAGTGTTCTGCTTATGTTATTTTGTGATTTACTCTTCACTACCAGGCAGCAGGTTATGTACCATTAGTCTGATGAAGACTTTGAGGCCCAGAAAGTAAAGCATTTGCTTAGTAACTAAGAAACAGGGGTTGGAATGCAGGCATAACTCAAAAGCTCAAGTTAGCATCTGAATCTCCCAAAACCACTGCCCAAGGCATGGAGCAAGATCTCCTGCACTATAAGCTGTCTCCCTTTGTTTTCTGAGCCCAGAGTTTCCTAGTACTGTGATAACTGTGCACTAAGGAAGACCAGAAGCTCCTACTCTCACTACCTGCTCCCACCTCACAAAAGCAGCAAAATGCAAGTTCCAACTGGACTTCAAATGTCAGGAATTTGTTTTAGCGCAGGTTTGCTGAAATAGGAACTTGCCACAATTATCTTTATGTTTCATACCTGAAAAAAGAAAAAGAAAATAAAAAAAAGAGAGAGAAAGAAAAGCAAGCATTTGCTTTAATGGGTAGACATATAAAGGCTAAGATGTTTCTCTTATTCTGAAAGATCTGGGTAATTGCCTCAATTTTCCTCTTCTTATTTCATGTGCAGACTTGGCCTCATTTTTTAAAAAAGATTTTATTTACTTATTTGTCAGAGAGAGAAAGATTACAAGTAGGCAGAGAGGCAGGCAGAGGGAGAGGGGGGAGCAGGCTCTCCGCTGAGCAGGGAGACTGATGCGGGACTCGATCCCAGGACCCTGACCTGACCTGAGCCAAAGGCAGAGATTTTAACCCACTGAGCCACCCAGGTGCCCCTTGGCCTCATTTTTTGAGAGCTTTTCTACCAATAAGGTTCCAATATATTTGAAGTTTTTAATTGTCTCAAGTAGAATGTAATAAGATCTTTTTCTCCGGACCCTCTTGTAAGTGTATTCTAAAAGCATCATTAAAATATGCGTACTTAACTTGACAGTATTTGCAAATATTCACATCCCTTCAATGGCACCAGCTTGGTGGAATGATGGAAACTGGGCAGCAAGAGAGGACTGCAATAAGCCATTGACACTAAACATCAAGCATAAATGCCATTCTTCTGCCTCTCTCCCACTTCTTAAAAAAAAATTACGCTAGGTTTTGAACTCAACACTTCTCAATCATTATTTAAAAATATAATTATCTTGAGTTTTCTTAGATCCTGGAAACTAAGCTTCCATTTTTCTAGATTTTTAAGGTAGACAAATTTAAAAGAGGATATTTTAGAATCTATTTCCTCAGCAGCTGAGATTGTTTTCTATAACATTTTGTTCAAAAACAATTTCCATAGTAGAATCATCAACCAGAAAATCAGGACTGATACAGAGAAAGCTACAGCCAGATGGGGACCACAGTTGGGTGGCAAAGTGTTTGGAATATAAAGAAGAAATAGTCTGTAAATTTCATAATGGGGAAATTGGATGAGCAGTACAAATTTATGATCTCAAACCTGTGATTGAGCCAAAGGCAATTGTTGGCGCTTGAGTCCCAGTTCATCTTCCTTGTTCTACTAGATTTTCTGACTTCGGGGAACTCAGCTGGTGGATGGGAAAAGTGATAGTAATAGTCACGGTTCAAATCTGCAGCTAAGTTCACCTAACTTTTCATTATTACCTTAATTTACTTCAGATTGAATCTGTAGAAATTTGCTTTTATGCGGAGATTATTTTGACATCTAAAAAATAATGTAAGCTATGTTACTGCATATTCTTGTATTCATGCTATAATTAAATATTTCATCTACATTCAGTGCTCATAGATGTTAGCTGATAGAGCTCCAATATACAGCCAAGAAAAGAAGCCCTTTCTTATGGGTTAGGAGTTGTTGATGGACTTTTGTTGGAAAATTAGCAAAAAGTACTACTTTGTCTTTTTCTTCTTATTGTTCAAAATGTCATAAACTAGACAAGAATATGTGATGCAGAAAGAGCAGAAGAGTTTGGGTTCTGCCTTCAAAGGCAGTAACTGGTATTGTGGGAGGCTTGAAGCTCAGTGAGAAGATGATAGTACAGTAACCACTTCCTACCTCCTAAATGCAAAACTGAAGCCTGATCCAGGGGAGCAGATGAAGAAATGGCAGGTCTGCATTACCCTTTCATTTGTTCGGTATTAGTTGTTTGTTCATTCATTCAATCAGTCAATTCATCAATCAATCATTCAGTCATCTGACAATTGATTGCATATTTTTCTGCCAGGCATAGTGCTAATTGCCGGGGATAAAACAGTGAACAAGATTGAAATCATTCCATTGTCCATGGGATTAAGTGGAGGTTATGGGTAAGTGGCAACACCAAGCCCATGATGAATTTGTGTAGAGTGATGAGGGAGCATTTGATGGAACATCTGACCCAGACTGCAGAATGGGAGAGGCAGAGAGTCATGAGGCTTCCCTGAGTAAGTGAAGTTTGTCCTGAAACCTGAAGAGTTGATCAGGCAAAGGAAGACATGCTTGATAAGGTGGGATATAGTCTCCCCCTCAAACTTTTATCTAAAATACGAGACACAGGGAATAGAAGAAGGCTAGAATCATCCACGAGGGTCACCTTATCTTTACCAGGAGATAAACTCCCACCTCACGCCATTTGCTTTCATGCTTTTTTTTTTTTTTTTTTTTTTTTTTTTG